>JANZLC010000002.1:20451284-20464650 GCA_026413385.1 Erythroxylum gracilipes | reverse complement strand
GTAATAAATCTACTTGGATTCTAATTCTAATAAACTAAGAAGACTACTCTGTTATGAATTTGCAAGCTGTACAAATTTTAGCAACACAAGGATTCCTATTAAATATCCGAATACTACTAGGAAAATAAACTTCTGCATTAATAGACTCCAGGAGCAAAAAAGCCACTGCTTCAACATTCTTCATAAAACTCAGACTCAAAGGCAGAGCATCATGAAACGCATTGTTCTCAAGCACTGTAGAGGAACCAAGAATAGTTCCCTTAAGATTATTACCGGAAAAATCCGTATGGGTAAGATTGAAATGGAGATGTCTGGGTATGTAATCAGTGACATTGGAATTGGAAAAGGTGACAGACTTCAATTTATGCATAATAGTGACAGTAAAATCAGTGAGGATGACAAAGTGAGAGAGCCAGACACCAGTGAGGTGCTTAAAAGAGTGAATGCAAGTGAAGGAAAGGAGAGATAGAGCCAGACTTGAAGGGAAGCGAATAAGAGCCATAGGACAATTGGTGAAGATAAGAGACTGCAGGGTGGGGAGAGACTTGAGAGCAGTGTAGGATAAGGAAAGGTCAGTGGAGTAGTTGGACAGGTGGAGAGAGATGAGAAAGCGAAATGGAGAGGAGGCGTCACAGACGTTAGCGTTGTGAGGAGAACGTTGAATAAGGGTCTTCTGAGGTGGGGACGTCTAGAGACTGAAGGGCTGTAAACTGTTTTGGGTCTAAGTTGGAGTGTAGGGAAGAGGAGGGTCTGGTGATCGGAGTGGAAATGGGGCGGGTGACGGTGGGAAAGTAGGAGAGGGCCCAGTTGCTGCTTCGGCAGTGGTGCAAAGGAGGAAGAGGAGGAAAGAGAGTGCAAGTGGTGGCATTGTTGAGCAAGTTGAAGTTGCGGAATGTGTCAGTTTCCGAGTGAGAGCTTAAGAATGGAAGAAGGAATACTTGCATTTAACAGATGCGAAGCGTCAACCTTGAGAGCTCATCAAGTCAGAGTAATGACAATTTTGTTTTTATTCAAGTAAATTTCATCATCAGTTTCTAAAGAGTTGTCCAATTTTGTTGTTACAAATCCTAATATCTTTGAAGCTTGTTTTTATTAGCTAATCCTTTGTAGTCTTTTATCATTTTATATGGCATATAATCCTTCACAATAAAATAAAGCAATTCATGTCTAATCTTTGATTCTGAGTCTATATGCAGTCATGGAACACGCCAATGGACCCTCATCATCAATCCATCAACTTTTACAAGTAGACCGACGTTTAATCAATCAAAATATGCAGGTTCCATCACAACTGCTCAAAACTTCCACAAACACAAACACAAACTTCACGACGACTGATGTGTAAACTTTGGTGACTCGTAATCAGCAATCTATGGAAATGCATGTTTCAGCAAGCAGTGCGTTATCAACTTTGGCAACAAATGGATTTATCTTGACCCAGACAAGAGAGAAGACAGAAGCCAACAGGACCGACCATAGGACAACAATGGTTGGCGTTCTATTTTGACGTCCCATAAGACCTTTAAGGAATGGATAGAGATGAAGAATCACCCACATAGCGAAGAATATCTTTCCAAAGAGAGGTCCCCATGCTTCGTATCCTTTGTTTAGCGCATCAGAGAATCCAGCGACAACACCTACGATGTTGATGATGATAAGGGTTGTCGGAGGGATCAAAAGTGTTGTCCATTTGATAATGTAGAGTTCTCCAAACTCCGCGTCATCAGCTGCTTTGGCTGTGACGGTGAAGTTGGTGTCGAGGCCCGCCAACATTTTCAGCAGACCTTGGAAGACAGCAAATAGATGAGCTGAAACACCTCCGATCACCCAGAACTGTTCATTACGCCAGAACTCTTCAATGCTCACACCACTCCATCGTATCTCGAGCACAGCAGTCAAGATAATGGAGATGAAGAGGCCAAGGAACAGCATGCTTGCCAAGTTTGAGAGCTGCCATCATGTACCAAGTTACGACATGAGCATGAGAAAAAAAAGGGGGGGATTGGTGATAAAAAGGGGTAAAGAAGTTACTGTTGGTATGATGAATTTTCCCGTGAGAAGACAAATCGCAGGGATTGTACAGTAGGCAACGAGAGGGAGTGAAGTAAAAGGGTAGACAATGGTGTTTATGTATGATAGCCTTTGGAGCCACTTTAGACGACCTCCTCCATATCCATACCAGAGAGGACAGTGTCTGCTCAGGAAAATTTCTACAGAACCAAGAGCCCACCGGAGAACCTGATGTAGTCTATCAGAAAGATTAATGGGGGCGGACCCTTTGAAGGCTGGCCTTAAGGGCATGCAGTACAGTGATCTCCATCCTCGACAGTGCATCTTGAAGCCGGTTAGAATGTCCTCAGTGACTGACCCATATATCCAACCAATCTGGGAGGAAGATGATAAATTTTAGATTCACAGAGAAAAATAGGTAAGATAGGTTCAATTTTAAAGGAACTGCCATATTTCAAGATGAAATAGAGGTTTATGCAGCAGTCCTCAAATATGGCAGCTATAATGGAACATGTAGGACAGGAAGGGAGACTAAAGGCCATTGGCCAAAGCCTTTTCCTTATCACCTCTTTTCCCCATTCAGTTTTCTCTTCATAGCTGCAGCCTATGACATGAATTGCTTCCTTGATAAGCGTTGACGGGTTGGCAGAATCTGGTACTCCCCCATTCTCCATTAATGTTGACTCAATGAAGACTGAAGACAAGCCAAAAGTTTTCTCAAAGCTCTTTTGGGAGATCAGCATTGATCTTTCATACTCATCATAGTCTGCAGAGAGTTAAAAGCAACAGAATCCTTTAGATCTTCAGTGAGATAATCATCCAAATTCAGCACTACTCAGAAAGCGTACTTACTATTAATCTCTGTAAGATTGAAGATGGCAGCATTGAGGTCATCCCGCTTTGCTTCTCGGTAAACCTCAGCTGGATCTTTTGCTGGTTCTTTCTTTGTTGGGCGGCAACAGGAGCAGCATCCACACCATGAGCAGTTTGAGGAATCCCTGGGTAAGCTAGGCATAGATGGAGGGCCATAGCCATAGAGTGCCTGCCTATTGAAGACACAACCTGTTCCTACATAAACTGGTCCCTGTATTCCATCTAGTCCCTTCATATTGACCTACAAATCGAATTGCAACAGTTTTTCAAAGCTCAAAAAAGTTTCAGAAACAAGAATAAGCAAGGAAAATTTGCTCTAATCTTACATCAAAGAAAACAGTATTGCGATTGGCATATCGATCACTCTTGTCTATGCCATCAAACCTCTGTGGAAACTGCACATAGCATACATCTCGACCAACTTGTGGATCCATGAGGAAGCACATGGCCTCTCGAACTGCCTTACTATTGTTTACATAGTGGTCACAATCAAGATTAAGGATGAATGGAGCATTTGTGAGGATTGCCGAAACTCTCACCTGCATAAATTTATTACTTATTAGTATTAATGTCATGAAACAAAGATGAGCTTAAACTATTCATACACACCAAAGCATTTTCTGCACCAGCCTTCTTGTGGTGCTGGTAGCCAGGTCTCTTTTCTCTGGAAACATAAACCAATCTAGGAAGTTCATTACCCTCTATGTCAAGGGCCCCAGTATTTCCAAGGAAAACCTGAAAAGAGAACTCGATCTTAAAAGCTAAAATTTTTCACTCTCTTTTGTTCCCTATCAGGAATGATAAACTCATGAACATAACAGGAGTTGTTGATTCTGTTTATACTTGAACAAAATGTTACATAAATTAGGAAACATAGACATTAAGAAAAACCTGGATCATGCCAGGATGATCACGTGTGTTATTTCCAGGCCAAGGTGTTCCATCTTGCATTGTCCATCCGTCCTCAGGTGTTTTCTGGGCCTTTGCCACTAACGCATTAACTCGAACTTTATACTCTTCATAATCCCTCTGTAAAAAAGAAAAAAACAATAAAGAATTATGCAAGTATGGAATCTTTAAATTATACAGATGGAAATATCGAATCTTTGCACTTACTTTCATTGCTCGACGTTCTTTGACAAAAGAAGGTTGCACCTTATCTTTCAAGTAATCAATCTTCTGTGAAAAGTAAAACTCTGGTGCCCTTGGTTCAATTGAGTATTTTTTGCAGAATGGGACCCATTTTCTTGCAAAATCAGCTGTTTCAACTAAAGACTCAAATGAAAGCATGGCAGCACCATCATCAGATACATAGCATGAGACTTTGTCCACGGGGTAATCTAGAGCAAGGATGGAAAGCACGGTATTGGCAGTGATCAGCGGTGGTTCTTTCAGCGGATCCACCGTACTCACAAAAAAATCCACAGCAGCAAGCTGAGAAGGCTCGCCATCTCTTTCATATCTGGAACGTAATTGAGTAGAAATAATTTTTTTTTAATTTTTGGAGACAGAGAATAGAATACCAGGTAAATAAATAAATATGAGCTTACTGTTCTTGACATAAAGCAAAAAGACGTTAGGTATCATATACCTTGCAGATAATCTGTCAATATATGTATGTCTATTGACAGGAGACCACTTAGGGAACTGATCCAACACCCAAGAAACTGCAAACCAGATCTCGCATATGACAGAAGTAAGCCACAGGCCAAAAGCACTGTCAACTGGATTTGTTATTCTGTAATGGAAGAACAGTCCCAGAATAATCAATCTCATAATTATCACTGCTCTGTATGGAGTTAGTTTGTTGCGTGACAGTGGTATGACTATTGACAATGGCTGTGAAGCCTCAGAAGAATTCCTGCAAAACCCAACATTGAATGTAGCCTTGTTAATATGATTGTATCCCATTATAATCCATATTCTTCAAACCTTATGATATGTGCATAATGCAGTTTAATTCTAATGCAGCCAAACCCTATCTTTGGAATTCGTAACCCAGCTATGATGACAACAAAGAAAATGATGGTTGAATGAGCCAAATTACAAGGGCAAACCAACGGGGGTTTAATGGTTCCAAGAGTTCTAACAAGCAAGTTACAAGGACTTTTAAGGATTGGCAATGTAAGAGTATCCCCTCCATGCATAGACAGAATCCTTATCACCAAAGTTTTCCTTACACTTACTGATTCTCCTCCATATGCTGCTGAGGTGGAATTTCAGCTGGTTCGTTTTCAGTCTTAGTTGGAGGCTTTTTCTTCTTGTTCTTCTTCTCCCTCCAACTTTCTACCCGATTCTTCCAAATTGGATTCCCAGATTCGTCATTCATTTCTTCATGAAAAAATCAGATGAGCCAGTTTAAAATATTTTTCTCAAAAACTTATGATAACGACGAAAATTTTTCGATTGAGAATTAGAGTTACTCACCACTATCTACAGTGGACACAGTACTGACATGTCTGGCATGAATTCCAACATTCTGGACAGCACCAAGATAGGTTAGTGAAAGCTATCAAAATGCCAAATGTTTTAACTTCATTAATAAGCATGTTCAGTAGCTCTTAGAAAAGGATGGGGAAAAACACTAACAAAATTTTGATTTTGGATTGAAAATCATGGGTACTACCCTCCTATTCTAGTTATTGATGCTCAAAACTCAATATAGTCATACCTCAGAATTGTTAATGTGAGATTCTATTGTCGAATGGTCGCCTGGTGCCTTTGTTCCACTGTCTTCCAACAAGTTCTCTGGATCATATATGGTCTTAGATTATTTTATTTGGCGGATGACAAGTTTAAAAACAAATCAATTCTCATATGAAAAAGATGATGTTGACGAAGATCAAAGTACTTCCGGATTCTTTCCAAGGTTTTATGTTGCTTAAAAATACAGGATTCAAGTTAATTCAGATATTATGTGATATGATGAGCAATCTCTTCTGTCAGATCCACGGACACCAATAAGTAAAGTGGGTATGAGGGATGAAATAGTACACTAACACTTGTAGAATACACCACGCACTTTATAATTTGGCTAAGAAAGACAACGACAGTATTTAGCAAAAAGAAAAGTAAGCAGCGTAACAAATATGGTCTATCAAAATTCTTGCAATGTTCTGAAGCCATCTAAAGTACTCAGTTGATTAGAAAGAACTTAACCATAGTCAATAACAGTACCTATAAATAATTCCTGCTTTTGTTCTTTGGAAATAATGAATGGTAATCTTCAGTTGTTAAAATTCTAAGAAGTACTAATCGAGTGAAACTCTATAAGATCATACAGATCAGCTATAAGATTGCAGAAATTCAACTTGGAGTCAGATGGAGGTCCTCAGGAAATAAATCAACGAGTTAGATATTTGTTGAAGAAAGAAATCTTATCCAGTTCCAGTTCATCGGTCCGAAGGAATTGGAAGTTAACAAGCAGAGCCTAATTAGAACAAGTTGTCAAACTAAATGCATCAACACGCATATTTATGGGACAACCAACTGAATGCCAAAACAAAAGTTAATGGAGTTGAACTCGAGTGCAGAGATGACGTACCGTCATAAGGAGAGCCACACCGGAAGCAAGCTTTCCTACCCTCCTTGATCTCATATTCGAAGCACGACTTACACATGGGAAAGCTGCACTCATGGCAAGCCACAAATAGATCACCGTTTGCATTGACCCCAACCTGCTCGCCGCAGGTGTTGCACATAGGGACCCCTGATTCCATCATCTTCTTCGCCTTCCTATGCTTCAATCCCTTCAAGTGAATTGTTCAACCCTTGTTTCTGGTGTTGTTTTTATATGATAGACCTTAAGCAAGGCGAGGGAGTTGAGTAGTCCCTGAGAGGGTGGTAATTCTAGCATTTTAGTAGTTGTGAAGAGATGGTGGTTGGTGGGGCATAGAGGTTGAGGTGTTGGTGTCATCTGTTTTTGCAGAAAAAGAGAGAGTGAGAGAGGAATAGAGACAGAAACTGACGGAGAAGCAACCCGTAAGTCTTTCTTTTTCCTCTGGTTGAGAGAAGAGCTGTAAAATTTTGCGGGAACTTGAAGGAAGGTTTCGGTTAGGCAATGTACATCTACAACTAACCAAGCTTTGCATGCAAGTTCGTCTTAGTATACATATATGTATAATAATAATAACAATGAATATGGGTCAGGACACTCATGGGAATCCAGAAGATCGAGTAGTATGTTACACTCTTTCTTGCTCATGTTTAAGGTAGTTGTCCTTGTCCATGTCCATCTTGAAGTTGGTTTTAGGTGATAAGCATTAATCGTAATTACTTGGTCCATCCATACACCTAAACAGTGCTATTTCCTTCTACAATCTTATCATCCTAAAATAAATTCTAACTCCCCAGAATTATTCCCAATCTTTTCTATATCTTCTACTCGACAAGAGAGGATCCAATAACATGTAATTATGTTATTGGGTTAAAAAAATTCAGTACATTCATAGGTTGATGTCCTACGAAAATTTTGGTCGATATCATGTTATATACTATTATTTTCTAAAGATGATTCTTTATTTTTTAAAATTTCTATTTTTATTCTTAATTTTTCTTATTTTCATTCTTTTAATTATGAGAAATAATATTTTTAAAAATAAAATTAAATATTCAGAATACAATTTATACTAAAAATACATTTAATTAAATATATATTAAAAATTACAATAAAAATTATGTAGTTTGTCTAATTTTATAGCACTAAAAAAAGATCAAAATTAGTAATAAAATACTTAAATTTTAAATAGTCATTAAGCCTAAAATTAATGATGCTCAAAAGTTATAATAAAATGTATGAACTTTCAATTTTTACTAAAAGTAGTTCGCCATTAATCCCAAAATTGACGTGGCATTAACACATTATATAATTGATTTAAAATTAAAAGATAAAACTTCTATTTTTTTTAATTAGAAAAACCTTCGTGAAACTTAGTCTTCATCTTCACTAACTCAGACAAATATCTACCAATTTGATCCACTTTTCTTTTACTGTTTTGACAAAATCAAAATACTAGTTTAACCACTGACATGACTTGGGTTCCCTTTTACAAGATTCAAGCTTTTGACAGAATAAAAGCTAGCATACCAGTTACAATCAAGGTGGAACAAATAATACAAAATAACTCTTAGAAATGGCTTGACCATGCTCAAAGCAATTTTGATCTTCTCAGAAGTAACCTCTTTGCATACCTCTTAAACACCTCTAAAGAGCATCAAATCCTCTATCTCAACAGTAAGTCCATGGCTTACTCCAATAACTCTTGTAGGAAGTTGTTTACTAGCTCTCAAAATTTGATAGAGTGGCATAAGTTGGTTTAGAATGCTAATATCATCCTTAGCTCAGCTTTCATGTTGTGGCTTCTAATTAAAGTCAATTTGGGAACAAAGGATGCTCTAAAGTTCCATTAACTAAAACTTTTTTGCATTCTTTTTCAGAAGCAACTAGAAGACATGGAATATTTTGTAACGCTCCAAATTAGGGGTAGAATATTAACGGAAATTATTACATATGTGCTTAATTGGGCCTGTAATATTCTTTGAATTTGTTTCTAGAATTTTGAGATGTATATTATGCGTGTTAAGTTTAAATTCTAAAAAAAATGCATGTGTAAAATGTTTCGGTTTGTTTGTTCTGTCTTGGGTGGCATCCATGTATCCTCCCAGGGGGTATTTGGGTGTTACAAGTAGCCTTTTAGAGGAGGAATCTAGAAGAAAGACTCACAACTCATCTCTCAAGTATGATGTCTTAATCACATAGATAAGGGGAGAAGCAAAAGCAGAAGTCTATGCCAGAGAAGCAGATCCAATAGCAAGACCAACAAATTTGCCAACATTAAATGCCTTATGCTGTGGTAGAAAAGGTTATATGTAGAAGAACTGCCAAAAATTGAAAGAGAAGGCAAAAGGAATCAAGAACCAAAGAAGAATGACGCCAGCAATCAAGATTGAATTACTGTCACCGAGGATCTACTTGTGATTTGTGAAGAGGAGATTAGTATTTTATGAGAAGAAAAGAGTTGGGTAAGTGATAGTGGCGCTTCAACTCATGTGACTGCTCAACAGGCACTATTTATATCTTATACATCCAGAGCTTATGGGCATATGAAGATGGGAAATAATGACTTCGCACAAGCCCTTGACATTGGAGACATTTGCTTGGAGACCAATAATCGCACGAGATCAATACTAAAAATTGTCAAACATATTCTAGATATCATATTCAGTATTATATTTGTGAGAAAGCTTGACGATGAAAGGTTTAGTAGCACATTCTATAACAATGTATGGAAACTTACCAAAGGTGCCATGATTGTAGCCAAGAATAAGAAGCATGAGACGCAATACAAGATGTAAGACGATACTCCCAATAGTAGTATCAATGCTATAGAAGATTTAGATGCAAATGAGTTGTGGCACAAAAAATTTAGTCATATGAGTGAGTAGGGCTTAGCAGTGTTAACTAAGAGGGGATATCTATCTGATGTCAAGAGTACGTGTCTCAAAAAGTGTGCTCATTGCCTAGAAAGAAAGTGAAATTAGGTTGCTTTCAAGAGTTCACCTCCCTCTAGAAAAACAAATGTACTTAATTGGTACATTTTGATGTATATGGTCCAATGAAGACAAAGTCACTTGGTAGTGCTCTTTACTTTGTGACTTTTACTAATGATCACTCAAGGAAGATCTGGGCTTACATGTTGAAGTAGAAGGATCAAGTTAGAGGTCTTCAAACAATTTCAAGCTTTAGTTGATAGTGAGACAAGGAAGAAACTAAAGAAACTAAAATGCATTCAGATTGATAACAAGGGAGAGTATTATGGTCCATTTGATCAGTATTGTAAAGAGCAAGGCATTTGACATCAGAAGACAATGCTAAAAATGCCACAATTGAATGGTTTGACATAAAGGATGAATAGAACTCTGACGGAAAGAGTTAGATGCTTATTATCACAAGAAAAGTTGCCAAAACAATTTTGGGGTGAGGCATTGAATACAACATTGCATGTGGTTAATCTCTTACCCTCTGTTCCATTGCAGTTTGATGTGTTTGATAGAGTCTGGTAAGGGAAAGATGTTAGATATGATCATCTTCGTGCTTTGGATGCAAGGCATTCGTGCACATTCCTAAAGACGAGATATCCAAGCTTGATGTTAAAACCAACAATGCATCTTTCTAGGTTATGGCCTTAATGAGTTTGGTTACATACTTTATAATTCAGTCAATAAGAAGCTTATCCAGAGCCACGATATTGTGTTCGTAGAAGATGAGACCATCAAGGATATCCAAAAGGCAAAAGATGCAACACCCAAAGATATTGGTGATGTGCTTGATTTGGATCCAATTAGCAAGGTACCAACATAGGACAATATTGAGGAGAATACTCAATAAGATGTAGCTGATGAGGATGTTCCTTTACCAATATAGGTAAATGATGGTGATTATGACCAAGCACAGGAAGCAGAGGATCCAGCTCCACTCAGAAAGTCTGATAAAGACAAAAGACCTTCTACTCGATACTCTCCAAATGAGTATATGTTATTCACTGACGGGGGAGAATCTGAGAATTATGAGGAAGCTATGGAAGATGAACACAAGCCATAATGGGTTAAAGCCATAGAAGAAGAGATGAAGTCACCCTTTAAAAATCACACTTTTGACCTAGTAAAGCTCCCTAAAGGAAAAAGAGTTTTAAAGAATAGATCGGTGTTCAGGGTAAAGCATGAAGAATACTCACCACAGCCCTGATACAAAGTCAGGTTGGTGGTCAAGGGATTTAGTCAGAAAAGGGGCATTGATTTCGATGAAATATTCTTACCAGTGGTGAAGATGTCATCCATTAGAGTTATCCTCGGTTTAACAGCTAGTCTTGATCTAGAAGTCAAGCAAATGGATGTGAAGAATACCTTCCTTCATGGTGATTTGGAGGAAGAGATCCATATGAAGCAACTAGAGGGTTTCAAAGTCAAGGGGAAAGAAGATTATATGTGCAGGATGAAGTAGAGTCTTTATGGCTTAAAGCAAGCATCGAGACAATGGTATAAGAAGTTTGAGTCAGTTATGAGGGAGCAAGGCTATAAGAAAATGACTTATAACCATTGTGTTTTCATACAGAAATTCTCTAAGGATGATTTCTTTATTTTATTGATCTATGTTGATTATTGACAAAAGTATTGCTAAACAGGTTGAAGAAGTGGTTGAGCAAGTCTTTTGCTATGAAAGACTTGGGGCGAGCAAAGCAGATCCTTGGTATAAGATTACTCGAGACAAAAGTACAAGGAGGTTACATATGTCTCTAGAAAAGTACATTTAAAAGGTGCTTCAAAGATTCAACATAGAAAATGCTAACGTGATTAGCTCTCCTCTTGTAGCCCACTTTAAGTTAAGTAGTAAATACAATCCTTCTACATAAGTAAAGATGAGAGATATGCAGAATATTCCTTACTCCTTAGCAATAGGAAGTTTGATGAATGGTATGCACAAGGCCAAACATAACTCATGCAGTTGGTATGGTCAGTAGAATTCTCTCAAATATAGGAAGAGAGCATTGGAATGTTGTGAAGTGGATCATGAGATATCTTCGAGGTACTTCCGACTTAAGTCTCAGTTTCAGAAATGAAAAGCCTATATTAGTAGGCTACACAGATTCAGATCTGGGTGGAGATGTTGATACCAGAAAGTTTATTTTAGGATACCTAATCACTTTTGCATGGGGAGTAGTATCATAACAGTCTAGATTGTAGAAATGTACTATGTTACATACTACTAAGGCAGAGTATATTACAGCAATGGAAGCATATAAGGAGTTACCGTGGATGAAGAGATATATCTAGGAACTTGGCTTCAAGCAAGATAAATGTATTAAGTATTATGACAATTAGAGAGCCATCCATCTTGGTAAGAATCCAGCTCTCCATTTGAAATGAAAACATATCAAGATAAGATATCATTGGAACAAAGATGTTTTGAATTGCAAACTGTTAGCACTTGAGAAGATACACACGGATGAAAATGGTGTTGATTTGTTGACAAAGGCATTACCAAAAGATAAGCTTGAAGTCTGCAGGTTGATCGCAGGGATGGCAAGTTCTTCCAACTAATTTGGAAAAGGAGAATTCTTCCCTCCATAATGATAATCCTAAATGTTGATAGGGGGAGATTTGTTGGAAGTCCCTCCATTTAAGAAATCCCACATCAAAAGTGGAAGGAAGGCTTAAGTAGATTTCTCCCTATGAATAGACACCAAAAGGGAATACTTAAGCATCCCAAGCAAAGCATTTAGAGTAATACAAGCTTAGTAAAATAGAGAGTAATATATCTTCAATTAAGCTTTCAATCGAAGGTTGTTGTTGTTCATTTTAGCTGATATTTTATCAACAATATTCCAAGACTTAAGTCTTGAGGTTATTGTGGATCACAGTTTTGTGCTTGATAATTTCGCACTAGTATTCCTTTATTTGTGAGATATTTTTCACTCTCTTTATATTTCTAAGAGTTTAATTTCTTAAGTATTTTGGTGTATTACTTCTAGTTTTATCTAGAGAGATTTTGTTGTACTCATTATTTTAAATAGTGGAGATATTTTGGACTATAGTCCTGTGATTTTTACTTTCCATGTTAGGAACGTTTTCCAAGTAAAAATTCGTTGTGCCTTTCTTTGATTTTATTTCGGAGTTTCTATGGTTTTCTCTGCTTGGTGATTTCCTCACAGGTTTGCAAAATTAGGATAGATTTTATTCCGCTACTTTTGTGTATTTACATCCCATCAGTAACCAAGTCCAACTTGAAACAACTATTGTCGAACTAGAACCAAGAAAGAACTACATACTTAATTTCATACAGTTACAAAACTAACTATAAGACCTTTTGGTGCTATGTTGATTTTTATGTGTCTACTGTCTTAGTAATTCAAAAGATATCTGTAGGTCTTTTATTTGGATATTCATTTTTCAGCTTAGGCTTATAATATCAAAATGCGATTTGATTATTGCCTCAATTGTAGGCATTTTGCTAGAAACCATGAAAAAGAAAAAATGTTGCAATTAACTATCATTTGTTTGGTTGCCATGAAAGAGCAACGACCATGGAACGAAGATAACGGTTGTGTGCTTACGCAGTGTTTGGTTGTTGTCCCCGTTAGTGGGGACAGAAGACAAAACATAAAAATCTTGTCCCTCCCCTATGTTTGGTTGATGTCTCTAGAGTTTTGTCCTCTGCCCTCGAATGATAGAAACAAAAATTTTTGTTCCTTTGAAAATCGAAGGAAAAAACTTTTGTCCCTGTCTCCGAAAATTACAGAGCCACGCATAGAGGGCCAACACCGTTGGCTTAGTACCACTATATACCAATGCAAGCTTTTGCATCTGCTTTTCACTAAACCCTATTATCATCATTATTATAATTAATTAATTAATTAATTAATAATAATAATAGTAATATTATTATTATTATTAATTATGTATTTTTTTTATTATTATTATTATGATT
>JANZLC010000002.1:20423519-20438915 GCA_026413385.1 Erythroxylum gracilipes | reverse complement strand
TCTGTTTCTGACAGTATGATGTGATGTATTGTAAGCACTGTTTGAGATGTTGTGTGTGAACTAGTCTGATTTGATTGCACTGTCTTGGGTGGCATCCACATATCCTCCCAGGGGGTATTTGGGTGTTATACAAGGGGTAGTGCAACTTGATGGTCTACTAGTAAGGGCAGGAAAAGATATGCCAACAGACAAGTGATGGCCGATCATCCAAGAAGAATCGATCAGATACGGAGCCGATTGTATTCGACCAGTGATGCAAATGTCACGGTCCTCTCAAATTAATTACCCCAAACTCAAATAAGCATAGTATAAGAAACTAGGGCATCGATCCCATGAAGAACTAGAATATGGGCAACTAACTTAAACCAAACAAGTAATGCAAAGGGCAATTATCAAATAAAATGCAAAACATAAACTAACTAACTAAAAGACACAAACTAATATGCAAAACTAAAATTAAAACACAAAAGAAGATGGATGCCGAAAATAAAAGAAAGAGAATGCCAAAAGGTAAAAAGAAAATATTCACACACACATAGGAATTTGGGGGGTGTTTTGGATTAAAAAATCAACTTAAAAACAACTAAAGAAATTGACTAAATAACTAAGAAAAGAAGAGAAAGGATTTGGTTTTGAAAAAGGAGAGAAAAATTCGAAACTAAAAATAAAGCAAATTCAATAATAAAACAATTCCAATTGCAATAGCTTTCACAAAGACCAACATTTAATTCCAATCATCAAGATTCAATAAATTAATTAAGTGTTTATGAGCTTATATTAAAGGATCCACCTATATAACTTGTCCTTTGAAAACGCAAGAGTAATAAGCCTTTTTGCAAGAAATAGATCCAAACAAGTATGAAATCTAACAATCAAGCAAAAGCATTAAGTTTTAAATCGCGGCTTAAGGATCTTAATCAATCAAGCAAAACTAGCATGCATCTTAACAAGTTATTACTACTTTATCAATCAATTACAAATCAAACTTATATTGATTGATTCTAGCCAATAGAAACAAGCTAACAAGATAAGCTAAATTCTGAACTTTAATTCATTATGCGTATTTTGGCAATATTGGGATAAAACTTCAACACATGAACAAGCCACCAAACACAAAATTATCAAGGCCAAACTCTCATGGAATTATAAGAGGTTTAAGGCTACTTACCTTTACAATTGAAACTAAATAATTAACCTTGCATGTTTTTAAAATAAATCAACATAATTTGGTCCAATTGTTGGGTGAAGAAGAGAAGAGAAAAGGGAAGAGTTTTCATGAGGAAGAGGAAGCAGCCCCACAAAAATAAAAAGAAGAAAAGAAGTCTGAACATCTGAACCCTAAAACAATGAGAAAAGGGTCCTATATATGCTAGTATAACTTAACCCTAAATTAAATCCCCTAGGAAAACTAACTAAGAGGAGGGGCAGTTCAGAGCTGAAATGGTCCCTCTAGCTAGTGGAAAAACTTGGTCTTCAAGGCTCCATAAGAGGCGGCTTCAAGAGGCTTGGCTAGGGTTTTCCTTGGCTTGCATGGCTTTTTTGTTAACTTGTCAAGCATTTATTGATCCACTTAAAAGATGAGGTGTCAAGATAATTATTTTAAACTCTTAAGATAGTTCTTCAACCTTCTTTAGTCTCCAAAAGATCACTCGAAGTCGGAACAAAGGTTGAGCTAGTCCTTATCCTCTCCTTTGCATGCGATCTAACACTGTCTGTCTGGAACATCAACTTTGACTAAGTATTGGGAGACATTCACATAATAAAAAAATCACCAATTTTGGATATGTTGTAGAACTTGAGTCATCTTTTCAATGCATTAAGAATCAACTTATTCTGATATGTGTAGCTCCAGATATAGTCCAAACATCGACAAAAGGTATGTCTGCACTTATAGCGGGTTTGCATCAAATTTGTCGACTTCGCTAGTGAAATTATGAACTCTAAAATTCTAAAAATATTTCTAAAAATTCTACAATGGATGTCGAACATTCCTGCAAAATTTGAGTATTTTTATTAAGTCAATTTTGAAATAAAAATTTTTGAAGTTCTAAAGGTCAAAAATACTAAAAACACAAAACAATGCCTAAATAAGCCTTTCCAATCTATTTTTGTATTTTATGTCTCTAAAGCTCTAATAATTGCAAAACATGATATATATATATATATATATAGTTAGAAATTAAACATATCTATGAGACTAAGAATTGCAAAACATGATAAATATGCTATAGTTAGACATTAATCATATCTAAGAGACTAAGAATTAGATGCTAAAAATATATAAAAATATGAATGTATCAACCAGTCTGACTTGGAGGGAGTAAGTTGCCCATATGACGATGGCCTGGTAATTGCTTTAAACATAGAAGGGAACGAGGTCAGGAGGGTAATCATCTACACGTGCAGCTTAGTTAACTTGCTTTACTATGAAGAATTCAAGCAGATGGAAATATTAGAAAACTACCTATTGCCGATCAATGAACCTATCAAATGAGTAACAGGGGCATCTGCGTATCCTTTTACAAGAGTTCATCTTCTGGTAAAGTTTGGCAAAAAACCTATCAAATAGAATTATCTATACGGTTTCATCAATAAAGTAATGGGTACATTCAATGCTCAAATCGATCAAACGAGCTAAAACACTTTTAAAGCATTAGTGTCATCGTACCACTAAGCGACGAAATTTCCAATGCCCAATGGAATTGGGGTTGTTCGGGGAGATCAGAGAATAGCTTGGGAGTGTTACCTTGCCAAGACGAAGGATTCAGCTGCAGTAGTGGTTTTGACAAGCTCTCTAGATATGAGGGCTGATGAAGAAGAGGATTAAAGAATGAACCCAGCAGAAAGCGCGGTGAAGGCGGTGTTAGAACCCAGTGACAAGAGCAAGTTTACCAATATGGGCTCTGGACTGTCACAAGAGCTTGCTGGAAACATTAAAACCTGTTTGATTGAAAACAAGTCAACCTTTGCCTGAATGTCAAGCGATATGCCAAGAATACACAAATTTGGGATTTGCCTTAGTGAATGGATCAACTAGCATCATATTCATGGAAATATATTTCCACTCTATTTCCTTTGATGCTATTATATCTTTGACGAAGCTATTCTTAATGTTAATATGTTTTTTCCTTCCATGATACTTAGGGACTTTTACATAACCAATGGCTGCTTGACTGTCACAAAATACAGTCACGAGCTTAGATTCACTCGGCGTTGCCAAGCTTTGTAAAAATCTTCTTAGCCATATTGCTTCTTGTACTACCGTTGAGCATGCATTAAACTCAGCTTCCATTGTCGATAAAGCAATACAAGTTTGTTTCTTGCTACTCTAAGAGACAGTGCCATTATTTAGCAAGAAAACATATCTAGAGGTCGATTTACGTTCATCCAAATTGCCTGCCCAGTACATCTGTATACCCACGTAAACTTAAATCTTTTCCTCTATAACACAGATAATAATCTGCTATACCCTTTAAGTATCTGAGAATCCTCTTAACCGCCTTCCAATAAGGTCTTCTTGGATTCGACTGATAACGGCTCACCATACGAATAACATAGCTTATGTGTAGAAGCGTACACATAGTCGCATATATTAGACTTCTAACAGCTTGAGAATATAGAACTTTGGACATATCATCTTTCTCTTCACAAGTCTTAGGACACAAATTGGGGCTAAGGTTTTCACCTTTTGCAATTGGAGTATCCATGGGATTACAATCTTTCATACCAAATTGTTTAAGTAGTTTTTTGATATATGGCTCTTGAGATAATGCCAACAAATTCCTTGAACGATCTCGATGTATTTTTACAACAAGTATGTAAACTGCTTCTCCCATATCCTTCATCTCAAAATTTGATGAAAGCCAGACTTTCATACTTTTTAAATACTCCAGGTCATTCCTGGGTAGCAATATGTCATCTACATTCAAAGATAGAATGAAAAAATTATTTTATGAATATTTAACATAAACACAGTGATCTTCACTTATCATTTGAAAATCAAATGATGTCACTGCTTTGGGGAATCTCAAATACCACTACCTGGATGATTGTTTAAGGCCATAAATTGAATGTTTAAATTTACAAACTTTCCCCTCCTGGCTTTAAACAATAAATCCTATTGGCTATTCTATATAGATTTCTTCATCCAGTTCACCGTTCAGAAATACAGTTTTTACGTCCATCTGGTGTAATTCTAGATCTAGTCCTGCAATAATTGCAAGAATCAGACGTATTGAGGTGAACCTAACAATTGGGGAAAAGGTTTCCTCCTAATCAATACCCTTTTGTTGGGTATATATCCTTTTGCTACCAGACGTGCATAAACCTCTCTATGGAACCATCCGCCTTTCGTTTGATTTTCAAAACCCATTTGTTCCCAATTGCTTTATGATTAGGTAGTAGTTCAACCAAGTCCCAGACTTGATTTGTCCTCATAGACTCCATTTCCTCTTCCAATGTTTTCTTCCACTTGTTCTTAGCAGAGTTGGATAATGCCTCATGAATAGTCTTAGGCTCAGCTTCATTCTATTGAATAACAGTTAAAGCTTCACCTTCTATATCAAATCTCTTACGAGGTACAGAACCTCGTATACTTCTTCATAATTGAGATTCTTGAGAGGCATTTCCAAGAGATACTGTATCATTGCCACTATCCCTTTTGGGTGGAGAAATTTCATTATATGTCCCTAATTATATAACTGAAACATTTTTAGTTTCATTATCTTCCATTTCATAAAAATGAAGATTTCGATCGATCTCTCCTCTGCTAGGAAATTCATTTTCAATGAATGTGACATCTCATGATTCTAACTCAGTCACAGTGCCATCTACATTTTCTCCTATAAACAGATACAGTTTTGAGCATTCAGAGCATTTTATAAAGATACACTTTTTACCTCTTGGACCAAGCTTTCCATAATTGTGGGAATCTTCATAGATATATCCTACTGACCCCATGGTCGCAAATTATCCAAATTTAGTTTTCTTTTAGTCCAAGATTCATAAGGAGTAATCATGACTGACTTAGTAGGCACACTATTAATATGCCCTTTTCATCACATAAATCTTTGAATTGGTCAGAGAGGTATTCTTTGCCTCTATCAGTCCTTAAAGCTTTATCTGTTTTGTTTAATTGATTTTTTACTAAAGAAATAAATCGTTTGAAGTAATCCAATGCTTCTAATTTATGAGTGATGAAATAGACATAGCTAAAACAAATATAATTATCGATAAATATGATGAAATACAAAGCTTCGTGCCTTGCTCTAACACTCATTGGACCATAGATGTCTGAGTGGATTAATTGCAAAGGTTGTAAGGATCTTATTGATTTTCCAAATGGTTTTTGAGCTGTTTTTCCTACTAGACAGTGTTAACACATTGGTAATTCAAGTTTAATGACAGGACCTAATAATCCTCCTCTAGCAAATCTATTCATTCTTTCATTACCAATGTGACCTAGTCTAGCATGCCATGTAATTGCATCATTATTCACGACAGCGGAAACAGTTACAAACAAACAACTACTAGAAGAATTATGAATATCATCCAAATCTATAATAAACAATCTATTTGAAAGAAATCCATGTCCAATAGAAACAGAACCATTATAAATAGATACTCAACGTCCTAGAAAATTCAAGCCATATCCTAATCCTAGAAGAACAGTTACTGAAACTAAATTTCGTCGAATGTCAGGTGTGTAGAGAACGTTATATAGGAATAAGGTTTGGCCACCTCACAGCACCAGCTTGCATATGCCAATACCTTTCACTTCCAATACTGCATCATTTCCTATATAAACCCGCCTTGTTCCTGCTAGAACTCGATGAAACTCAACATATGCTTTTTGATCTCGAGCTACATGATCTGTGGCTCCCGAGTCTACAATCCACAAAGGATAAGATTCAGTAAGCATAACTATAGAAGTAACACAAATAGTACTAACATGAGCATTATAAAGTGCTGCCTTCTTTTTCTTTGTACACTCAGCAAAATGACCGGTTTTGCTACAATTGTAGCACTTTAATTTACTCTTATCCTTCTTCTTGGAGGACAGTTTTTCTTTCTTATATTTGTTCTTCTTAGGTCCCTGCCCACTTCCTTTTCCTTTTTTGAACTTGTTCTTCTTAAACCTATTATGCCCAGAGCCCATAGCTCGCTTTGAGTTAGATTCAGCTACAAAAGCTTGCAAATGCGTTGTATCCAAAAAAAAAGACCTTTGCATACGCTTTTTTTTCCTTACTTGCCCACCTGATATTCACATGGTGCCTTAATAAAAGAATTAGATATCTAATGATAAATACAAACACATGGAGTAACTTTCATCCTAGCCATTAATTAATCTTGCATATAGGTGGTACTGAAAAACAAACAAAAGCTATTGTATTTTTTTTCTTACTCGCCCATGTGATATTCACATAGTTCCTTGATGAAGAATTAGACACTTGATAATAAAGATAAATAAGTGAACTTCTATTTTAGTCATTAATTAATCTTGCATATTGATAGGTCCCAATCAGAGCCAAGAACAATATTCTGCTTATGGTGAGAATAAACCACAAAAGTTTTTGATTGAAATAGCTTGCCCCTTTTACTGCACAACTCTTGAACTTAAATACAAATGAAGTAACTAACTCTTCCTAAACTTACTTCCATGTTTACTTGAAACTAACAACGTGGGAGTCTAACTACTACACAACTAAAGTAGTGGGCACTTATTCAAAGTAAAATAATAACTAACAGATTTGACTAATTCCTAGTAACACCGAAAGAAAATCTCCATGCAATCAGTCTATAAATCGTGGATTCTTCTTGGGCACACCATTTGAACTTCGTGGCTTAACATTACCACCTCCTTCGACAGTAACCTTGTCCTCAAGGTTGAGGTTAAGGAAATTAGCCTATGAGTGCATGGAATAAAATCTCTTATTGTCACGTCGGTGAGTTGTTTTGCCCCTCCGTATCTAAGCCTTCATCGTCGCATTCTATTACCAGGAGTTGAGGTCCCTTGCAATGATGTCCTGGGGCAAATTTCTCATCGCAATTAAAGCACAATCCCTAAGCCCTTCGCTTCTGCATTTCGTCCCAAGTAAGCCGCTTCGTAGGTGATGCAGGTTTGAACTTTGTTGAATATGATGATTCTGCCGTGAATTGGCTGATAGGGTATGGAAGTTGGCGTTGACGATTCAGCTGCTCATCCCGCATCCGAGCAAGGCTAATGGCATCTTTTAGAGATTTTGGTTTGAACATCTTAATGTCTTCAGCAATTTCAGGCTTTAGGCCCTCCATGAACGTGCCCACCAAAGCTTTTTGTGTCCATCCTTGTACTCTATTACCTAACCTCTCAAACTCCTTTTGATAGTCCCGTAATGAACCTGTTTGTATTATCTTGGACACGAATTCATCAAAGTCCTCACAATCGATAGGACCAAATCGTGACCATAGCTCCTCAACAAAAATTTCCCATGTAACTTCTTTCCCCTCCTCTTGGTAAGCCCTTCGTAACTACTGCCACCACTGATTGGCTTCTCCTTCCAGATGAAAAGATGCTAGAGAGATCTTTTGATTATCTGTTGTGCCTTGAAATTCAAAAAATTGAGCTACCCGATTGAACCACTCTATTGGATCATCTCCAGAGTATTTTGGAAAATCCAATTTTGCATTTTGGAAGAAAAAATTTGTCTGCCACCTTCGTTCTCTTCTCAATATGGCCGGACAATTCCTTCCCATCCATTGTTGTGATTGTTGGAGCTTTCCCTAGTTGAAAGCAAAATTTCAGACAACCTGTTGACAGTGTCCTCGAGTCGTTGCATTCCATCTTGAACACCACCAAGTCCAGCCTCCAAGGCTTCAATCCTCTCTTTGTTAGTTGTCATTTTAACTGAGCTCTAATACCAATTTTAGGTCCCAGTCAAAGCCAAGAACAATATTTTGCTTATGGTGAGAATAAACCACAAAAGTTTTTTTGATTGAAATAGCTTTTTTTCCCTTCTATTGCACGACTCTTGAATTTAAATACAAATGAAGTAACTAACTCTTCATAAACTTACTGCCATGTTTACTTGAAACTAACGTCTACACAACTAAAGTAGTGGGCACTGATTCAAAGTAAAATAATAACTAACAGATTTGACTGGAAGAAAATCTCCATACAATCAGTCCATAAATCGTGGATTCTTCATGACCACACCATTTGAACTTCGTGGCTTAACAGAGAGATACAAATTCATGCCATCGTCAATCACCCAAAATTTTGCCTATATTAACATTAGAGTGAAGGAAAAGGTAAAAGGTACATCCTCGACGCGATTGTGCTGACAGTTATAATCACCAAATTGATGATCGCGCAGGAAGGTTGTGGTATGTTCCCGCTTAAAACAAAAAGAAACGGCAACATATAACTTATGACCCCCTCAACCTATAACCTATATAATAGAGAAATAGTACATAACATCCCAAGCGTGCTTCATGTTTCTGAAACGTCCAGCTGGTATTCCCAACTACGGCCACCATCCAGTCCTTTATCTAGAACCAAATTTTACAGAAGTCTTTCTTCTGCGTGAGATATGGCAGCTTTAATCTATGAGACGGAATAGACCTTCACAACTTTCGTTGTATCACACACCACTAGGTTGTCTGACTCACTTGGAGTTGTACAAAGCCAATTGATCTGCATCAGAAGTCCAAGATGAAAAGGTTTCAACAACTGACCGAAAAGCAACAAAGATACGGAAACCAAACTTTCACATTCCAGTTTTACCTTTCTGCTTAAATTGATGTTGAGACGTAAAACATCGTTTGTGCTTCCAGTCTGCCCTCCATCAGGATATCTTGAACAATCCCAAATCTTCAGTGACTTGTCGTTCCCACCTGAAATTAGATACTTCCCTCTCTCCCCAAATAACGAAAATGCAACACAAGATACGGCAGCAGTATGACCACCAAAAGACAAATCCAGATGAAAACTATTTCTTCCATTTTGATTCTGAATTTCATCTCCAGCAGCTGAACTACAGCTTTTGGATGTTGATTGAGATCCTTTCTGTGCTCTTGTGGAACTTTTTGACCTAACAGCAGCAAGTTCTGATTCAATATCAATTACATCAACAATCCCATCGCCTCTAGCTACAACACATACTTTTTGTGAGTTCTTCAACATATCAACATCTGGAATTGCTATGGCATGGACGAAAGCAGGATTCAAACACTGTGTGCTACTACAATTTGTTTCAAGCAAACCTGTAATGAAGGCAGAGAAGGACAATCTTAGCAGGTCAACAGGCAGATGATTGCTTAACTATTTTCCCAAATGTTGCTTTTATATTACTTCCCTATCACCTTGACATACGTAAAAGAAATATTGTGATATCTCCTTTCTTACAGCATTTTCACATTGATAGTTTTCTGTGTATCAAAATATACATTCCAACATTTAGAGTTGAAAAAATAGTTACAAGAGGTTTTTCAAACCAGCTATATTTGTCCTTGATTGTTGGTGAATCTCTTCTACAGATAAACTGATTATGTTTTACGCATCAAAATTGACGATTTCTAACATTTAAAGTCGCAAAAAGACAGTTAGAAGAGGTTTTCCAAACCAGCTACACTTGGCCTTGGGTGTTGGTGAACCACTTTTACAGATAAAACTAGAAAGATCAATAGATTACATAATTTCGGTAAACTTCAGCTGTTGGCCTGTGCAAGCTACCAAAATTTAACAAAGCAAATTTATAAGAAATCAATACTTCAGGACTCTTGAATTGCAAATTAAAAGACAAACTTACCAAAATCCAAAATTTTGAGGACTCGCCCTTTAGAGAAGTCCCAGAGGACAAGTTTTGAGTCAAGACCTCCAGTAATGACTGCCGAAATCAATAGTAATAATGAAGTAAAATTAGGCATAAGTTTGGATAGAAGCTAGAGTTATGTCAACATTTAGATACTAATATTTTGAAGCATTTGAAATTTCTCCAGTTTATCTCAGTCTATGAGAGATATATAGAGAGAAGATTTAAGTCAAAGGAATTACAACTGCTACAATTTTTGAGTACCTTCCCAAGGTTTCCAAGGAATAAATTGTAGACTGCTACATATCTACTTTATGGTTAAGTATGACACAAGGTCTCAAAAATTTAATAAAGCAAATAAGTGCAAACAAGAGAAAGAAAAAGAGAGTTATGAACTACAACCTTAATAGCTCCACAGCATGCAAGAAACAAGGCACAAATAGTGGAAAATTTGACTCCTGAAGCTCAGATAAACCAAAAAGGAACTTTGAATTTTGAGACCATGATAACAGGTGGAATTTGTAGAGAGACAAACACACATTCATAACTACAGGTAACATTTTTATTTCCAAAAATAAATAAATTCCAATAAATTTTGAGAATTAAATATCCTCCATAAATATTATGTCAAGATGACAACAAAAATCCAAGATTGTGAAAAGAAACAAGAAAGGGGCAAAAAGCACATATTCACCAAAATAATATTTTTTAAAAGAAGAAAGGAAAGCTGACAAATTATGGGTTTGTAACCAAGGATACACTTGTATGGCCAGCTCTCAGCGTTTTATAAAGGCAATGCTGGTGAATGTCAATAATCTGCAACACATAAATAAACAGTTGAAATAGTGATAGGCAAAGGAAAAATATCTATAAGTTGGTTCTGTGTTGGAAAATAAACATGAACACACATGTTGAAGAGAAAAGAGAACATGATATTTGGGGTGGTTTGGAAGTTTGCCATCGTCCACAGAGTCATTGTCTCTCACTACTTGAAATAAGAAAGAAAAACACAAATTATAAATATGCTCCTCTTAATCTAATATGGAAACCTTTAGACTGTAATTTGACCGTACTTCAACACTCCATTTATGAAGCCCACCTTAACTTATGAAATATCTCAATGATAATTTTACTCTCTATTGAAATATGAGCCACAATTTAATACTGTGTATGTGAGACTTAGTGTGTAAAAGCAAAAGATTTGAGCAAGGAAAAGAGTGAAACTTGATAGTGTAGTCATGGTGCATAAAAAGGTAAAAAGGAATGGTGTAAACTTTGAACAATTATTAAGGTACATGCAGTCCTTAATTTTTACTTTATGATACATAACAACTAAAAACATTTATTTCATAATGTTTAACTGTGGCAATTAAAAGAGAGACAGAAGACGCCCTGGTAGCATGAGAACTTGTTTCTAAAGTTATAGTCAAGACAATAATGAACCCAAAATTCATTCCACCAGCCAACCACACTATCACTTTATTCACTCAAGCTTCCAGATTGAAATAAATGAGTTATATTTTCAGGTAATACATATTTGTTCAATCAAAGAGCAAAAGCAAAATTTTGGAGAAAGATATGGCATAAAATACCTTAATTTCCCCACTATCATCTGTAGAACCTAGAAAAGCTGCCTTAGAGCTGCAAGCAATCTGCATAAGAAAAGAAACTTAACATGAATCTTTTTCCTTGAGAATATGATCCTTTCATTTCACATTTATCTTCCTTAACAGATGTTAAGTCATTTCCACTTATTCCTTGGCTGAATCTCAATTCTAAAGAACAGGAAAAGAAAACACTGTTTGTGTTTTTCACATAACCATATTGTATGGCAATGAAATGTGTCCCCAATGATTCTTGCAAGATATTAGAAACAAGAAAATATCATCCATATGGCAGAACAACATTAGTTATAGCAGAACAACCAGCATCATTTGAAGAATTAGAAAATAACCACAATACTCTTCACCAGAAGACTTGGAAAATACCAACATAACCGACAGTAGAAAAGCTTCGACTGATGGAGAAGCCTATGAAACTGAGCCCATAAAAATTCAAGAACGGCTTACACAGTCTACTTTGGGAGAGCACAAAAATTTACCTGATTTATTTCTTCCTTATTATAGTTGTAGTTCTTCAACCCACTCCATGAGTAGGCCGGCTTCAAATACCACAGAGACAATTACAAATAAAATGGAAACAAGAAGTGATAAGGAAATACCATCCAAACAAAAGCAGTCATCG
The DNA here is from genome assembly GCA_026413385.1 of Erythroxylum gracilipes. Lineage (NCBI taxonomy): Eukaryota > Viridiplantae > Streptophyta > Magnoliopsida > Malpighiales > Erythroxylaceae > Erythroxylum > Erythroxylum gracilipes. The sequence goes on along the minus strand of JANZLC010000002.1, from coordinate 20,426,880 downwards.
ACAAAATGAAACAAAGCTTACCATGTGCACATCAAAGCACTTGACTTCACTTCCGGAGGAAACATAGACGATGTTTTCATTCCCTGAAACAATTCAACGATAGCACTGAGCACCAAACTGATCACAAGAATTTCACTTTTAGCACTATCTATCTATTATTATTCAACGCTGGATGCATCAAGCATAAAGGTCTATGAAAATAACTGAATACTACACTGTTTATTAAACTATTATCACAGAAAACCTGGCTTGAAACACAAGGACGACACAGGCTGCTCCCCGACCTCCATGATAAGCTGCGCGTCTTTGCATCGCAAGTCAAACCAGCAAACGCAGCCGTCCTACTTTGTTTTTGAATCAGTAAACAAACAAATGAAATCAATTTGATGATTTCAATCGAGCTGTGAATGGGTTATCTAGAAGAAAATTAAGTATGTAGTAACTAGTAACTTAGTATGGATTAATTAAAGAAAGAAGAAGTGATAACCTCGCCGGCGGTGGCGACGAGGCCGGGACGGTCACGAGAGGCGATGCAACAGGTGGCCGTGGCTTTGTGACCCCTCAATCGTCTTGGCTCTGCCATGAACAGCGAGAAACTGAAACCAGTAGAAGATAGATCCGTTTCCAAAACGGGTCTAAGTTACCCAATTTTGATTCGCAAATTTTAAACAAGTATTTTAGTGACAGCTGCCGCAGTTATTTTCACTTTTGGTTTTCTATTTTTAGTTTTTATTGATATTTAATCCGAAATCTTGCAGTGAGGTTGGATCTTAAAAGATATGATAGTATATAACGTTACTTTTATATAATAGCTGACATGAAAATAGTGATCTATGTTAAAAAAGTAAATAAGTATAAATAACAGTAAAATATTTAAGTAAATAAAATTACAATAAATACATGATGATAATGATGATAAAACTATTAGTAGAAACTCAATAAAATAATAATAATAATAACAATAATAATAATAACAACAACAATACATAATTTTTATTTATTATCACAAAAATATTTAAAAGCATAATTATATAAGTTTAATAATTAAAAAATAAAATTTATTACAATTAATAAAAATTTAATTATATTTTTATTACTTACAATAATTAAATATTAGTTAAATTTTAAAAAATATATTATATAATATTTATTAATAAATTATCAATAAAATAATTTTAGTTATTAAAATAAATATTTTAATTTTAAACTTTTTTATAAATTAATACTTATTTTAAATATATTTTAATTATTAAATCATATTTTATTTAAAATTTATATATTTTGAAGATATTTTAAATTTATTCATATTTATTAATAATTATTAAATTAAGTTTATTTAATTCAATTACAAAACTTAAACAAATTATTAAATAGAATTCAAATTATTCGTAATTTTTAATTATTTAAATATGTAATATTAAATTAAATTATTTATAATTCTTATTAATAAATAATAAATTAAATAATTAAATAATACAATTAATTGATAACAAATCAAATTATGGAAAAGATACATAAACAAAAAATAAAAACCATTTTGTGATTTTAATAAATTTTGAAAATTAAAAGAAACCAAAATTAGAATTTTAAATAAATATTTTTTTACGAAAACAAAACTAAAAATTAAAAACTAAAGTAGAAACAATAGCCTTTAGTGTTTTAAAAGCCAAATCAAACGTTACAATCATAAGATAAGAATTTTCAGATTTAAAAAATTAAACTGGGATTAGATCATCGTAAAATCTGTTAAAGATTGAATAAAATTAAAAGTTTTAGAATATGATTGAGAAAATGTACTTAACTCTTATCCATCGAATAATTTAAAGTTTGATTAAAATAAGAGATTATTAAATGAAAATTAATTAATTAATTTTAGCTTATAAAAAACTAATTAGTTTATAACAATTGATCCATTAATTTATTAACCTTATGATTTTTAACAATAAGAGTTACTAAAATAAATCAAACTAAAGGTTGAAAACCGAACCAAAAAATTAAGTGGTTCAAACTTTTCACAATTGAACTAGCCAAATCGATTTAATTTTTTTAATCATTATTATTTCTTTTAACTATTTTAAGAAACAAAAATCAATTTATAGCTTTTTTCGAGTTAGAATTTAGATAGGATAATAGCCATATACTAATGGTAACTATTCAAAATTAATAAATTAAAATTCATTTAATTGGATTACGTAATCAACAAATTTTATTGTTTAAGTAAAAATGAATTAAGTATTAAATATGATTAATTAAGGCAAGAAAATTCTTATAAATTTTTAAATTATAAAAAAATTATATTTAATATGAAATTAAGATAAAATTTAATTATTTTATTAAATTCAAGTTTGAGTGTAAGATTCGAATGAAATTTGATTTACTAATCTTATGATTGATTTATTTTATTTTTAAAGTAAAATATTTTTATAATATTAATACTAACATAAATGTTGACATATTTTCAAAAGCATCGTATAAAAAGTATTATTAGAAAATATTGAAAAGCAACATTGGCAATAAGTAAGAAGTCAATGATTCTAATTTTCATCACTACATTTTAGTTTTAGAGAAATGATAAAAATAAAATTATTATATCAATATAAAAAATTATATTATTTAAAATATACAAAAGAAGATGTTAAATTAATATATATTACTAATCAATATTTAAAGCTTTGAAAATAAAGGTTAATTTAGACTAATAATTAGAATAAATTCTAGATAAAAATCTAAATTCATTATTATTTTATAAAATTGATAAAATATTCATTAAGCTAACCAAAATATTAATTTTTCTTTCATTAAAATGCCTTTTTAAGCCACTTTTAAAGAACTTTTTAACTAATTAAATTTATTTTTATAATATTAAAATTAAAAATGGTAACGCATCAATTGTCCGTATTATAAATTAAGATGAAAAATGCTCTGCTATCTTAGATATTATCTAAAATTATGTCCATTATTTTTCTTACGCTGCGTTTGATTAGTGTCTCCGATAGCTGGAGACGGAACGGAACAAAAATTTGGAGACGGAACGGAACAGAAACTGGGGACAGTGAGCTGTTTGGTTGATGATGGACAGAACAAAGAATCTTGTCTCCGTCTCCAGGACAGATGTGTTTGATTGTATGGGACAGAGACAGAAAATAGTACAAATGACGAACATGCCCCTAATCTTTAATATGATTAGGAAAATGTAATTCAATGATATTTTTATTATGAATGATTTGTAATTCAATAGTTTGTATTATTATTATCATTATGCCTAATTAATAACATTATTATTATATCATTTGTATTTATTATTATACAAAAATATTATTATTAATATTATTATATAATTTGTAATAATAATTATTCATTA
>JANZLC010000002.1:20378306-20391705 GCA_026413385.1 Erythroxylum gracilipes | reverse complement strand
TAATTAACTAATTAAAATATTTTAATTGATAAATAATTATATTTTAATTAATTAATTAATTACAATATTTTAATTAAATATAATATAATTAATTAAATAATAATACTATTTTAATTAATTATATTGTAATTAATTAATGAATAACAATATGTATTTAATGAATAAAAATATTTTAATTGATTAATATTTTAATTAATGAATTGTTATAATTTAATTAATAATAATATTTTAATTAAATATAATGTAATTAATTAAAATATTATTAATTAGAAAGCCCTTGTAAGAGGAGAATACATCAATGATTCCCATTCCTCTTAATTACTAGGGAAATGGAGGATTGTCAAGAAGTGGGTAATGAAAATGTTACCCCTTCAATGATAGTTTGATACCAAACATAAGTTTTCATTCCATTCCTATACATTTTTTTCCATTATCCCCAACCAAGCGCCCCCTAATTAAACATATATTTGAAAAGTGTAAAGAAAACGTTGGAATATGAGATTACTTAATTATCCATGACATTGCAGAAAGCGGCAAAGGGATCACTAATCGGGAAACGGACAGATTTCTCCATCTTCATACCTGCAGATATAGCCGTTAAGTACATGAAAATATTTTTTTTTCTTAAATAACACTTTTACTAACCAATAAAATATAGCTTAATTAATCGTTGTAAAATAGATTAATTATCATTTTTTTCAATTTTTTACATATTTAATTTCTGGTTGAATTTTTAAAATATTAACTGTCATGGTAATGGATAAGGGCTGGTCAATACGATGAATAACGCGTACATATATGAAGGTCACCTTGCATGTGACGTTGTGCTCCCCACGTGTTAGATTTTGGTTCGATGGTAGACCTTTTTGCCATTTTCAGAATCAATCAATCATCATTTTCTTTTACTATAATCTCGTATAAAAGTTGTTTACATCATAATATATTAAGCAAATGAAAACTTTGCATAATTAATGAGAAAATAGAAATTGAATTACATTTCATAAAGCAGAGAAGCAATAGATCATAGGAGTTAATTAATTTAGAAAAATGCCAACTCAAGCTTGATTGACCCTTTTTTTTTTGTTTCTTACGAAATTATTTTAGGAAGGTCCAACTATAAAAAGACACCCTCTTAAAATATGACCTTTTAATTAGCCCTTTAATTTTTAGTGAAGTGAAAATTTTGAGTCTTTGCATTGATTGATAAAAACTGACATTTTGTAACTTTAAAATATGTCCCCATCTCTAACCACTCCTAAAGTATGGATAGAATCTCTCTCTCTCCTGCTTGGCGGATTGATTATAGTATTAGATTAGGTTATCTAATCTAAAAAGAACCATGTGCAATTCAAGCACAGTTATTAAGGGAGCATAACTAAGGCATTGGGAGGGATGCAACTTGTGGAATATTGTCTGTCCACCTACCATTCATTCATACGAAAAGTCAAAACTTTTATGCTGGGCTTTCCTTGAATCACATCCAAATCAAGAATATCTGAAACTGCCTACTCCTCCGATCCTCATCTGACTAGGAGAAAAAGAAAGAAAGAGAGTTGTATTTATAATACGGTGTAGGAAACCTACTTTTCAAAGAATGCCATTTCAATTACAACTCATTAATTGCCATTTCCCTTTATCAACTCTCTGCCTACGCCAATTTCTAGCCGCGTAGCTTATTGTGTCTTCCAAATTCGTATGCATTGGCAGCTTGTACAGGATTATGCTTATTTCCAGCCGCCATTACCTTGATAACTATTTAGCGAGTTATCAAGGTAATGGCAGCTTGTACAGGATAATATGGCAATTCCACACTGAGTGAGAGACTAAAACCAAAATCAAAAGCTTTCAATTCATACAATTTTAGATTAAGAAAATTATCTAATGATCAGTGGAAAGGTATGTCAAATGCCATTACCTAAAAGTGATTAGTGTTAATTAGTTGCCATTAGTAAGGATAAAATTAATTAACTGAAATAATAATATCTATTTTCTGAGACGGCCATAATACCTAATTACAACAGGATCGCGACGGCCTTCAGAAATCAGAATTGGATTGTTATTACTTACTACACTGAAATCAAGGCAAAAATAAACAAATTATTAATAGAAATCTTTTTTCTAAAAAATATATGTTTTTCTTTTGGCGTGCGGTAGACACCTTTGAATTTTATAACCCGCGTGCTGACAATGCCACGTGTCAGCAGATCTGAACTTGCGGTCCCACTCCACGGTGGTGTCTGAACACTGATGAACACTCCGGCAACTCCCCCAGATCAGCGAAAAGCGACTCATCCTCCGCTCTCATCGGAGAAAACTCCGTATCCGCAGAGCTCCTCTCCTCCGAAAAAATGTGACTCGAGATAATTGTCCAGGACGTTGCTTCCATGTCTCCGAACCATGCGAATTCTTCGGTCGTGATAAGTGACTCGTCACCGAGATCGGCGAAGCTTTTCCCGGGTTCGGGTTCTGGGGTTTCTGGTTTGGACTCGGAGATTTGGGGTTTAGGACTGGCGACAGTCGTGGTGGGGGGTTTGGGGACGGAGGCGTGATGGTGGTGGGTTCTGGACGGTGGAGGCCAAGGGTGGTTATGTTCGCAAGAGTAGGTGATCACAAGCATTGTGGGGTCCAATCTACTTCTCTCCACTTGCTTTCTGGCTGGACAACCTTTTGAACTGCTACATCTGTAATATCCTCTGCAGTTCAGACAAAACTGGACTCTTGTTATGTCTACCCAATCCTACATGTTAATTTCGTCCATAATCGTTATAACTTAACATGGTTTTATTCGATGTTAACTATTACCTGGGGTAAGGAGAACCTTTGATGGGTTTTTGGCCGTATTTTCTCCAAGCCCATGAATCGGAAGGTGGCTGAGCATTTTCACCCTTCATCCGTGCGCCGTCTATGTCTTTGATCGGCACCGATATCACTTTTTTATGTGCGCCTCTCTTACTGTTCAATAGCGTTAACTAATTATGCATAAAGAACATTACTTTCAATGATTTTTAGCTTCAAAGACAACCTTTTCTAGCTCGAATTATGGATGCTTTTAAAACCAAATATACTGTGATGTGAAATTGAAGAAAACACGTGAGTTGAGCCGGGATGTAATCATGTAAAAATTACCTTCTTTTTGGGGAGAAAGGAGAAGCCATCTTCAAGTCGTTAACCAAGCTAGAAGGTGGTGAGTCTGGACCACTTTCTGAGTTACTTTCGTTCTCTTCTTGCTCGCTGATTAGTAAGTCGTTAGACTTTCTAGCCATTAATGAACACCAGGACCTCCAAGACTAAGCGTATATTATATACAATGGATTGCCGGGATAGTTATAAACGCTTTGATTGATAGAAGAAGCTAATAACCAAGATGAAGATAGATGTGAAGGGAAGATAAAGAAAGAGAGAATAAGAGAGTAAAAGAATGGGGTATTAGTTGGTGGTGTGAGGAGAGGGAGAAGAAATGTGGGGAAGGTAGAGAAGAAAACAGAGTGGTCCTTTAAAAATTGGCCGCCATGATGACAGATGAGCTTTTGGGAATTAGTTTATAGGGTACGTGCAAGCCAATGTGCATAATCCAAAACATCTTTCTTAACGTATTGTCATTAGAAAACGACTTCTTGCTCTTTCTTTGTTTTTTTTTTAACTCATTGTTTGATTATTTCAACCACACTGATTGTAAGTTCTCACTAAATAGTTCATCTAGTTGCCCCTTAGTTGCTCTCTCTTCTTTATTATTTGCTTTTGTTTAGGTTTCTGAACTTAATGTATCATGTACTAAACCATGATTAGCTTCGACTTGGGTGTAAAAAGAAGGTGACCAAGGATTAACATGTTCTGGTGAGGAATGTTTTAGTTTTAAGATATCAACATCTTTTTATGAATGATGGTTTGCTTTTAGAGAAATAATTTTTTTAATAAAAAAAATTAGAATTAAAGAAATAGAAGGTTCACATGACAAGCCATATTCATGTCGACTTTATATATTAGACTTACAGACTTATTTTTTTCAAATATAACTCTAATAACTCGACTTATTCTTAGAAGCTAACAATGCATGTCATGTAGTGTGTTACAAAAAAGGTGTGAAGATATATTCACAAAAATTCACTTAATCAATCAAAACAAATGGCACCCACAAAATTTCATTCATGTAATCAATCTTAGGTTCATGTCCTTATGACAGTGCTTGGCTAACATTTATACATTGGTTACTTTAACTTAGTACTGTTTGGTGCAGTCAAAGCCTTTGTTAATGTCTTCATTGAATCAAACGATATCCTAACATATAATGCAATTCTAGCTTTAAATTCTCTTTTAGCATCAAAATTTGACATCTAGGTTTTGTTCTTTTATCATTTTTGAGCACTCATATTCACTTTCAAGTTCATATAAGCCAAGATTCAACTTCCATATCTACACTAGTTGACTCATTTTGATTACTACCTAACTTCTGTCTCTAGCTTAACATATTGCTATTCCCATATAAAAGTTTATTCACATCAGTGGCAACATCTTCTCTAAGAACTTCATAGAAAATTTCAATCTCCTCATCGATATTTGATTTATCAAAATCATTGACTACACCACTATATCCCTAGTAAGTTAACTCCTCTTCTACAAATTCATTATCATAATTATTTCCTAATGTTCCACTTCATCTCTACTAACTTGAATCATCCTTTTCACCGTCAAAATTATTCTAGCAACTTTTTCATCTCTAGAATTATCTTAAAGTGTTATACTAATTACCACATTCATAACATGTTGAGAGTTAATTTTACTAAAATTTATCTCAGTTTCATGTAAATATCTCTTTTTTCTTGGAATATTAGCGTTTGGATAAAAGAAACAAAGAATGATATTACCCGATCGATCCAAAGTTGATGGACCATTTTGTACGAAAAAACAAAAGAAGATAAGAATAAAATGACATTTTAGTTTATGCATCATATAAACCTATATGATTCTTCAATTATATGCTTCTTTATTTTTATTACTACCTTAGCTCATCTTTTCATTATTTTAGTTCTAATTTAATGTTGATAATTACATCCTATTTATTCGTATTGCAAATAACATTTAGCTCTCTGGATTTCACTTATCCTTAACACCACTCGTTTTATCTCGATTAAAGGGAAAATCAAATAAACATTTCATAATCTCTTATTATTATTTTTATGTAATTACAGCAAATACTATTAATGACAATATCAAATAATGAAGACACATGATTTCTTTTAGGTAGCTATATGAGATGCCATGATTCTTTTACACTTTGACGTTTTATATTAAGGGATTATTTTGATTCCAACTGTTATTTTTTTCTTGTTTTGGTTCTATAATCACATTAAATACTTAGTCATTACATGAAACCTTTTATTAAAATAACATTCTTTTGATATATATATTTAACTTTTTAATGTGAGATTAGAAGGTATCCTTTCACCTTTTTTTTTTTTTTTTGAATCAAGACATTGCACTTTTTGAGTAAGGGGAGGAACAACTATCAATAATAGTTACAAACCCTTGTTTTTCATGATTTTAGAATAATTTAGATAAATAAATCATAAACAAATAAATGGTGTAATTGTAATCTTATATAAATGATTTTTTACATAAATAACAATATGTTAGTTTAAATATAAAACGAATCCACCTAAAACTAAAGTTATACAAAATTTTGTAATTCATGAAATTTTAAAACATATAAATTTAAAAGCACTTACAAATACATTATAATAAGTAAATGCCAAAAGAAATTTTCGTTTAAATCCATATTCTTATTATTACATAATTTATATAAATGTTTTAGACCATAAATAATTATCACATTTTTTGTTTTAATATGTGTGTGCGCGAGCGTGCATATACACATGTTCTGATTATTCCATAATTGATATAAATATTTGAAATCATAAATAATAATCTCGTTAATAATTGACATGAGACATTCTCCTACCATCCTTTTGACCAAAAAAAAAAAAAGCAACCAATCACAATCGCAAATCCAAGAAATTCAATCGAGCAAAATTGATCCATGTTTCCATAGACTTTATCCAATTGATTTGAGAAATTAATCTAAGGCCTAAAAGTTTTTCTAGAAACTAGAAAAGCAACACATGAAATTCTCAACTTCAAAAACATAACAAACAAACAACCAAATTATCTAGAAGCAAATTTTCTTTTATTTGCAACTAAAAGCTAAGGGAGACATGCGTTTTGTGTTTTCAAAGAGCCAAACAGAAACACTTACTTTCCATCAATAGAACAAAGCGATGGGGAAGGAGTAATTGACAATTAGTTTCCAGAAATAAATAAACATATAGGAGTCATATTCTAGGTTTCAGAAACATAACAATAATATGTATATCATTAGCTTTCTAGAAAAATAAAAAAGGAAATCATAGTTTTGTTTCATTAAACAAAACAACCCTAATTATTTATGATACCATAATTAACATTAGGTAAATCATTCAAATAATTAAGTTTTAGCCTTAATCTTTTTCAAATGAATAACAACCAAGCAATTTTAATCAAATTGTAGAATCAAAGTGGCTTTGATACTACTCTTGGAAAATTGGAGCAGGATTTGAACACATATGTAGTAGAATAATTACCAAACATTTTTGTATTTGATTTTTTTAAAAGTCAAGATCACTTAAATTTTATAAAATTATTAATACATAAATCATAATTTGTACCTTATTTGAAAGCTTGATCCTTTTTCTTGCATTTCCCTATAATCATTTATGAAATCGGTTTACCTCATTCACCGTAGTCACACAAGTATTTGACCTCTAACAATATATATAGAACATAATGGGAGAACTCTGAAATTATTGTAGAAAGGATTAGGTAAAGAGTACTAGCTTCCTTAGAGTTTAAGTCTATTTATAATAGGTTTTGAGCATTTTAGTAATTTAATATAAATTAAATTTTAATTTTAAGTAGAATTACAAATAATTCTAATTAAATATCAATTATGCCCAAATAAGATAAAGAAAATTTAAGTTTCTTAAACTTTATAATCAAATTCAACTTAATTAAAATATCTTTTCTCTCTTTAACTCGTTCTTTATGTATGACTCATTAGGTTCCCAAATATTTTGGCAATAAAAATAAATTATAACCTTAAATTATATTTAAGATTAAAAAATAAACTCCTCTAATTATCTTTAATTATATAATTAAATAATTTATATTCATAGATCAAGATTGACGTCTAGCAACGTATTATGACAACCCAAATATTTAGAAATGTCAAGGTGGTTTTAGCTAACCTTTTCATGTATGATTTCTTCATATAATCTAATCCTTTCATCATATAATATTTTGATTAGACATAGAGTAAGAAATTTATGTCTACTCTATTTGAGTTCCATCATGTTAGTTCTCCACTATTAATAATTGATTCAATTAATGAAATTTGAAAATTATTTTCAAAGTGTCATTTCACCTTGGCCAAGAATTTCCTAAATCAGTACTAATTGAGAATAATAAAACATTCTCCCTAATCATATTAGGGTGATAAATCTTATATTGATCATTAACTACTTCGATAGAGCTCACGCTACATCAAATGACTATCGACTTAGCTACTTTTGATTAGAATAGGTCATAAGTAGTATTAGAACATTGCAATTCCTATATGAGATAACTTTATAAATATCAGTGAAATGATCACTTATACATTAACCACAATGAGAATTTTTATAGACATATAAGTAACGTTCCTAATGAAATTCTTATACGAGGTTAGTTCAATGAACTTTTTCTCTATAATAATCAACTATACATTTTTTAAAGTATATCCATACTTTAGTATATGGGATTGACTGCTCCTTTCAAAAGGAAAATTCATAACGACAGCTAATCTTTTAAGCTATATTAATATTCAGTCTTAATAGAACAATAACTAGGAATAATTTAGGGATAATACGTGAATACAATATGAATATTATAATTATTATCTCATCATAATTTTATTTACAATGTACATTTATCTCATGAATTTTATCATATACATCTAATATGTATAAGAAAAGAATGCTTTAAAATAATTATGTCACTAAACTAAAGCCAACTGATTGATTGTAAGGTATAAACCAACATTTATACAATAAAAGAAAAATAAAAAAAGAAAGATACATTAGTGATATTGTAATCATATTTTAATCAAATTCTTATATATATATATATATTAATGATTTAGTATTAAATTAATTAATTAAGAAATTTGAATTAAGAGGGTATTTATTTGTGGTTATTATATATAAAAGGAAATTGCCATATTTGAAAGTATAAAAACTAAACAACTATATTCATCAAATTTCTATTTTATTTTATGATTAAATACTTAAACTTAGCCTTGTTATTTATTATATGAATATGGCATATCAATTAAACATCTAACACTTAGTGAAAGTAGTTCTATTTGATATATACATGTATCAAAATTAAAAATTTTTATTTACTTGAATTTTTATTTATTGTTAAATTTGTAATTAACTTTAAAATGAATGTAATCTTCTTATCAAATTCTAAATACATAAATTTAGTATTTCTATTTATTGTTAAATTTATAATTAACCTTAAAATGAATGTAATCTTTTTATCAAATTCTAAATACAAAAATTTAGTATTTCTATTTATTGTATAAAATATCTTATATTAATAAAACATCTTATAACCTAGGTTCAAATAACTCTATTGTGAATATATATATATATATATATATATATATATATATATAGATAAATTATAAATTTATGTTTGATGTGCAAAAGTTTTCAAGTGATTAAATTACACGGATAATTAATATTTACATACTAATAGTTATTTTGAAAATAAGATTTTGTTACCTAAAAAGGTTTAATACTAATGTCATACACATATTTTAGAAGTCAAGTTACTTTAACACTTATGTTTAGTTCATGAATTTTGTGTATAACTTTAATGTTGTATAAACCAATTTTTAATATACACAATTTCAAGTTGAATAAATTAATCTAAAATCATGATATTTTTAATATTCATGAATGTATATAGTATACAGGGTAAAAGATATAAGACTCTCTCTCTCTTTTTTTTTAGGAAAGTAAAGATAATTCATTACCAATAGACATAAACAAATGAGTACTAAAACAATAATGCAAATGTTCAGAAGAGCACATCTAACTAAGGTCTCCATCCAAAAGAAAAAGTTAGCTAAACTGATTCACCTTTACACTAATTTAAGGTACTAGAATGAGATAGTAAACTAAAGTTTTAAAAAAGCTCTTTCTCTTACACTTTTGTTAAAAAAAACAAAAGAAAAATGCATATGACATGAACAATACATTTTGATAAGTCAAATATTTTTTAAAAAGATGAAAGATATAATTAACATAATATAAAGTTTTACAAGCTTATATTAAGCTTAATTACACTTGTTACAGGAAACTTAATAGCTAGCCCTCCAACTCAAAGTAAAAGGTTCGGCCTAAAAGGTAGAAAAATCTCAGTAAAACAACTCAAGGACAAATGGTGATTCACCAAGTTAAGTCATCGAGTTACATAGTTAGGGAAGTTTTGAGAAAACATCGTGCATGTCAATGTTCTACACCATCATATACCAAGTTGTGCCTCTAGATTGATCACAAAATTTCGAACTAAATAAAGAGCATCGAAGTTAATCACACTACTATTTGTTAGATCTCCTTGTCAAATTGGTTTAACCCACCTATTACTCCTTCCAATAACTATCAACCCTTTTTATTTTGATACTCTATATTAAATCCTCATTTTGTGAACATGATTGGGCTAATTCTTGGTACTTGCCTTAGAGAAAACTAGGATTATCTCAATCACCATTTCTCTACCAGTTTCTCACTATAAGTGAGCTGGAGATTGTGCGCCAACAATGACATTTATAATGCCTTGTATCTCAATAGTTACTAATCCAAATAGTCCTTGAGTCCTCTCAAGTCAGATCCCTTAAATAGTACAGGTTAGCACTACCTTAGAAACATTCCAATCACCCCAATTCCTGTTTTCTTTCCTTATACAACACCAACTAATTACGTTGCCATTTAATTACAACTTATATAATACATAGGTCCAGGATTATTGCCCAAATCTTATACTTATGGAATCCTCATAGTTCTTACACAAAACATAAGCCCCTTATACTTCATCACCTTATATAGAGTATTTAATTTGATCATAATAGCTATCCATAAGGTGATTAAGTCCATTGGACAAGAATAATTATGCTAGACAAGCTTGTACTAAAGCATTTTGGGGGATTGTTCATCAAAAGTATTTCTATATGACAAATTGGAGAATAGCTTAGAAGGGTCAAGGATCCATTACGCACTATCTCTTTGGGGTGGACATGCTACCTCGATTTTAGTGCTCCATGCTTCAAAAAAAGTGGGTCGCGTGCCGTGCCACCTAGCTCTGCATAGATTGGTCGATTAGGTGTGCCAATTTACCCCTTCCCTATTCATGGGGTCTCTAGCCTTTCTTTATCCAAAACTTATAGGAAATCGGCTTTTAAATGCTCAGAAGTAGTCATAGAAGTTTTTATTCACACTTGTGTCTATTCTCATTAGTCTTCCTTGTGATCTTTTCTTCCTCTATGTGAGTGCATCATATCACAATTTGAGAATCCTAACTTGACAGGGGCTATTCATCAGCCAAAGAGAGTGAAGATGCCTAACTCCATTAAGGGTTGCCTTTTAACTACCAGCCTCACTTAAAGGACTAAGGTTAGATCAATTATCATACTATAAAAAAAATTGAAATGCCTTCTCCTAGTTGATGAGAGATCTCTATCCTTACTCTTTCTCTAAGTTTAAGGAGATGAACCATTGACTAAGAAAACCTAGCCTTTGATTTTAGCCACCATAAGTTATTGTCCTCAATATAAAAGACATGGATGTACTTGACCTAGAGACAAGTTATATCTTGGAAAAATCTCTAATTTTTTTTTTGCAAATTGAACTTGCCAGATATGATGAATGCCCATTCCTCCGTCCCTCCTTGGCAGACAAAGCTCTAATAATTTCACCTTAGCTAGGGAAGGCCTTGATCACAACCTACCTATTCAACTTTTTACCTTGATTCAAACATATAGTTTAGAACAACTATAACAAATTATTAGTTTAGGTCAACTTTAATTAATTTGGGTCAAATTTAATAGCTAAGTTGGTTCATTATGTTCGCAAAATTTGATTGATTCACGTGTGATATTTATATTACATGTGATTTATTAATATTTTCCAACAAAGTCTAAGAAAAAGTATTTTTAAAAATTAAATCAATATTTTTGATAGTTTTATATATTAGAAAATTATTTGTAAATTACTTAAATGACAAGGATACTCAATATTTTTTTTACTTTACTATATATAAAGTAATTTGATGTACATATTCTAAAATTTAAAATTGTTTTCGTTAAAATTTAACATTTATCAAAATTTGATAATTGATTCTTCTCTCTCTTTCTCTATATATATATACAACAATAACCTCAGTATATAAGACTTCCCGTTTTGCGAGGATCGGAAGAGGAACATCAATTGTATGCAATCTTCCTTTTGTATTTTACAAAGAAACCGGTTTGAATATAATTAAACTTACTCTTTTGTGACTAAAAGGTTACGGGTTCGAGTCATCAAAACAGTATCTTTATATATATATATATATAAAAGATAAATCAAAACAACTTATGGAAGTCAAATAAGACAAACCATATTTACCCAATATCTTCGCACTATTTAATAATGAAAGTTATGATGTTGCTTTGATGGCGCATCATCTAGGCTTGAATTATGTAAATAGCTGATTTTGACTAAACACACCGATTGAATTTTTTCGTTTTAAAAAATGCGTACACTAGTAAACGGTTTGGTGTCAGATGCCATCCAGAGGCTTTGAGATAATCTGTAAAAATGACTTAGATATTATAATTGCGATGCCAAACGTCTTGACTAAATCCTTGATCTTTTGTCTCTCTCTCGCGTAGCGAAAGGGATTGAACGAGCCAACTGGCCAACTTGTTGCATCGAAAATATCAACGTAACGTTTTCCTTTCAATATTCTAGAGTGCATTCATGCTGAAGTGACAATTTGTCCATTACAGTATCATTCTAACAGTAGTTTAGACTATTCTTCTTTAAACGAGCTGGGCAAGGCATTTAACAATCCATCTAGTGAGACAATTCACACCCATTTCTGACTTCCACTAACTACGGCAACTATCATGCATCAGTTCTCGAATAATTATTCTATGGTAGTGTTTATTTTTTGATTTTATAGTTTTGTGTCAGTTCTTACTTGGTCTAATTCAACAATATTAACTCAGCGTACCAATGTGTAAATGCATTTATTCCGTCCTGTCTCTATTTTACACCTTTTATGCACTTGCTGGTTTTTTCTACCTACACTAGCGGGGAACAGAAACTTCATAATAGTTTCCAAATGATAATTACTATTATAAGCGTAAATCTCTTCTAAGTGCTAACACATGCTTCTTTAACAAGACATGACCAGCGTGAGGAGTACTTGAAATAAAGTTATAGAAAAGTAGCGGTACAGGACATTCAAACAAATAATTGTATGCATAAGAACTGGCAAGTTGTCTTGCATTTAAAGTCCCCGTGACCCCAGGAACGTAACTGGTTGTCTCCGTGCCACATGGGATCAGAAGAAGTGTTATTTACGTGTTATATATGGCAGACTAGAGGTTGACTGGTCCTCTCCTTGCTTAATTCAGTAATTAGATCTTTTCCAAGTTTCCATTTACTTTCTTTTTTCAATCCTCTGAGCACGCCTAATAAGTTATGACCCAGCATTACGTGAGTGGGTTCGGTATATATATATAAATATTTAGAATTTTCTACTATATTACTGTTATTTTCCTTTTCAAGATCTTGGATCGAACTAATTCGGAGAAAATATACTACAGGTCACCCGTGTAAGGAGGCGAACAGTAACAGGCCAGATCTCTGCCGTATTTATCTGTAGTTTAATTGGATTCTGACCTTAAGCTATATATATATACACCGAAGAATGACTTAGCTTTTCATCTTCATTTTTATAATGAAGAGTGACGTTCAAATTTAAAATTATGTCTTCCAATATAACGTCATTTGACCAATTGTCAGAAAAGAATAAAAAAGCATCAAATGACTTGGTTCAAGTTGACCAAAAGGCTCTATGTTGATTGAAAGCTAGCCATGTTGTAATTTTAGAATGAGAAACAATCTAAAATAAAATAGAATAGGAAAAAGATAATGCAAGAGAAATTTTATTAATGGGTTCTAATTACATTCACATGCAGACCTAAATATATAGATAATGAAATAACAAACTTAGCTAATATCTAGATAAAACAAATCAAATTCAAAAGTTTAAA
>JANZLC010000002.1:20352702-20370828 GCA_026413385.1 Erythroxylum gracilipes | reverse complement strand
TCTTCAAGAATCGGAAACCCTAAAAATTTCCTCTTCTCCTCTTCTCTCTAACCGACGCCCCTTCTTCCTCTTCCTTCCTCTTTTATATTTTTCCTTCTTTTGTTTGCTAACTATTAACCAATTATGAAAGGTCCAAAATGCCCTTCCACTTAAGCCTACAACTCTTGATCTTAGGTGGTTTTCCAAATTTACCCTTAGTTCATTTAATCCAATTAATCAACTTTAATTTAATTCTAACCTTAGCATAATTCAACTCCAATGAATTGATCTAATAAGACCAAAAAAATTCGAAACATGCCTCAAAATAAATAAAACAGGTTTGGGGTCCAACAATAACGACCCTGATGAGGGGTATCAAATAGTATTATTGATATAGATCATGTAGAGAAGTATTATTTGTTTTTAAAAATGTTATGTATCACTTCAAATTGTGTAACAATGTGGGTCACATTGAAATATTTTGTATAGGCAAGCAAAACTAGCAATCTCAGTAATGTATCTACCAAAACAACCTTCTTAACAAGCCAACTATATAAAAGAAATGCAAGAAAATGGACATTCACTTATTTATGAAAACATAAAATTCAATTTCAACAAGCAATCTTACATGATTTTTTGACAACAAATATACTGGTAATATGACAAAAGGTTCTAAAATGTTTAGCTCGCTTAGTGAAATAATAAAAACAAGAATTTCTTGGGAAATGGAATTATTGTACAAGTTGAAGATAGGGGATTAGTAATTATAAATACTAAGAAATGTACAAAGAATATTTTTAGTGTTCTCTTTACACCAATTTTGTCTCATAATTTGCTTAGTATAGGTGAAGTGATGTCTAAGAATTACTCTCTTTACACTGTTGTAGAGAATGCAAAATCTATAATCCTTATTGTGTTAAAATTGAAAAAAAATGTGAATGTTTGATAATGTATTTTCCTTAAATTTTATTTTTATTTTAAAAGTGCTCTTAGTGTCTATATGGCATAGAAGATTTGTCCATTTTAATTTGAAATCATTGAAGTTAAGCGGTTTGTTGGTCTTGTTAGAGATATATCTAAACTTTTATATTTGATAAAGTTTATGGAAGTTATCCAAAAGAAAAACTACTCAAACAATAACATATGGAAGCTTTATTAGGCATTAAGCCTCCTACTAAACATTTAAAGATTTTTAGGTTTGTTTGTTACTCTCATGTTCTTTCTACAAAAAGAACGAGGTTTGATGAAAAAATCTTAGTTGGAATCCTTATTGGTTATGATTTTAATTCAGAAGGACACAAAGTTTATAACGTAAAGTGCAAAAAAGTTTTTGTCAACAAATATGTAATTATGCATCAATGTAGTAATTGAGATTTTGAAAGACAAGAAGTTACTTGGAAGAAATTTGAGTCCTTATTTGATTTGGACTTTGTTGTAATATTAAATAGTTCTTCAGAGAAATTTGAGCAAGGTTCTAGCTCAAATTCATCTCTTCGTGTTGATTCAAATGTAGACGCACCAATTTAGAAAGTCAAGTCTCTAACATATGTGTACGAGAGGTGAATTTTTGCTATTGTTGAACCTAGTCATTTTTAAGAAGTTGCCAGTCAATTGAATGGGAAGCAGTAGTAAAAGAAGAAATGGAGATGATGAACAAGAGCGACAGTAGGAATTTGGTAAAAAAACTAGAAGACAAGAAATCTATCATTGTCAAGTGAGTTTGTAGAATCAAATGTAATCCTGATGATTATGTGCATATGTTCAAAATAAGATTGGTAGTAAAAAGCTATGCTCGGGAATTGATTTTAGGATACATTTGCTCCAATTGCAAGGCTTGACTCCATCAAACTAATCATTGTTTTGACTGCAAGTTTATCGTTTGAATGCAAAATTTGATTTCTTGAATACAAAAGTAATGAAAGAGATTTATATTGAACAACTTAAGAAGTTTAATGTTGCACGGTGTGAAATTTTTGTCCTCAAGTTTAATAAAGCCCTCTATAGCTTGAAGCAAACATCAAGAACTTGATACAACAAGATAGACTCATATATAAAACACCAAGGATATAGCAAGAGAAATAGTAAAGATGCACTTTATGCTAGAAGGTAGAGAGATGGGAAACAACTCATCATTTCATTTTTTATGATGATTTACTGCTTATTGCTTCTTCTTTTTTCCTTTTTTTTTTTTGAGAAGTACTGCTTATTGCTTACTGGTAATAATCGTGAGCTATTAAATAATTTCCATTTTGAAATGAAACTTAAATTTCAAATGTTATATTTGGGACTTGGTCATTATTTTCTTGAATTGAAAATCAACTTAGGATTTTGATTTCTCAGAAAACACATCAATTTGACATTTTGAAAAAAAAAAATGGACAACTACAAACTTGGTTAAAGATTGTATGATGCAACTTAATTTGCAATTTGCTCTATTTGACTGCCGCTAGATATGATTTAATATTTACTGTAAATTTTCCATCTATATTTATGATCTCTCCATGCAATTTTCATTTTTGCAGTCTTTCAGATACTTAAAAGGCACAGTTGATTATGAAATTTGGTATAAAATTGCTGAAAATCTAAATCTGATAAGATATATTGATGACGCAAAGAGGATATAATTTCTTATTTGATTCAGGAGTTTTCCCTCAGTTTTTAACGAAACAAAAAGTTGCAACTTAATCCTCTTACTGAAATTAAATTATTTGACTAGAGAACATACTTGAAGATTTAAGACTTGAAACAGATTGCTCCTAAAGATTTAAAGATTGATAACGAATTTATCATTGCCATTGCTACAAATCCAAGCATGCGAAAGTACAGTATCATACTATTAGAGAAGAAGGGAAGAAAGATTTTTTTACTTATTATTGTAGAGAGAGCAGTTTGTAAACAGATAGAAAGAGAACATGTATTTTATGAAATTTGTTCTCATCATTTTTCTCTCTCCATTTTACTATCCTCACTGGATTTGACAGTTCCAACTTTCTTCCTCGAGCATGTCCTTTCTGACCTATAATTCTGTGTAGTCTGGCGAGAAACTTCACTGTTTTTACTTCCAAGTGAACTTCTGCAAGAATTAAGTGATTTTAGAACATACTATAATTAAGAGAAAAAAAAAAGTGCAGCAATGACATGAAGGGAAGAAACGAGAATAAGGAAAAAGATCTCTTTTTTGAAATTCTTTGCAAATATATTCTCAATAGAATTTTTTCTCCATTACATGTTAGCAATGTCGACAGTGCATAAAACAGGCACACATGTGACCTACATCAGGTCTGAACACATGAAAAATCTTGGCCACTTCAAATCTCCAGATACAATTCAAGAACAGCCTTGATATGAAGTTCTAAGAATGTCAGATGGCAGTTCAAGAATCTAATTGTCTTGATGGATGTTGATAGTCAGTAGATAGGAGTGACATTTTATTTGGTTAGCTACTTAGATGTAAGGACTACTGTGCATATTAGACACTCTTATCAGGATAATCATGGACCTAGAGAGCTCAATATTATTAGTATCTGGACTTACATATTCCATCGTAATTATTGTTTTTAGATGGAATTCTACATGTTTGTGTGGCATCACTAATCCATAGAAATAAAACTTACCTATATACCATGGCAAAAATCATGGAAGTAGGCATAATTACACTGGAACAGGACTTGGTTCTAGTAATTCCTTCCCTGTGATTCCATCCTTCAAATCTTTGAAATAGGTATTGTAGTCCTTCTCCTGAGGTGGGTTTTCTGGGTCCACTGTGAACGTCTCACTAAATGGAATGGCACTCTTGACCTGCAACAACAATTTTGCAATATCTAGAATCTGCCATCTAGGTAAACAAATTATAGCTCATAACTGAAGCACACATGTAGAATAGCTTTCAATGTTGCATGGTCGAGAGTTTTTCACACCAACATCATGCAGGTTTAGCATATCTTTCCTTTTCCATGGAGATGAAAGAGTAAACTGAAGAAAAATTGCCACATTATCTATCTATAGGTGTGTAATTTTGAGAAGAGCAGTTGATAAACTATAATAGTTCCTAAACCTCCACATACCATAAACAGAGGATTAGTGTCCAAAATCTTCCAAACAGGTTACGTTTCTCTAGAATTTGTTCATTCCAAAAACCAATCTTAACTCATGAAGACCTACAGAAATTTGCATGTAAGCTCAATAGTTGGGGAAAAGTAGTTGTAAAGAGAGGTAAGAGTATTCCCATTGCCTTTAGGTAACGAGCAGTTTTGGTAGATAATTAAAAGCACTAGTCCTCAATTGTTCGAATGGTAAACGATATTATCAACTCGACACATACAATGTCAAAGAGAAGGATTTGACCTCAAAAGTCTTGTTGCATGCATCGGCACTTTCTAAAGCTGCAACACATATCCGTGCAATCTCTTCTCTTGATATTTTACCCTGTAAACGTGAAGGAAGTTAAAGATAACAGAGGCCTTATAGATCAACCATTCTAGAACTAAGCCGCAGAAAGCAAACACAATAATGCTTTCCACATTCTGTGATGCTTATTGAAGATGATAAAGGAAAAAACAGGCATGTGAAGGGAAATATAATCAGTTCCATTTATAGCTATACCGTAATATTGTCTCCTTGATCAAAAATTAGATCCGCTCCAGCAGGTTCTTCAGTTAAAGCACAAGGCCTTACAATTGCAAATGGGATACCACTTTCACGAATCAAATCTTCTCCCTGTCATCAGGCTGACTCGATGTATGAAATTCAAGAGATGAATATAGATAGTGCAAATTAAAGCTAAATAATTGAGAAAAAGATGACAATGATTCCAGTGGATACTCATTGGTATGAGGTGTCGACAACAGGCTTCATAACCTATCTATCCATTGTAACACACTTGAATCTTGATCTTGACTTTCAGTGCAACTCTTATTTACAAAAAATATTTTTAAATCAGTGAAGCCTCAGTCTACAGGTACTTGAGTTAAGCCGTATCAGGAGGCTACAAGAGTTCATTATCCCATATTCCACCCCATCTAAGTACTTTCCAATAATGACTAGAATCATTTATTACTTCACTACATATTCCTTAAATTTCTTTCATGGCTTTTATCCCACCAACTTGACCCAATTCGTCCTCTATCCTGCTATGTGTATACAGGTCTATATTGATCACAAGAAAATACTTGCAAAAACCATATCTGATCACGGTGACAATTTTTTTCTAAATGCCCGTTTTAGAAGTTTATGAAATGAAAACTCCATCGTTAAGATCACCCACTTTTAAGTAGTGAAACTATACCAATCTATACCCATATCATCTTCAAGTGTAGTTGCTCAACATCATGATCAACTTGATTGTTGATCACTCTGCAACATATAGATACTGCAGCAGTCAATAATTTATCTCCTGGTCTTGGGGCAGATTTTTTTCAATGCAGTGCATATCTAGATGTTGCTATAAACAGAAACTTCTTGTTTTTTTTATCATACTTGATTCAAGATTCATGGATTAACTTACTATCATTTTTCATCTTGGCATCTAGAATCAGTATTTTACACATTAAAAAAACAACCTTCAATTTGAATGTCAGGATGAAACCCAAGTCCTTGTTCAAGCGAACAGCAGGAGGTTGCTTACTGAGATCAAGACCAGGCCTATCTGGTCGGGTGACTCCTGCAGAACTCACATGTACAAATCTACAAGTGATGTAAACAAAGACATGAAAACACCTTTCAGCAGATCATTCAAATTCAAGCAGCACAAAAGTAAAGGAAAAAAAAATTAAAAACAATGCTTAAACCTAGGAGTTATAGGATCCTTTATGAATGCCCTTATGCTGGATACTGGAAGTTGAAATGCTCCCTCCACAAATGTTGGGTTCAGTTTCCCATCATATTCAAACTTGCTGAACATGAGCTGAAAGGATTATTAAATCATTAACGAGAATCAAGACACCATCAAAGAATAAAACAAAATTTGGCAATGATAGAGCATGCCTGCAATGAGACTATGTTGCTTGGATCAAATGGTGAAGCGTCTTTCATGGTCCGAGCTCGAAATATAGGCCTCAAAAAAGAAAATGGTATTCGTATCTGGTGTATGTAGTCACAACTCAGAAATAAGGCTATTAGCAAAAATTGAATGAAAAAGTTATGGTGTCACTTACAGACTGCCATTGACCTTGAACAGTGTCAAAACTTGCTTGATAGCCAACAGTATCCCAGTCCCGGCTAGTTCGAACAATAAGTTTATACCTACGCCCATCACCTTTAAGGCGAAGCTCCAAACCATCATATGCAGATAGATCTTCTGGTACTGAAAAATTCTGAAAAGCGATCAAATTAATCACTTAAGTTTCATCAACTAACTAAATTTGAACACACTGTTCCATCAATAGAACATTCATAGAATTCAAATTGATAGGAATCACATGAAATATGCAATCATAAAGTAGGATGTTAACATGCAATTGAAACATGCAGAAATTACAAGTCTCCTATTTATTTCCTCTTAAGAGGGTATACATAACCATAAAATATTTGCTAGAAACAATCTTATATACGATGCAGGGAGAGCCAAACGGTAGAAACAATCTGGGAAACAGGAAGAAAACAACGAGTGTAATACAACGTATAAAACAGCACATTAATTTAGTACCAATCTAGTGGCTGAAGAAGATGATCAGTCAAATGGATACCAATCTTGCATTAGGAGAGAACATAAGGTTAAAGATAAAATGCTGAAATTACCCTTGTTCTCACACTAGTGAAGCCACCACTGTTTGCAGTTGAGACAACACCTAACATCACGGTAAGGAAAACCAAAATTTGGAAAGGGAAAATCAAAGGCTAAGAAATTACATAGTCAATACATTTATGTCTATATATCCTTCCACGTTCAAACTGCTTAAGAGAAGGGTTTAAGCAGAGGAAACCTTTAAACAACCCAATTGGTTCATCATTTTCCCCACCGGATGTGTCAATTTGAAATGTACTTTGGCTTACTCCTCCCATCACAACATCATCTAGAGCACCCCAAGGGAGATCTTTGAAAGAATTATCTGCGAAGAAGCAAGAAATGCAATTAAAAAAAAACATGCATGAAGCTACTAAATAAGTATTAGGCTCTCCATTAGTAATTTTGACGAAAGAAGATCCAAGTAATTGAACTTTTAGTACTGTAAAAGGAAGATGACTGAAGAAGTTCAAAATTTAACATATGCCCACATCTAAAGTAACCAAAACAATGGTTAGACAAGGAAAAAAAGGGTTTAGAAACTACTTTCAACAGATCCTTTTTAAATGTTTAGAAGAAATAAGGAGTGATAGAAGCACAATAAGGAAAAGAGTCAACAATGTATCAGCATATATCAATCTCTTGAAATTCCCCAACCCAGCCCCAGTCCATTCTCCACCAATCCCCCCTCCCCCTTTTGGGAGGGGAAAAAAGAAAAAAGAAACCATAAAGAGATAGCAAAAGTGAAAAACTATTAAGGGTAAAAGAAATTATTAGCATGTGTATTGATCATGTATCACACCTATTTGCTAAAGGACTAGGTTAAGCAGTACCTTCACATCCAAACAGCAGCTTTCCACTTTGAAGTCCAACACTGTCCCTCACAGCATTGATCAAGTTTTTCATCCCAACATACTCCACCATTTCAGGAGAATCACCTTTTATCTTTATTCATAATCAAATGAAGCGGCAGTCAAGAAAGATCAATTGTTACTCTATTTAGGTACAAAGAGAAAAGGAAAAAAGTACTCCAAGATGAACTTTATAGGAACATATAAGTTTGAGCCTAAAGCATAAATTGACAATCAATTTGTACCTCTGGTTCAAAGAATTTGATCCCCTGCACCATAACATAATCGGATCAGATGACTGATAGAGAGTAAAAGACACTAAATCTTTAAATTTTGAAAAGGTGATCCATTACAGAAATCCATAGTCGTGACCAAAAACAGCTTTAAGAATCATACTTGGCTATACTTTGCCCTGTCTGGAGTGTCACCTTCCTTCGGGCCAACAATGACAGAAACAGCATTTATAACCTTTTTCACTCCTTTGAAGTACTTAGGATCCACAGTGCTTTCCTTAGTAATATCCCCAACTATCTGACATAATTATGGAATAGTTGGTGAGAAAGAAAACTAAAAATAACGAATAGAACAGAGAAACAAAAGGCAATCAGTTTTGAAGTGAATCAATCAGAAGCAAAATAAAATGTCAAAAACATAAATCTGCCACAACAGTAAATATAGGAACTCATAGGCAATGATTCTAATGTGGAAGGAACTAAACAAAACATTCAATTTTCTTTTCTTTACAGCTGCTGCTGCGTAAAGCTTAAGAAACGCGGCTGTTACTACTAAGATTAGATAAGTATGCCAAATTTTCAGATTTCATATATACCTTTATCATAATCATAACAGTTTTTTTATTTTAATTGAATATCATAATTTTAATATATTCTCAAATGAATTAGTGTTCTATCAAAGTTTACAAAATGTTCTCATCTGGGTCATTCATTCAGATACATAATTGGACTGGGTTAGGGAATCAAGTCTAGTCCCCACCCTTGTAACCATTGCATAATACTCTCCACTTGCTATGAACAAAAAGGATATCATAAAATAACATTGCAGTAAGCTTGAAAACACTGTCAGCAATTAGCGGAAAATATCTGTAGATAGTCAAAAGTCTTATTCGCATGCTATGGTTAATCAGGGCAGTCAAGTCACCAAGTCAATATCTGGGCCTAACATCTTCCTAGCTTTCTCTTCATTTCTGACCTGTAAAAGGTGGCATAGAAAAGAAAAAGTTAAGCCCATGCAAGGACAAGCTGCTTCTCTTTGAATTTCATATGTACATTCCTCCAAAGTGAAAAACAAAAGTAACACATTTGAACAAGGTAAAGAAAAATACCAATGCTCGAACTGGCAGTCCTTTCTTCTGTAAAATGTCTACTACTCTTCTACCTACACCACCCGTAGCCCCTGTGACTAGGATGATACCTGAGCTTTCCATTGGCTTTATTGGTTCACTAGCAGCAGATGGAGATAGCTTCTCAATCAGAAACTCAAAGAACTACACACAGATACTGAATTGTTGTAAGTTGAGGTTCAAATTTAAGAATTGTTTCCTTAGCTATCAACAGCACCGGGATGTATAAGCTACCTTAGCAGGAGATGGAGGTCCATTGAAGAAGTACAGTGTTTTAACAAATCTACCGAAGTCCCAACCTTGCCTTCCTGCTTCTGCCAAGATGAGTTCCCTACGTGTTCCTGAAGGAAAATAACCTATTTTTTGGCCATACTGGAGTCTGTCACTAATTGGAAGAAATGGTTTAGGAAGTGGCGATGACACAAACCCAGGATGCAAAGAGTTACTAGTAAATGTGGTACGTACAGGCCATAAGGAACCCTGCAGAGTTTATCATTAAAATTGAACAACAACAGCATAAATCAGTTAAACTTCTTTATGAATCAAACTCCACAACCTATAAACTCACAGAGACAGAGTTGATGTGCACGTATTATACAAATAATCTGGCAACTCATAGCCTCCTGGTTATGGATACAACTTGGAAGCAGGAATGTGATCAACAAATAAAATCCTTTACACATGAAAACATCAAAAGTAAACATCAACGTCACCATCCCAACCGTACATGCAGCATATACGCAAAACAAGTTAAGCTGTCTAGTACTAGTAGTAACTGCCTAGACTGCAATATGTCCTCCCTAAAAGCAACAAAACAAGGATTACAAGTACCTGGAGGTTAAGAACAGAAGAAGTGTAGGGAATTGACATCCTCGTGCAACAACAAGATTCTTTCGTTCTTCTACGAGGAACAGTAAGAAGTGAGCTTTTCTTTCTGGTTCATCGAGTTCCGTGGGGGCTTAATGTCCACCACACACGTACACACCCCGAATAATGCCCTTTTTGGGCCGGACTATTCCATGATCATGTGCTACAACTGTAGATGTTAGTGACTAAGCATGGGCCTGTTATTTGCATGTCCTAGAATCTAATAAAACTTGTGAATCTAAGATAATGTATAGGAAACTGTAATGTATTTTTGAATCCCTTTCCATCCAACCAATCCAGTGAAGGAACTTCATTAGGTGCTTTTGATTTCATGTTTCTCGGTTCTGATTATTAACTTCAATGTTGCATTTTAACGTGTCTGGACTGGAATTATGCAACCGTAGCTTTAACAATGAAATTGGACCGTGAAACCGCAAATTATGAATAATTCAAGTATACGCATTACATTGTCGGCAATATCCCCAGCACTGTGGCCTCACTGCTGTATCTGTTCTAGTTTTCTACCTACTGTTTCGTCAACTACCAACCCGTGCGAATTATGAGCAAAGCGTTGTCCAAACTAGAGTTTCACTGATGTCGTGTAAATTGGCAACTCTACTTGCAGCGGAGGAAGAGAACATTAAATTAAAGCACAAGGATGAGAGATTTTGATTCTGTGACAGTTGTCACGTGAAATCATTTCCTTTCCCCTGATATTTAAGCATTTGAATATTGGATATCTTCCACTGGAAACCACTATTGGATTTGTTATGCCCTTTCATGAAATCATACATACGGAGATAACATAGAAAAAATACATAAAACCCAGAAAGGAAAAAGTTGATGTCGTACAAGATACCATATTGGACTGGTATAATTATAGTCTGAGGAAGATATAATTGACCTAGAAGTACTGTTTCCAGTAAGACATCGTGCATGCTATGTTCTAGTTGTCCCTACGTGTTGACACTTTAAGCACTTTTTATGAGATGATTTAAAAATGGGTTCTCTAAGTTGACATTCTTCCTCCACTTTTGTACAATATATGGAAAGGGCAAGTAAAATAATTAGTACTGTTTTTCAATAAAATACGCCAAGACTTCGTCAACATTTTCATTTAGGGTCGCATTATTTAACTAAGAAAGATGGTGGTAATGTCAATACAGTTGAACACCACCTTTCTGTTCTTAATTTCACCAATTAGATAGATATATGATATTTATAAATTTCGTTCTTTAAAATTTCTGTGTTAATTTAAAATTAATTTGAGTTTGAATTCAATTCAATTTGTTAAATTTTAAATTTTCAAGTTAATCTTGAATTTAAATTTTGTAGTCCATACCAATTTAAAACCCAATTATATATATTTTAACAAAACTCTAATTGCTTGAAGTTATCCTTTTGTTTTATTTTCAAAATTTTTGAAAGGTTCTAATTAGTATTAGGTTTACTTGCATAAAGCTCCCATATGAAATATAATGCAAGGTAAGGAGGAAAAAATAGGTTTAGAAGTTGCTGGATTGTTGAATCAAGAGATTAATGAATTAAAGAATAAATGGAAACTTTAAATTTAGTCCAAACTTAGACTTAGCAACTCACAACATGAGAAGATGGTAGAAATTATTTCAACTACAACGATACAATCTTTGATCTTCCCTCTCTCGACCTCAAAAGAACAGTCAACTTCTCACTCTTACTAGAGCTAGTCATTTGACCTTTGATGATCGATCTTCTTGGGGTAGTAAGAATAAAAAAAATTCCCTTTTGCGTAAAAGAACCCATTACCATTAAAGAAATCAATGATCTCACTAGAAAAAGTCTTTTCCATTGGTTTCACCTTTTTTTTGGAAAAAAACAAAATAACCTTTGTATCCCTCCTACTTTGATATAGAGACCCCCTACCTCGTTGCTTTCTTCATTAATGGGGCTCTTCCATACAAAGCAATATGGTACCTTTGGGTACTTTCTACTCTTTTTGCATGTGCTATTACACTTCTTCCTTTACAGGTGTATAACTATCTCTCTAACCACAAAAATGAATCTTTATATAAATTATGGGTTATCCCACTAACTAAACAAAATACATAGTGCTTCTCTGTGCTTTATAAGCTTTACAACCTAGTAAAAGATGACCTCATTCTACACACCTAACCAAGCACACCTTTGATATACTTCTCTTGAATGGCCTCAGAATTAGGACATGGTTATGAAAGGTCTTAAAATGTTCCTATATGACCTTAATAATTTTCCTAAACAACATTCTCCAATTAGACGTACCTCCCTTAGGCCTTACCCTAGAGAATTTATCCCTAACGGACCCAGAATGTTAGAAATAGATTTTTTGGAAGGATAGGTTGATCATATACCGACCTCTAGTTTATCTCTTAAAGGACCATCTTAGTCTCTTCCTCTACACCTCTAATATTCCCAAGATCTTGATGAAGATATGCCTGAATTCAATGAAGAAGGCTATAAGTTTCTCTTCAAAAAATATGGAGGCATCACAAATGATAAAGAGAATTTGTCTCCGTCCCATGAGTTTATCTAATGGAATAGCAAGTAGGACTCGCTGTTAAAATAAAAGTTGATTTCTACTATGTATGATTGTACTATTACGTGTTATTGTTTGAACCACACCATGTGACAGATGTTAATGGCTCTACTAATTATTATATTATCTGTGATATAATGGGTGTTACTCTATTTGTAACCTCCCCTACTTATATAAGCAGACCATTGCCTTCGGTTAGAGGCAACGTGAAAAAGAAATAACAATAATTATTCCTCTGTGCCTTCTTTTTAAAAATCCATGAGTCATCAATAGTCTTTCTTTTATAAAGGGATATGAGTATGCTCTGCACTTGCCTTTCTAATGGGATCATATGCATTAGAAAATATCATATCATTAGATTTTACTAAGGTCATATTAAGAGATAACTCAAAATTGTTTATCTAAGAGACAGGTCTTGAGATATTTAGTACCCATCATAAGGAGTTTGTTTTCTAGCTAGCATACTTATGACCTGTACTGAGTTCATCTCTTACTATGGTCATTATAACGAACTTTGAATACTCGATGGAGACCAAAAGACTATCCAACTCCATCTTATATCAATGAAGAAGAAAACATTACCCCTTCAAAAGAACAATTGACATTGTCATCATCCTTAAACTATCTTTGTACTTGAGGAAATTGTTAGGGTCTGCATTTATACTTTCCTTTTACCCATTGATTGTAATAATCCTCTGCTTCAGAATCTATATAATCCTATAGCCATCATGGCTATGCTATATCACCAAATTATTTATAGTTTGTAGAAACATGCTCTAGATCCATACTTACCAAACTCTAGTTGTAACATCCCAGATCACCCGCTTACAGATATTGTCTGCTTTAGGCCTTGGCCCAACCAAGCCCTCACGGTTTTGCTTTTCCTAAGGCCTTCTCAAGAGGTCACCCATCCTAGAACTGCTCTCACTCGAGCACGTTTAACCTCGGAGTTCTAATGGGATCTAGTCCATTTGGCCATGGAAAACGCGTTTGCAAGAAAAAGGTATCTGTATCCTTATAAGGCATACACGTCTGCAAGGGAGAGGTATTCGTATCCTTATAAGGGATCGGAACTCCGAGGTTAAATGTGCCAGGGTGAGAGTAGTTTTAGGATAGGTGACCTCTTAGGAAGGCCTTAGGAAAGGCAAAACTGTGAGGGCTTGGCTCGGCCAAGGCCCAAAGCGGACAATATCTATAAGCGGGTGATCTGGGATGTTACACTAGTAGTAATGCATTCATCTTTAGTATGGCCTTTGTGATACTAGAGCTATATGTTGTTTATTATATTAGCTGTAAACTTAATCACCTCCTAGATTATTGGTCCTAAGGCTTAGGGATTAGAAGACTAGTTAAGGTTATTAACCCTTGAGCATGGTATAGTTCTAACAATACCCTGCACTAAAGAAAAGAGAAAGACTATTGATGATAATAGTTAGTAGGAAAATTTATAATCAACCATGAGTACATCTACCATATGTATAACATATCTTGTGCATCTTTTTTCCACACTTTCTCCTACCTAAAATCCTTCTTTTATAAAAATAACCCTTTCTAATATGATCGAGAACCTTGTTGAAATAACTTATCTCCCTAAAGATATAAGAATCCATGATAGATAGATACCGTTGCTTAGTCTTTATAGTCTTTACCACCAAACCTGATTTTTTACTAAGAGTGTTTAGTCTTTAATCTCTAGTAAGAGACCATGATCGCCTTCCAACTATTTGAATATAACGACATGTTACTCCAAAATTTCTATACAAACTAATACCTTTTTGGCAAGAAGAAGGGTATATTCATCTCCACAGAGGGGCGGTCAAACTGATTTTAACTCTCCATGGTAGAAAAGGAATTCTAGTTACTACTCGAATATCCTTATGAGATACAACATGTACAGAATATCATAATGCTCTTATTAGCACCCTACTTACCACCCTTAACAATGTAAGTGTATATTAATAATGGCACCCGACTTCAACATTATATTAAATGACTCCACCATCTCTACCTGGTTGAAGGTCCAAATCTAGATTATCGGCACTAAACAAGATCCCACAACCATTATGACTACATTACATCACCATATTATTTATCGTTTGTAGAACTATATTTTAGATCTGCACTTCCCAAACTATACCGTTGATGCTTTATATATGGTGGTATACATATCTTATGGAGATACCACCATTATCCAAATACCCAAACAACTGCCCAGAGAAGAGTTAGAGGAAATCATGTCTCTAGAGTGTGTAGATAATTATAAAAGGGAATTTCATTCCTCTCATGGCCACTTTATCCATATGATTACTCCAACGCTCCTTAGAAGACTTAAAGATGGCTCTATCAATCAATCTATAAAAGGACATGATAAGAAAATCCTTAATCTATTAGACAAATATTAATGATCTCTCCAACATTTTTCCATAAAGAAACTAAAAACAACCCTCTGATTCACTCTATCTGAGCATATGGGACATATTCTTATGTTAGTCACATGAATGGCCATTTCCTTTGGGATATGAGCCCATCTATGTATTGTATAGACTGTAGATGTTAGGAAGATGATACTTTAGATATAGATTTTGAGGTTGAGGATTATTATAACTAAAGGGCAAAAGGAAAGCATAAATGCACAGCCTAACGTCATCCTTAAGTACAATGGTGGTTTAGGGATGATGACTATGACTCTAAGCCTTAGATTGGCATAAAAAATCCCAGGACAAGACTAACAACTTTCCATCAACTTCTAGAAGAATGAAGATATAACCATCTTCCAACTTCATCTCAACATGATTCGATCATCCAAACTATTCTTTAAAAAAAGTTTTAGACTAGTTCACTATTTGATGATGCAACCATCAAAGCAGTATGATAAAAAATTCCCTCATTTAGAAAGAAAGACAAATGAAAACATTAGGAAGATAGCTCGCATATTTT
The DNA here is from genome assembly GCA_026413385.1 of Erythroxylum gracilipes. NCBI lineage: Eukaryota > Viridiplantae > Streptophyta > Magnoliopsida > Malpighiales > Erythroxylaceae > Erythroxylum > Erythroxylum gracilipes. Next base: position 20,355,562 of record JANZLC010000002.1, on the reverse strand, counting down.
TGGATACTTATATAAATAACCCTGCAAGGCACTTACTTACGTCTGTCTCCTACCAAAAAAGTACTAAATTGGCAAACTGAAAATATAGTTGCATAAAACCTAGTACTTCATTGTAGTGATTCAAAACTAGAAGGCTGAAATGTGCATACGAAGATAGATATGGTATCATTCTAGGTTCAGTAGTTAACCAAAACCTACTTTACTAAGCACAATAATTTGATTCAGACTTTAAAATTTTTTTTGAAAAACATTATTATGGCCTCTAATTTTCAAAAAAAGAGAAAAAGTTATCCATAATTCATAAAGAGCTAAGAAAAACTATTGTCAAATAGAGCCAGAGATCAATTAAAGAATATTCATTATCCTTGTCCTCCAACCTTTTCCTTTAGACTTACCTCTTGCCCTAGTCCATCATATACAAAGGCCTTAGACTATGTAAAGGTCTTTAAAATTTCATATCAATTATTCAAATAGACCTTCTTGAAAAAACCTTAAACCTCGAAGAGTCAATGGAGATTAAAGGACCATCCAACTCGGTCTTATACCAAGACTGAAGAAAATCTTTCCCATTCAAAATAATAACCTTTTATAGCTTAAAAAGAAAAAGAACCTAAGGAGAACCCAAGTTCATAGTTACTATACAAGCAACCCATACTCATTTGGTCCTTACTAAACTTTCTAGCTTAACTTCACAATATTATAAGTTTAGCTTTGACATAGACCACATGGTTGATCTCTCATAGCAATCCCAAATCTTAATGTCCATTCCAAATTCTCATCCATAACAAACGGAGAAAGAGCCTGAAGTGGAAGATGTGGACTCTTTAGAAGCATAACCAATACATTAACATTTGAAGATCACATCCTGGTTAGTTATAGGACCATAGTTTACATTTGATGACATTCCACCCACTCAATAGAGAAAGAGGTTATATGAATTCAAGGTATGTATTGACCTACAAATGGCTAGGCCAAAAACTACCCTTAAAAAAATAGTAATGGAGTTTGTCTCCAGAATGACTAGAAACCTGCACGAGTGGTTTCAAAGTTTAAGATAACATAGGAGGGTTTAGGTTGTCAGGCTTTTTGAAGCAAGAACCCTACTAAGAATGATTCATAAAATTTTTTTTGGAGACTTCTAATTAATTGACAAGTTATGTCGTCAAGAATATTTGAAATGAAGTATTGTTATTTAGACAAAAGAGATCTTCAAAAGAATTTTCAAAAAATATTTGAAAATATTACATGTTAAATGGGTTCAATGATGTTAATCTCAGATATACATCTATCGTCTCTCTTACTGATGAACTCCAACCAGAGCTATAAAGAACGATAAACTCTCTGCATGATGACATGATGAAAATCTCAATAGGAGAAATATACTAACTATTTTTGACTATGCTCGATAAACTATGTGAACAATAGAAATTCCTCAGGACTATGAAGTTAGAAAAACCACACTTACACAAGCCTATAAAAAGCCTATTTGAAGATTAAACGAAATGATATTATTCTCTTACAAGAAAAGATCTCATTTCCACAAGATAAGGCTTATAGGTCATCAACAACCTCATAAAAGGAAAAAGAGAATTTTCAAATTCTTTAAAAAAGGATCTCCTAAAGCAAATGGAGCTTGTCTCTAGAATGACTAGAAACCTGCACGAGTGGTTTCAAAGTTTAAGATCACATAGGAGGGTTTAGGTTGTCAGGCTTCCTGAAGCAAAAACCCTACTAAGAATGATCCATAAAAAATTAATTGGAGACTTCTAATTAATTGACAAGCTATGTTGTCAAGAATACTTGAAATGAAGTATTGTTATATAGGCAAGAGAGATCTTTAAAAGAATTTTCAAAAAATATTTGCAAATATTACATATTAAATGGGTTCAACGATGTTAATCTCAGATATACATTTATTTCCTCTCTCACTGATGAACTCCAACCAGATCTATAAAGAACGATAAACTCTTTGCATGATGATATGATGAAAATCTCAATAGGAGAAATATACTAACTAGCTTTGATTATGCTCGATAAACTATGTGAATAATAGAAATTCCTCAGGACTATGAAGTTAGAAAAACCACACTTACACAGGCCTATAAAAAGCCCTATTTGAAGATTAAACGAAATGATATTATTCTCTTACAAGAAAAGGTCTCATTTCCACAAGATAAGGCTTATAGGTCATCAACAACCTCATAAAAGGAAAAAGAGAATTTTCAAATTCTTTTAAAAAAGATCTCCTAAAGCAAATGGAGTTTGTCTCCAGAATGACTAGAAACTTGCACGAGTGGTTTCAAAGTTTAAGATAACATAATAGGGTTTAGGTTGTCAGGCTTCCTGAAGCAAGAACCCTACTAAGAATGATCCATCAAATTTATTGGAGACTTCTAATTAATTGACTAGCTATGTCGTCAAGAATACTTGAAATGAAGTATTGTTATCTAGATAAGAGAGATCTTTACAAGAATTTTCAAAAAATATTTGCAAATATTACATGTTAAATGGGTTCAACGATGTTAATCTCAGATATACATTTATTGCCTCTCTCATTGATGAACTCCAACCAGAGTTGTAAAGAACGATAAACTCTGCATTATGACATGATGAAAATCTCAATAGGAGAAATATACTAACTGACTTTGACTATGTTCAATAAACTATGTGAACAATAGAAATTCCTTAAGACTATGAAGTTAGAAAAACCACAGTTACACAGGCCGATAAAAAGCCTTATTTGAAGATTAAACGAAATGATATTATTCTCTTACAAGAAAAAGTCTCATTTCCACAAGATAAGGCTTATAGGTCATCAACAACCTCATAAAAGGAAAAAGAGAATTTTCAAATTCTTTAA
>JANZLC010000002.1:20305392-20316308 GCA_026413385.1 Erythroxylum gracilipes | reverse complement strand
GAAAAAAAATCTAAAATTTATAATATGATATATATTAATTGATGTATTTTAAGACTTCCAACATCTTAATAGTTAATACATATTTGATACTTTATAAGCCCCTCTCAAAAAACATAGAGCATATATTCTATGGAGCATATATTCCATTAAGTAATGTCCGAACGGTCTCCAGACGTATCCAAGCTGTGTCTACCGTGTGTCAGTAGGTGTCCGACACAGACAGTGACCAATCCAGGAGGGCTAGCAGGGGCTATAGCCCCCCAAGACTAAAAAATTCCTTTGTTAACTAAAATCTAGCCCCCTTTTTAAAAAAAAAATTGTCCTTACCCCCCAAGACTAAAAAAGTTTGTCCTAACCTCTCAAAACTAAAATCTTGAATCCGTCACTGGATACAGACACGTGTCCGACACGTGAACACGACTCCATTTTACCTTATCAGTGCTACATAGTTCGCCATTAAAGCCCTTGGCCGTGCTTCTTGGATATTTTTCCTCTTATATCAGAACTTCATCAAGAAACATTTTAGCACTTTTATATGGAGTTCATGTGCCTTCCAATCTGTGCTTTCCGGAATTTACCACGGAACTTCACCCCACGAGCTTTGCTTCTTATAAATTTTTAAGAATTGGAGAAAGGTGCAGAAGACCATTGATTGTCTCCGAGTCGAATCGGTCACAACATTATATGCACTATGCATGAGAAGTGCAAAAACATGTTCTTATATTTTCACCAGTAGATACAGAGATGGTATGAATTGAAATGGTTCCTAGTGTTTTCCACTTGCCCGTACATATTGGAAAGGAAAACGCCACAAAAGGGTTGCTCGTTGCCAGCACTTACAGAGTCTGCAATTTGCAGTGCTCAGAAGTCAGAGAGAGTAAAGTTTTCATTTTTGGAGTTTTCTTCAACCCCAACAAGTAAAGCATTCATATTCCCTCGGGCAATCATTTAGGCCGATTTATTTTACTATTGTTTTGTTCTCTTCTTTTGTTTTCTTCAATGTTTTCAATTGTCATATTTTTATTATTTACAATAATTAAATATTAAATATATTTAAAATCATCTAAAAATAATTTTTTAAATATATGTATTTTAAAGGTATTTTAAATTAAAAATATATATTAATTTTTATTTGAAAATTTTAAAACTAATTCTGATAATTAAATTATATTAGTAATAATTTTATTAATAATTAATTAAAACTCGATAAGAATGTGATTCACAAATGTCTCTGCTCTGATTAATTAATTGAATTGACAGAACTTTGAAATGCACGATCTGTGTACTACATATTTTCCACTTGCAAATAATTAAAACTGGCACACTTTTTTTTATAAAAAAAAAAACAATTTTAAGTAGGATTCTTTTGGGAATAAAATTCCAACGAGTATCTTGAGTCACATATTCAATACTAACCTGAATTTGAGTCAAGTAGATTCTTTTGGGAATAAAATTCCCCCACGCTAACTTTAAAATGACTCCATTCTTTATATACACACATAGGTATCTTAGTTTTTGTTGGACTAATTTTAAGCTCCTATGACCCTAACCTAAATGTCATAGACGAGGTAAATTTAAAATCTCAAGATTTCTCAAGTTCTTACGTAGCCTGTATATTTCTGCGCACAAAAAATCGTCACATACTAATTGGTCAGTTGTTGATTGATCACTGCTGACCCGCTCAACATCAGGTTCCCAGCATCCTCAAGTTTTCTAGTAGCTCCAACAACTACATTGCTGCTGGAAGCGAAACGTTTGTAATTGATCCGACCAAAGAGCATGCTCAAGAGATTAGAGAATCATCAACAGAAAAAATTTTCCTCTTTTTTTTTTGTGACTCAAACTCAAAACTTCTTATAAAGGAGAGCCTTAAGTGAAAGGTTGAAACCAATCAGGCCACTCTTCTATTCTTAAATCTCTAAATCGAGACTTTGGTTGAGGACGAAAGGCCTCTGCCACTTTACTATAACCCTTATGGGTATCCAATAAAATTTTCTATTTTGATTATAATATTTTAACTATATTCTATTAAATCTTATTTACATATTTATATAAATTTTACGTAAATATATTAATAAAATTTAATAAAAATTCATAATTAAAAGAGGGTATCTGTTCCCGTAATTACTGGCACACATCTTTAATTACAAATATTTAATGAAAAAGTTGTTGCCTCCTTGTGATATCTCTGCAGGCAACAACTAACAAGCGTGTTGACCAATGCTCAAATATTTGTGATGTAAATATAATTAAAAACAAATTTAAGGTTAATGAATGTAAAGAATACCGGACCCAGTAAATGTGGCACGAGTGTCGTGTTTTTATATCAAGAACAGAAAGAAAACGGTGAGAAAAGGACACGGCCGAAAGAAGACGTCGACATATCTGCCTCTCTTCTCTACAAGTTAAAAGAAAACAGTGAGTATTGACTATATAAGAGACGAGGCTTATTTGTGTGGAAAGTTTGAAGAGAGTAGAATTGTGTCCATGACGAACGAGTCCACAAATGACATAGCTCGATTACGAAAAGATTGAACCCTTAATCTCGAAATGGTGAATGTGAACTCAAGGTTGAACTGAATGCTATCTCACCAATGGGTTACTTCTTTCATTGTATTATAGAACAGTTGGTAGCTAATTTTCTTATGAGCATGACTAAGAAATTTTATAAACTGTACACAACTTCTGTCCAATATGTATTGTGGACACCATTTTGGCATTTCTATGTTGATCGTTTTAATGATGGGTGGTGGTCCGGTTTAAAGTTTAAACAGACCATGCATACCCCACAAGTTTTTCAAGTGAATAGAAAACGAAGGTGGCAGCCGAGCATTGGACCTGTTTTGTATCATGCTTGGTGATTGATTGCTATGAATTAGCTAGGCTCTCTATAATGTCACTGGCAGACACAAACAAAGGTTAATTACACATTCGCGTTAAAGCCAATATGAGGCAGGGGCCTTGTTCCCAATGAAATATTCACAAGATATTATTAACCACATATTTATTGATGGTCATCTTAAGTTGTTCTCTTATCTACCGGAATACTTAATGATACAAAATACCTATCTATGTGTATAGGCTACTTTCAACATTTTCTTTCTGAGGTCTACAATGGGCCAGAAGAAACTTGGTATGCGGCATTGAAGTCGACAAATGGGGTAGGAATGGCACTATTTGCTGGTTTAGTCTAGTTCATGCTCGACAAACAAAATTATGAAGCATAGATCTAGCTATTGATAGGAAATGACACAATTATAATACGTCCATACCTAATGTAATGATGGTTGAATCCATCTAATACTTTGAGATAACCAGCCTTCAAGAAAGGTCTATCCCAATATTTATTACATTTTAAAATCAATACGGGGGCCACTAATAATAAACACCTATACCACATTCCAACCTAAATTGTGATCAATATTTAAGTTGGTGACATTTATTATATGGTGAAATGAAGTGTTGCGTGTTCCTGAAATACATCATTAACTACAATCATTCATTCAAGGAGTGCATACATTTTCTTCCTTTACTCGCATGCAACTTCTTCTAATTCTTTGATACCTATACATTTAGTTGACGAATTCCTTGGCTAGCTTTATGCATGAATGACTCATGATTGATCTTACGTATCTTACTCCCTTACTTCTTACGTAATCAATTATACTTATTCCCACATATATGGTAAAGTTCCGAACATGTAAAGTATTCTGCACTACGCAATACACTTCAATACATGAAAAATTAGAAAAGCAAAATCAAGCAAGTGATTATAGGACATGAGACTGACCTTCCTAGTGAAGGAAAGACGGCAATTTTGAAATCATTGCATGTACTACTGATAACATTTAAGACGTCTGACGAGGGCATTTACTAAATATTTACAAATGTTGGTTTGAACGTGATCGTTGTAATTACAATTAGTGGGAAACAGATTATATCCATGGTATTATTGCTGCTTTAGATTATTACGTTTGGTTGGCCGTGCCTAATTTAGAACGACTTCATGGCTTCTACGAAATGAACACATGATTGTTTTAGTCGTATTGCTTGCAAGACGATGAAACTAATATTAATGATGAACGAATATTAAAACAAGGAAAATAGCAAAATAGAGTAGGAATCACCAATTGAACCACAATATTATGCATGTGACATGTTGGTTACGGTGACAATAATGTTATGAGACTTTATGTGATTAGGTGATAGACATGGCATTTAAGTATTAAAGCCATCGCGAATGGAAGGAAAGAAGAAACACAAACGCGGTTATGTACTGGAAACTCTATGTTTTAATTTCACCATCACCTGTGAATTCTGATCTCTACTTTTGATCCTTTTTCTTGTTCAAAGAAGAAAACCCAAACTTAATCTCCCACTAAGAACTTTTAATTTAGTGATGGGGGAATGGGTTACTGATGGCTTTCCAAGCAAAGGACATGCACTTGACGTATTACTTTGGTTTTTGACAAAAATTTAAGGCTATTTTATTAGTTTTTGAAATTATAAAAAATGTTGAAGTATAATATTATTTGTAACATAAATGTTGATGTATTAAAAGGTCTTACTTATATGGCCGGTTATATCACCTCCGCTGACTATTAAGTTAATAACAGGCTAGTTTTATAGTAAATTAAGAGGTTGAACATTTTATTATTATTTTTAAAATTTTTGATTATTATTTACAGTTTAGGATTCTAAATGTAATTTATCTGATTTTCAATAATAAATTTTATTTTAGAATAAGTTAACATTTTATGAAAATTTTAATTATAAGAATGAATAATAATTAAAACTAATTTCAAACTATTGAAACCAAGTATAAGATATTTAATTTATAAAAGCTAACTTAATACAATTGGATGATTATAATACCTAATTTAACCAATTTGTACTATTTTATTTATAAAAGCTAAGATTTATCATTCAAAATAATATTAAAATAGTAATCAATATAATGTAATGACTGTTTAGATCTTAATTCAATAAGTTTTTAGTACATAAATTTAAAGTATCCGTTTATAAATTAGTGTTTTCTGACACCAAACATATTTTATTAAATCTAAAATTTTAAAAATCACAATAAAAATTTAAAAGTAATTCAAAACTCCTTTACCAGTTGAAATAAGTTCTTTCTCCTCATGTGTATGCAATTATCACAATTGTCATTCCTTTGCCAACTATTTTCTCTTAAATTCTCCTTAATAACATTAGAGGTTAAAAATTTCCGACAGAATTTACAAGTGTCTTGAAAGAGTTTTAGTTAACACGCTAAAGATTTAGCGGTAAAGGTAAAATTATAAGCAAATCAATGTCAAGATTGAAAGCCATCGTAATGACAAGTTGAGTAACTTGTGGAAGAATTGTGTTTTTCAACTAAAGAAAGAAAACAATAGTAATCATTATTGACATGTAATGAATAATTTAGAATGATTTGATACAAAACAAGAGCTAAATAAAAGAAAATGATAATAAAATCATTCACCTTATTTTATTAAAGAAATATAGAGAAAAATGTAATAAAGGGACTAAGAAATACATTTTGATGAAAGAGTTTAAGGTTTAATTACAAGGTGACAAAGTTGATAAGTGTCAAACTTTGTCCAAATAAATAGTTACATAGGTATCTAATAATTTTTAAAATTTGAGAATTTAATAAAGAAAAGAAACTAGGTGTGAACTAAAAAACAAAAATTATCTAAGAGTTTAAAATAAAATTTGATTAAGGGTTTAAAATTAGAACATACCTAAAAAATTATAATTTTACCTAGAGCTTAACACAAAAGCATCTAAGAAAAAGCTTAGGAGGTTATGATTTTACACTCCAACATAAGGAGCTTTTGGCAACAAATATTTTCATCGCCAAAAGCCAAAATTTCATTGCCAAAACTTTTTAGTGACAACAAGAATTCGTCGCAAAATCGCAGTAGCAATATATTGTCAGTGACATTTTTGCAAAATTGTTGCAAATCATATTTTGCTCCGATCTCAGATATGTTGTGAAAAGAGATAATCGAGGATAAGACAAATCGTCGTCAAAGATATTTTGAGACGCTTTCTTTTCGTGACTAAAAGTTATTAGCTACGTTATCATATTTGTAGGTAATAATGTTTTGCGATGTTTAGTATTTTTTAGCAGAATAGATTTAGCGTAAAAGTTATTTGACACGATTTCTATAACATAGCTAAAGAATCGTAGTCAAATCTTTTTAGCTACATTTTTAAAATTTTTAAAATTTTTAAAAATTATTGTCGACATTTTCAGGAATGTAACTAAAAAATGTTGGTGATGAATTTTGATTTTTTACTAAACAATCCTATTAAAAAATTTCATTTAATTATAATAAGTGGTAAGCTTTTTAGTTCATATTATTGTTTGCAATATTTAAATTTTTTGATTTAGAATTAATTAAATGAAAATAAAAATAATTAAAAATTAGAAGCTTTTTTATAAAAAAATGTCATTAAATGTTAATTACAAATGTTAACAAAAAAACTTATATACAAACTAAGACTCGTTCTCGTCGTTACTACTACTTACATAATTTGAGTTAAGTATTTATTTGACCATCTTTTTAAGCTCGACCAACTTTCATTCAATACAATTTAACTTTTGCTTATTACGTTTTAACTTTTCTTTATTACGTTGTAACTGAGCCTTAAGTGATCGTTACTCTTCTTGAAGCATCGTTACATATGCTAGTTGTGACGATGGTGAACCAATTGACTTAGAGTCATACCCAAGACTTTTGATATACCCTAATTTTGTACCAAGGACGTTGTTGTAAATATCATCTATGTTTAACTCATTTTTGTTAGACAATAATCTTTGCAACAACTCCTACATCTTATTCTAAAATTTAAAAAACAAAAAAAATTATTCAAATATTATTAGTTAGTACTACTTAAATAAATAAACTTAAAAATTAAAGAAATTTTTATATTTATATAATCATATTTTGCACTTTTTAGACGTCCAACCTTGACCTTCTTTATAGTGTGTAAATTTGTAGAATGTGATCCTATCACATTCATCTTCATGTAGCTCCTTCTGACTCTATTTTATGAAAAAAGAATTGAAACACAATAAATAATATTGTATTTACTGATATAATTGTAACTTCTAAACGAATAATTTACGTATTCATTTCATATGACAACAAATGATTTGGAGCGTTGGTTGTGAAGAGTTTTCATTTTTCCTCTATTAACTTTGGCTTTCTCACATTTTCCTAAATAAAGTAAAGAAATAGTCATTAAATTAAATTGTGTAACATGATTAATTGAAGCAAATGTGAGGAGAAAGAAGACAAAGCTTAACGTTGACAGAGGCCCAATAATCACACATTTGGTTCTAATTTTCTAGAGTTACCCATTTGGGAACATGTCTCCTTGTCTCCTCATCTGAAGGAAAAGATTTGTAGTATTTATGTAGTCAATAATGATGATCCTTGACCTTTTGTTTCAACAATGAACTCACACAGCTTAAAACTTTAGGATTCTCTATATCGATAATATTGAGCTTTATCTGTGAATAATAAGTAAAAGTGAAATTAGTCTTTAAATAAGTAAAAAATGCATATAATTAAATTAAAATGAAAAATTAAAAAAACTTTGTCCATAACATTCTGTAGCAAAATTTCTTCCTTCAACTACTTGGCATACTGAAGGTAAGACAATTCTGTCCTCTGATATTGATCCCTAGGTCACTGGACAAGTTTACTGATTGGATCTTGTCAACAGGATGACCTTGTCTGGGGTCAATATGCACAGACGATTTGCTATTCATTGCAACATTTATGTGCTGCAACTCAGAATCTTTAGTGATTACCTCTTTCTCTAATTCCAGTATTGGAACCTGACAAAAAGACATAATGATAAGAAAAAAATGCACTAAACATGTAAATATATATTTGAGAATAAGTGTAATTATAGGTGGTAAAGATTAACAGATCTGAAGATCTCTTAGCACTAGTTGAGCTAGATAGAGGTTGTTGCTGATTGACTTCATGGGTTGATGAAGTTGGATAGGTCGGATTGATTTGGAAGTTGCGGGGAGATGAACATCTTCGCTAGTTGCTACCTTCTTTCCTTTGTTTCATCCAGGTGTCATTATATTAAATATCTATAATGATATTATTAAACGATTTCTCAATGATTTTCTAATATAAAATAAAACTAATTAAAATAACAACGTAAAGAACTTGTCAATTTTTTGCTTAAATCATTTCAGAGTATTTGAAAAAACATGAACAAATCATAATCAAAGCTAATTGGATCTTTGGCCCCACATTTTGAATCACATTAGAAACATTTATTACGTGTTTCGTACATTTTTTCCAGACTTGTTAAAAGAAACAATCTATGACTTAAACACTTTACAAATCTTGACTTTTCTTTGTCTATAAATAGCACATCTAACAAATATAAAGAAAATTTGAATTTTATTTCAAAAATAAGCATTAATATGATTGTAGTTTTTTTCAATAAGGAATTTTTACATGTATTGGTACTATTGTTACCAACTCTTTACAAATTTTATTACATGCTTATAGAATGAAAGTTAATAAGAAAGTTAAGCATTAAGTTATTTAGTGATGTGCATTTCATACAAGGGAGGCATTTATGCTTTAAGCATCATGTTAATAAGAAGTTCATAAACCAACATAGTAATAAGAAGTGTTTCAATGATCTTAATTTATGAACATAGTTATATATACTTCACATCATTTGAAAGATAAATGAATTAAACATAATGAAATACATTGCTTTTACAAAATGAAGTATAATGAAATACATTACTTTGACAAAATTTCTAGGAAAAAGCATGAGTCAGAGACTCCGCTCTTATATATTTATAAGCATTTAATTTTCTAAATGGATATCACTACTATAAAACCTCCCTTTACATATAAATGGTTATCCCTGGTTACTGGAGAACAATTATTAGGTTGTAGAATTGCTTATCATATGTTAATTATCTGATTTAATAGGAAGGCTAATCATAAGTTAATTGAAATGGTGGCTTATCAGTTTTCAAACAATATAAACAAAATCCCATATAAATAACATTTTTTTTACCTTTAATCATAATGATCAACTTTTTGAAAATCGATATCTTTAATTACATTATGAATTGACTCTTCATCAATATTATATTCGGCCAAATTATCATCAATGTCATATAATTCATCCTCAAAATATTAATCTTCATCTTTTTCTACGATAAGATTGGCTTGTACTTCATCCACTTGTATTATATTAGGATCAACATCTCTCCTATAGAATGATGACATATCTGCATCTTCTGTTTGAATGACTTCATTATTCAAGTTCAATTCAATCTCTTGATATACTTCACCATCATCTTCACTCATTAGACCATTATTCCTTTCACAAAAATCGAAGAAGTTTTGGTGTTGAAACTTTTGAACAACTTTCCAATTATTGCCCAATACAGTATCATTAAGGTAGAAAACTTGCTTCACTTGAATTGGAAGGACCAAAAGGTCATTATCATACTATGTCTTACTAACATTGATGCTAGTAATATTTCCATTCACCTTCATGTTAGCAAGATTAAACCATTTGTACTTAAATAAAACAACCTTTTTATCCTTGATGTAATGCAACTCTATTATTTTAGAGATGACACCGTATAAGTCAATAAAATCGTCGTCATAACATCTCTCAATAACAACCCCATAATTTTGGGTTCTAAGTCGACTGTCTCAATCTTATATATGAAATCTAACCTCATTAACAATGCAATCTGTATATTTTTCCCACATATAGGAGGCTCACATGCCAAAGAATATAATGTTGTTTTCGTCTCTTACATGTTATAGTTATGCAATCGTATCATCTGTAGGAAAAAATGTTATTATAAGTTAATCTGACATATAAAGTGTCATTAGTTCATAATATTCCATCAATATATAACTTACTCGAGGCCTAAACCATGATAGGAACTTAAGCTTATGTCTTTTCTTCAATATTATCAATCTCTTTGCTTTGAATACTCCATATATATTTCGACTTCTTCGCAATTGTTCAAAACATATTAATGGACAATTTTGAATTTAGTTAACTCCACATATTTTTGTACACCAAGTGGCCTAACTTTTTGGAAGAAAACTAACAAGACATCATATTAATTAGAATCAAAGTTAAGTTCTGGCCTATTAAATCTTGTCTCGACGTCATTTAAGTACATCGAAAAAATGTCAAGCTTTCATTCGCTATATAAGCCTTTACAATAAACCCTTTAGGTCGAGCTCTATACATACATAACGTTTAAGAGAGTATAAAAACCTAAACAAAATATAAAAACATTAACAATTGTTACTAACTAATAAATTTTTAAAAAAGTAGAATTTAATACAAATTACCTTTCAATAGGGAACATCCATCGAAACTGAACAAGTCCACAAAGTTTTGCTTCATATGGTAAGTGAATTGCCAAATGCACCATAACATCAAAAAATGATGGGGGAAATACTAGTTCAAGCTTACATAAAATCAAAGCTATATCTTTTTCCATTTGTCATGGTCTTCAACTTTAAGTTTCTTGCAATATAATTGCTTACAAGACTCACTTAATTGACCCAAAGTTACAGAGACATCCTTTAACAAACACCTATGTATTCCAACATGAAATAACTATTGCAGAAGTACATGATAATGATGTCATTTCAACCTTGATAATTTTCCCTCTTTAACATTCACATAATAGGCTATATTAGATGCAAACCCATTAGGAAGCTTGATTGATTTAAGAAATTGACAAAAGCTTGCTTCTCCCTTTTTGACATGTTGTAACAAGCAAGTGGAATAATATATGACCCATCATCTCTTCTTTTCAAATGCGAATCTTTTCTTATATTCATGTCTTCCAAGTCTAGTCCAGCCTTAAT
>JANZLC010000002.1:20289827-20301190 GCA_026413385.1 Erythroxylum gracilipes | reverse complement strand
CATAGCTACATCATCACCAGACAACTGCAAAGGAACTTCATCCAATTCTACTTTTCCATTAAATAATTTGCTTTTTTGCCATCTATGCTCATGTTCCAAGTAACGATAATGTCCGTATAACATATTTTACTTCATAGCCTCATTGAATAAGTTTGATGGTTACATATCGGACAGGCAATATACCCTTTAGTGCTCCATCCAGACAAATTCCCATAAGCTAAAAAATCATTTATAGTCTACAAAATAGTCGTATGCATTATAAATGTTTCACCTTCAACAACACCAAAGGTTTCTAATCCAACCTCCCATAGATCGTTTAAGTCATCAATTAATGGTTGCATATATACATCGATATCCTTACTAGGAGCAGTATGTCCTAGAATAAGCAAAGACAATAACATAAAAGCCTCTTTTATACACTTTTATGTAGGTAAATTGTATGGCACTAGAATTACCGGTCGCATACTATAAGAAATATTATCGAAAGGATTAAATCCATCTAATGCTAAACTAAGTTAAACATTGCGATAATCATGTGGAAACCATGGAAACTTTCCATTAAAGTCTTTCCATGCCATTGAATTTGTTGGATAATGCATAATGTTATCATCAAGCATTTCTCTTTATGCCACCTCATATTTATGGTTGTTTTTGTTGGCATAAGCCTCTGTAGTCGTGGTTTAATAGGAAAGTATCTCAAGATTTTATGTGGTATCTTTTTCCTTTTCCAATCATCCACTCGCCACTTTGATGTACCACAAATGGGATACTCTTCAAGATCTTTAATGTCCTTCCAAAATATAGCACAATCATAACTTATAAGCATGTATTGATATATATCTCCTAATCCAACTTCCTTTAACAATTTCTTTGCATTATTGTAAGATTTGGGCAATTTATATCCAACAAGTAATGCATCATTGAGCAAGTCAATTAACATGTTAAAAGAATTGTTACTCCATTTATTATAGACTTCAAATGCAACAACTTGACAACAAAAGATAACTATGAGAAATTTAAACACCCTAGATATAATTCTTCTTGAGCAACTTTCAATAACTTACAAAAATTATCTTTGTAATACTAAAAATTATGTTAGGCAAACTAGTTTCATTCATAGTCTCCATATAATTCCCATAATCCTCCAACATCTTGTCAATCCCATCACCATCATCACCATCATCACCATTATCGACATCTTTATTGTTACCATCATCAACATTTGTACCAACACTTCTACTACAACTCGCTTCCTTATGTTCGCCATGATAAACCGTATAGTATAGAATTTATCTATACCTCATATTAGAAAGCGATTATATACCACATCTTGACTTTGAATGTCGACATTTAAGCAATATATGCATGGACAACGAATACGACATTGATCATCCATTTGATCTTTTACAAATTGCATGAAACTTTTAACTCCTATGTATTCAGTGGACCATTTCTAATAAGGCATCCAACTTTTATCCATTTAGCATACAATTAAAAGTAAATAACTGAATTATTAAATGCAGTGCTAACATAATGATAAATCAATAGAAGTTACTATTTCTCGATTAATCAATACAAGTTCTTATTCTAAGTTTGAATTTAAACAAACACTAAGGTATGTGATATTGTTTGCACCCATGAATCGAGAAAGGGACTCTCGTTGTGACTCCTAGGCTCATGGAATATTTCACTGATAAGCCTAATGGGAGTTGCATCACAAGTTTCCAACCTATATACCATCCTAGGGGTTTATTATGCAAAGGATTGTCCATAATTGTAGGAAAATTTCTGTTGTTAATACTTCTCCATTAATCAGTAAAAGTTCATAAATTAAGTTTGAATTTAAACAAACACTATGACATATGGCATTGTTACACTACGTGAATCGAGAAAGTAAGTTATCAATGTGACTCCTAGGCTTGTGGAACATTTCACCGATAAGCCTTCTAAGAGTTCCATCACAGGTTTCTAGCCTATATTCCATCCTAGGGTTTATTATGCAAAGGATTGTCAATAATTATAGGTGAATTTCTAATGTTAACAATTCTCCACTAATCAATACAAGTTTATAATTAAGTTTGAATTTAAGCAAACACTATGGCACATGGCATTGTTATACCACAAGAATCGAGAAAGCAAGTTCTCGTTGTAACTCTTAGTTCGTGGAAAATTTCATCGATAAACCTCATGAAAGTTACATCACGAATACCAACCTATATATCATCCTAGGGGTTTATTATACCTCAAATCATCCTTACTATTACAAGTCCATATACTAAGGTATGTGCAGTAAATAGTTATGTAATTCATACATATACTCATTAATTATTCAAACAAAACCCAAACATAAATACTTAGACTATTAAAGCAGAACATAAAAACTCATCAATGATTCTAAGAATTTTGCAAACAACAACACAAAGCCAATACCTTCTTTGCATCCACACAAAACCCAAACCCAAATACTCATACTATTAAAGCAAAACATATGGTAGACATTAGTTGGAAGACTTACCTGGACAAACAGATAATCACATACTACAAAGAAGAACGAAGAGATTAGACGATTGTTGTCAATCTCTTCGAGGTAAAACACAGCCTGTGAAAAAGACAATTTCATATTTAATATAATACACTTGTTCGTAGGGTTATAATGTGTTTTATTTGACTTATTTAATGTTAATTGACTAAGATAGTTGTTATATTTTCATTGAAAATTTGCTTTCTTTACTGATCTAAGTTCCTTGTTGTTTAAGAATTAGATAGTTGTTGCATTTTTTATTAACAATTATGTCTATAAAGATAATTTAAAGTTTATGAATCATTTAGGAGTTTCACCTCTAAGTTCATAAAAAAATTAAATTCATCTTTGTCTTTAATTTTGGGCCAACATTATTAATTAGGAGGTGACATGACATAGTCATGCCTTCATTATAAAATTTAATAAACTGTTATTTGTTTGTGTAAGTGATCCAAAAGTATTAGAGTTATTTTTTTAAGTTCTTGAATTTTGTATATATCTATTTATTAGTTATGTTTTGTACTTTAAAAATACAAATATCGAAAATTCCAATTGGTTTTGTCACTATCAAAACATAAAATTTTGAACTGAAGTTTTGTAATATCCAAATACTAGTGACTATTCCTACAATGATACAAATGACCCTTCAATATGTTTCCTCTTGCAAGCAAACTCTATAAATATGGTCCATCGATTTTATGCATAAAATAGGTAATTAAAAGTCAACAAAATCATCTTTGAACAACGCCGACCAAGCAAAACATATACAACACTTAACCACAATCATTACAAGCATTTCATTGAACACCTTATAAACGTGACAAATTCATCCCAAGATTCAAATGCAAATCATGTGTTTTCTCTTTCATCACTAACATTAACACATTCCATGCTACATCCATTCACAGGCAATCCAAAACTACACAATGAATGCATATATAATCACCACTTCAAAACTGAACTTCACACCTTCAAAACACGTGAAAGGAAGCACAAAACAATCCAAATAAAAAAGGACCTACGACTTATCTCGACAAATAATCAGAACGATAGCGACGGGAGAACACATAAGCATGCAAAACCCATAAGACAGAAGGTCATCTAGTCAGGAGAAAACAAAGAAGAAAGGAGGGCACGAGAGAGAGGGAAAATTTTGGAGGGGGGAGGGTCGGGTCTTTGGGAAAGCATGGACACTAAAATGATGTTGTTTATTGTTGAACAAATGACGTCGTTTTCATTTTTTTAAAAAGACACAACATTTGGCGACACTTTTTAGAAACGTCATAAAATGTATGCACACAACAAACAGTTCAAAAAATTAAAGGAAATGGTGTCATTTTTCATATATATGTATAAACATTTAGTAATAAATTACAAAAATAGTCGCTAAATCTTTATAGATAGTCAACCTTTTAGCGACGCTATGCATAATTCGTCAGTAAACAAAATATTTAGCTATGAACTTTGAAAATTTGTCACAAATTGTTTACACACAGTTGACCTTTTTGCAACGCTATTACTAATTGTTTGCTAAAGATGATAATTGGTAACGAATAAGCAATGAGTCGCCAAATCTTTATACAACGTAAACCTTTTAGTGATAATATAATTGATTCGACACCAAATCTTGATATAACGTTGACCTTTTAATGACGTTATGTATAATTTGTCACAAATTACCTTATTAGTCGCCAAATCTTCATAATTTTTATATTTTCCAAAATTTTTGGTAATATGTAAATTATATAAAATAACATAGAATTTTTATATAGTAAATACAATATTGTGAGACCATTTATTTATTGTCAAATCATATATTTTAAAAGACATTAATAAGAACAAGTAATTTATTATTTCAAATTTTATATTTATAGAATTTTCCTTTTGTAATATAAATTTTCTAGAAAATTTAACCTAATTTATATATAGTGATTAGAGTTTTGTCACACCATATAAAATTGTCAAATTATATATTTAAAAAGGAATTAATAAAAAGAATTAATTTATGTAATAAAAATTAATTTTGTGTTGTTTGTTTTATAAATTTTTAAAATAACATTGTTATTTACTAAATTTATTTTTACACTTACAATCATTGTCAATAATATTTAATTTGATTATTAAGAATATCATATTAATATTTACTATTGATTTCTATTGTTCACTATATTGTATTTATTTTTTAATTACATCGCAATAGATATGATTATATATGGTAATTAATATAAAGGTGAAGCCAAATGGTAATGGCCTACCATTTCGTGACGGCTTTTTAATTGATGCCAAATGGTATATTTATTCCGAATTAATAGAATACAACTTTGTTTTGTTTAACAAGAAGCGGCATCATTTTCTACTAGGTTATTATGACAAAAACAAACCTCTCTTCATTGTTGTGTTAGTTATCAACATTCATCTTCTTTCACCATCCAATAAGCGTCGTCCCCTTTGTTGTTGTTGTCTCTTATGTTATGGTCCTCACCGAAGAAGAAGCATCATTACCTGTGTTGGTATTATTCTTGTTTGCTCTTTTCAAGACCTCCTTGCGTTCTATTTTACTGGTACGTTTAGGAGTTTATTATGAGTTTTGTGTTTTGTTTATGGTGTATGGGTTTTTGTTTATATTTGGAAGATGGTTTCTTGTGTTTTTGTGTAGGATGTGTATGGTTCGATGTTTTTTCCCACCTTCCATGCTGGTTTGACAGAAGCCTCCTAAATGTTTGATGAAATGCTTTAATGAAGGCCACTTCTGCAACAAATGTTTATGTACATATTTACATTTGATTGTACCACTTATGGTATACAGATGTATCCATCAAAATGACTTTATTTCAACTTGTAATGAGACTATGATTACACATAACATTTAAAACCAAAAATCTGGTCAATTGTGTTTCTGTGTTAGACATAACAATTGAAACACGAAACTAACAACTTATTACTCTTATTCTTAATAACCAAATCTTTTAGTATACACACATTTGAAAACATATATATAATGAAGTTGCTCAAAACTAACAAGCTAACTATTAAGATAATTTAAAGTTAAATCGCAAAATGAACATTGCTAGAATGTTGGCACATTCAAATAAGAATTCTTCTAATGACTTTTAGAATTAGACTGTTAATATTAATTCAATTTAAGATTGGAAAGGTTCCAAATTAACAATGGTTGCCAACTAAAGCATAATACATTTTTTCATTTAGTAGAAATAATTAATTGGACCAATAAGTGCTTTAATGAACTTGATATAATTCTTTGCATTGTTCAGATAGTAATGTACTGTGGAACATTGGAGTCATTAGGCATATGAGAAGCTAAGGTCTCATAAAAGATCTAAGGATGTATTTAAGCAATTTTTTCTTAATTACGATGAAAGTTGTAAGATTGAAGCAAGTGCTCACTATGCAAAACCTTATAGAATTCTCCCATTAAACCACTCTCCCAGTAGTAGCATGATCTTCATATGGTGATACAGTATAAGATACATAAATGATTGGCTTAGTGCAAATGAGAGATTATTAGTTAATGCCCAATAACCAAATAGTTGGTTGTAGTTTAATGATTAAATAATTTAAAGATATTCTTTATCTTGTACATATTTAAATGTATATGATAAATTACATGAGATAATTATACATTGTAAATGAAATTATAATGAGGTTATAATTATAAGATCTATATTGTATTTATGTATTATCTTTAAATTATTCTATTAAGACTGGATATTAATATAACGTAAATAAACTAGCACACTTTTTGTTTTTTCCTTATGAAGGAAGTAGTTGTTCTCATAGAATAAAGTATAGAAATATTTACACAAATGTGTAAGTGGTTAATAGAGAACAAGTTCACTAAACTAACCTCATATGAAAAATTCATTTGGAACATTACTTATATGCCTATGAATTATAATAATAATGATTGTATAGGTGATCATTTGACTTGAGATCTCTAAAGTTGTCTTGTATGGGGATTGTTATGTTTTAATACTATTTATGGCATATTTTAATAATGGATTATTCAGTTAGTAATCATTGGATATAATATGAATTATATAGAAGTATTTGAGCTATCAAGCTATGATTCATTACTTTAAAGTAATTAAGGAGAAATTTTCATTATTCTCAATTAGTATTAATTTAGGAAATTCTTGACTAAGGTAAAATAACGCTTTGTAAGTAGTTTACAAATAGTGTTGACTGAATCAATAGTCAATAGTGGAGAACTACTGTGATTGGACCCAAAATAGGGTAAACATTAATTTTATACTCTATGTATAATCGAAATATTATATAATGAAAAATTAAATTGTACAAAAAAACCATTCTTATTACAATAAAGTTATTTTAAGTGGACCTTTCTTATTCCATAGTTTTTTTCTTTTTAATTTAAATATATTTCCCATATTTGGTATGTTGTAGTTTTATTATTTTTCGATTGTTTTTTAGATCAATTTATTATCTAAAACTTATGTATACAGTATACCCTTCATATAAGTTCAAACTAGCATAAGTTATTTATTTATCTATTTACTTTCGTAAATTTCTTTTCCTAATGTTTATATCTATTAAATTCTAAATCAGTTTGTTAAATGAACGTTTCTGTAACTACATATCTAGAAAATACTTGGTATTTTTATGTAAGATTTATTTTAGACGTAGTGCAGGACTATATTTACTCCTAATATATCTCGCTCTTTTTTTTCTTTTTTTTCTTTCTCACATGATCATTACAAAGGACCTAATTTCCATTTGTATTGACCAAAAACAGATATTCAATGTGCGGACTACATATGACTAAGAACCGTAATAACATTAGCAGTAATGAAATAGGTGAAGCGGAACTATGAAGAAAATTACGAAAACGGTGGGACTTTAGCCACAAGGACTAAGGAGGCCTCCAGGAATGAAGATTTGTTGACCTTCAGAATCAGAATCAAATCCGAATACGATACTATAACTCCTCCGCAATCTCTGCCGCTACTTTGCACGACCACTTCATTTTTTCAGGCGAGGGTCCACTAGGCGGCTTGCTTCTATACTATATATATAGTATTAGTGGCCTAAAATCTCTGCTATCTATTTATTCTTTGCGTACCATTCGCAATTAGTGACTTCTTCTTCACGTGTTTCAGCTACCTGTCATTCAAACCTACCCAGCGACCTCTGGTCTGCTCGCCTGACCTTTCTTTTTCACGTAGTGGACTACTTTTCATTTGCTTTAATTTTTAATAAATTAGGAGTCATAGAGTTCGTAGGTAAGATCAGCTTAAAAAGTTATTGATCGAGGGAAATCAGTTTCTAAAGTCGATATAGCACCTTTTTTAAATTATAAATCCAGTGGAAATTAAGGCACTGCCTGAATAAATATTGGTGAGGATGTCCTGTTTAGCCCATCCTGTGTGTTTTAGGCACTGAGTTAGGATTGGAAATATTGAAGTGAACACGCAAAGAGAGCAACCAAGAAACTGGCCCATTACTCGAATATGTACCACTTGAGTAAGTAAAGTAGTCAAGGGAAAGTGGATGTTTTTGTTCTTTCAGAAAATATTATAAAGTCAGGTCACTAATTAATATCAATAAAACTCAATAGTACATAGGACCGATTCATTTATGTCTCTACATAAGTACTTTGAATGAGAAGCCATAAGTATTGAAGCAATCTAGTAAGGTGTCAGGAAAACATAGTAAAGACAATCTTCAAGTAAGGAGAATCGCAGAGAATAAGAGACCAAAGCAATAAAGAGTATGTTGATTAATGATGGAAATAGCCAATGGTAAAGGGACACTTGCTAAGCACATCGACTTTTTTTAAATATAAATAAACATGGGGATTAATGAAATCCTTGCAACTGTTTTGTAAAAATATAAAAGCAAAAGACACAATCTAAATCTCTAAAGAATGGATTAAAGTGACTAAACCATGATTGCCCTGCAAAGAAACAATTGCAGAGAATCAGGTGGGTCTAAGTACGCTTAGATATTTGAAGAATCACTTTATTTTCTTTTTGTTATTGTGGATGGGGATGTGATGTACTTTATTAGTGAACGTGAAAGCTATCTTTTCTTTTGTTTTAATGCGGCATATTCAGATTTCCATTTCTTGTATAATCTGAGACTTGAAGAATAGCATTCCGGAGAATCAAAAATTACGGTACCAAATGGAAGCCTAATCATATAACACAAAGTAAAAGAAGATTCAATGAATGGTATAGAATTACAAGGGGGGAAAGGAAGAAAATAAGAATTCGTAAGAACTTTGGAGAGTTGTGATAAATCTCCAAAGTTAATGCTACCCTCCATGGCTGTGTTTTTAGATTTGGACAAAGTTTGAAGTCATGGAATGCCTTTGTCGTACTTAATATTATCTTATCATGTATTTGTTTCTTATATTTTTAATTTCTTATCCTTATTTATTTTTTAAAAAATAAAAGGAGCAGACCTTTTTTATATCAAAGGATTATTGAACTTGTTTTAAGTGTTTAGATCATTGAAGTAGTTACAAATTTTTAATTTCTTCATAGGTGTATTTTTTTCTTCATCTCTTGCTCACATATGGTGGGACTTAAACGATTAGAATTCTACATTTCTATACTTAATAATTTGTGCTACCAAGTGCAATAACAGCAATATCCTAATAGAAGTCTTGTTGAGAAGTAAGGTTTAAGGAAGTACGCAAGTTTGTTAGCTTTACTTCCAACTAATAGAGAGATTGTTTCTGATAAACCTATTAAAAAATAAAAGAAAATAATGTATACAATATAAATATAAAAGAATAAAATAGAATAACACAGAAATAAAGAATAATAAAAGATACATATTAAAAATAAAAAATAAAAAATAAATAGAAATAGAAATAGACATAAGGATAATAATAATAATAAGAAATAAAATAAATAAATACGTATAAATAGAATATAAGAGGTAATAAAATAAATATAGAATAAGATAAATAATAAAAATAAAAAATAAAATAAGTAAATAAATACATTAACAAAAAAGAAGACAAATAAATAAATAAAACATGTCATTGTAAAATAAAAGTGTAGGCTAGATAACGAATGTTTAAGCTAAATAAGTAGGAGGGGAGTACTATATATTATATGCTTAGGCTAAATATAAGTCATGAGACTCAAAGAAAAATATTTGGCCAAAAGAGCAATTCAGCCCTCAACGTTTACACTAAAATCTGAGTTAGACCCTAACGTTTCAGTTCATTCAAAATGAACTCTAACGTTTGCAAAGCGTTCAAAATGAACCATAATATTTGAAAAATGTTCAAAACAACCTCTAATCGGACGAAATTACTCAAGGAGTTGGGCCTCTATTGGTTAAATGCTAACGTGGCATTTTTTTTACGGGGATTTTTTAATTTTATTAAAGTGGGACCCATATAATGTTAAATGAAATTTGGTCCCACTTCTATTTAAAATTCCTCATTTTCTTCATTCAAACCATATTCCTCAACTACAACACCTTGTCCTTGAGTTCAAAATTTGCTCTATGTTGGGAACTTGTCTAGGTAGAAATGTTGGGTTGTAGAAAGGGATCCTCTTCAGTTAGGTTTGGTTGGGTATAACTATGCACTTTTAGAACAAACTTGACTAAGGGTTCAAGGATTTCAGTAACAAACGCGAGCCATAATGGCCGACCAACAGCTTAAATATGAGAAACATTGCAATATCACAACGAAAAGGTTAGCACCATAAGCTATCCATAACAGCAAATTGTGCAAGTATTGGTAGTAATGGTTTAGCCTTTGCTGAAACGATACATAAAGAATTTTTCAAGAAAAAAATTCGACATCAAGAAGAACAAAAAAAATAATGACAAAAGGAGCTTTCGAAGTTTGAGAAGGCCTTTCTCTCAAGTAATACATTAGTTAATGATAAGAGGAGCTTCCTAAGTTCTATGAGTCGAAGAGAACGAGGGAACATGGCTTCTCATGGATGACGAAAACACATACACTTTGTTTGTTTATGCCCTATAGCCAATTGAATTGGTTGTAGTTTAGTGAAAATTTTAAAGGCATTTTTTATCTTGTACATGTTTAGATGTATATGATAAAGTCCATAGGATAATAGTACAATGCAAATGAAATTATAATGAGATTATAATTATGAAATTCATATTGCATTTATATATTATCTCTAAATTGTTCCTAGTCATTTTTTTATTAAGATTAGACATTAATAAAACACAAAAGACCAGCACACATTATGTTTTTCCTTACGAAGGAAGTAGTCGATCTCATAGGCTAAAGTATAGAGATATTTAAACAAACATGTGAGTGCTTTTAGAAAACAAATTTACTAAATAGATCTAACATGAGAAATCTATTTGGAACATTACTTGTATGTCTATGGAATTCTCATTGTGATGATTGTATATAAGTGATCATTTTGCTTGACGTCACCAAAACTTATCTTATATGGGGATTGATATATTTTGATACTACTTCTGATCTATTTAATCATGGGTCTTTAATAAGTAGTGACTGGATGTAGCATGAACTATATGGAGATAGTTATATGATCAAGATAGGATTCATCACCTTAAAGTAATTAGGGAGAATGTTCCGTTGTTCTTGATTAGTATTGATTTGAGAAATCCTTAGCCAAGGTAGAATGATATTTTGTATATAGTTTACAAATGTCATTAATTGAATCAATAACTAATAACAGAGTGTAACACCCAAATACCCCCTGGGAGGATACATGGATGCCACCCAAGACAGAACAAGAAAACCAAACATCACACTACTAGTTATTTATTTATTAACTCAAACCCACACACATATATTACATGTTGTAAATCTCAAAACAGAAATCCAAAGAAT
>JANZLC010000002.1:20240354-20251636 GCA_026413385.1 Erythroxylum gracilipes | reverse complement strand
TATATATTATGATAGAATTTATTAAAGATATGTTACTATTAAAGTGGAGGTGTTAATTGTTTCTTTATAATTATAATAAGACTGTCAACCAATATTTTTAGCCTTTTAAAACAAGTCCAAATAATTTTTCAATAATTTATTGTGGTTTGGGAAATGTGTAGCCAAAAAGTGGCTTGGCCCCAATTCCTATAAGCTTTTATTATTTATTCATTTAGTTTCTAAGAGGTGAATGAATTATTAAAACCCTCCAAATACAAACTCCAAAGCAAGTTGTTTTCTTTTTTATTCAAAACTAAGCATACAAGTAATATGTTCAATGTAAAATAATGATGAATTCGATAAATCCTTATGAAATATTGAAAAAAAATGGGAAATTTCTGAAAGAAATAATAGGAACAAGTCATTTTCAACTTCATGACAAGGAAAGACCAAGGTCATTGCAAATTCTCTCACTCTTGCATTGGGATGGGCAATAAGAGAAAGTCACAAATACCTATTTCTCTTCTCTTCTTTCCAACAAAGACCTTTCAATAATTCAACTCAAAAATAAAAAGTCCAACCATAGTAAGCCATTTTTCCAATCTTCTCTCTCTCTTAGTGTTTTTTCAACTTTTTATACCACGAGATTTAGCTTGAATATAGCATTCTAAAACATTTATCCTTGTTTTAAGTTTGTGTCATTGGATGTAATTTGTAAGATCCATTTGTGGAACTCAATATATTTCGTTTTAGGATGGGTTTCTGATGACTACGTGGCCATTTTCTCATCTTTGAGACAGCAGAGGTCGATGTCACTGGAGGTGTCTTTGGTGCTTGTTGATTTGAGAAATTTTGAGCTTAACTAGACCTTGACATCTATTTCTACCAAGCTTATCTCTTCATTTTTATTGTCAATTGTTGTTTTTTCAAAAGAATAATGTTACGTATAAAAATATTACGACCATTATATAGTTGTACTTGCATGTGTAGGTAGTATAACAATATTGCAATCATTTTGTTAATAACAAATGAATATGAACTAGTTTTGTGTGTATGTGTGTGTGTGTGTATATATATATATATATATATATATATGAATTTCTTCGCCTTCTCTCCTCCTAAATTCTTCTCTCTTTTGGTCCTTCTATTTTGCATTTCTCTCTTTACCGAAAATTATTCATAACAAATAGTATCAAAGTAGTCAGTTTTGGAAAAAGAATCAATAGGTGAAGGTACAAGGGTTAAGGAGTTACATAGAATTTTGATAGGAGCACAAATCAAATATGAGAAATTGTTTCTTGAATCACAAAATAAAGCAGAAAGGATGGAGAAGGATTTGGTGGAGCTTAAAACTATGATCGCATAATTCATACAGCAATAAGGAGTGGAACCGGGAGAGACTATTATAATTACTTCAAAACCCATGAATCAAAGGGAACAAACCATACAAGAGAATGAAAAAAATTTAGTCTCTAAACTCCTTGATTCCTTATTCGCTTATACCTTCTCCCTCAGAGACGTCACCTCTGGTGGTTCCTTCGTCGTCCCCTTTCCCATGCATTCTAATGCACATCGTGTTTACTCCTCTTGATCTTGTTAAGCATAACATACAGATTGACCCTGTAAAGTATAAAAGCATTTCATTTGGTTTTGGAGTTTTACTAAAAAAAGCAATGTGTGAGCTTTGCAGGTGGTTACATTGTTAGAGTTTTCTATGTGATTGTGTCTTATCCTACTGATAATCTTGTCTCCTACCTCAACAATGCTAAAGGAGTTATTGTTGGTGATGCCATGAAGGAGATGAGGTGATGACAAGAAGTTCAATTTCGTGAAAAAAGAAAATATGATTATTTCTTTTTTGTCCGTTCTATAAACCTCCTTAATACTTACCCTGTTAAACCTTGTGGGCAAGGTTTTTCGAAATTGGAGGAATTGTTACATATAAAAATGTTACAACTATACTTGTATGTGTGGGTAGTATAACAATATTTGTAATCGCTTTTGTTAGTAACTGATGAATATGAATTAGTTTTTGTATCTCTCTCTTGTTGAATTTCTTTGCCTTCCATCCTCCTAAATTCTTCTCTCTTCTGTTCTTCATATCTCTCTTTACCGAAAATTTTTCATAACAAAGAATTCACGGTCTTTAATTCGTAAACTTGACCTCTTTTTGTGTTATTAGAGGGGTTGAGGAATTTAGATTTAGGATTT
The DNA here is from genome assembly GCA_026413385.1 of Erythroxylum gracilipes. Classification (NCBI taxonomy): domain Eukaryota; kingdom Viridiplantae; phylum Streptophyta; class Magnoliopsida; order Malpighiales; family Erythroxylaceae; genus Erythroxylum; species Erythroxylum gracilipes. Next base: position 20,249,446 of record JANZLC010000002.1, on the reverse strand, counting down.
ATTTTACCTTCTACGACGGTGGTTTGTTTTAAGGAGTTTTATTTGCTTCTCTATCGGTCTAAACTATTGTTTTCAATCAAGTAAATTATGGCTTTTGCTTCAAAACCAATCGATTTTGCGGCATTTTCATAATTTGAATCAGGAGATATATACTCGTTTAGATGTGTTTCCATTTAACGATATTAAATTGTCCGAGGACATTAAGGAATAGATTCAGTTTTTACAGAAACAAGCTAGAAAGTTGAGGTTTTATGTTGATAATATTGATGAGATATTGAGGATTTAGTTCTTCTCATTTCTAGACAAGTTAAAGAACGGAAGGACTCCTAATCCCGCTAAACTGAGGGTTTTCTTCATGGAAAGCTTGGGGATTAAGGATGCCCTGAGTTATAGAGCGAAGATCGAGTTCTTGGAGGAACATATTGTAAATCATGAGGGAGATATCGAACTCTCTACTTATGTGCTAAAAGGGTTTGTCGCTATTGCTCGATACACTAGGTTTTTACTGTTTGGCTTCAAGGAGAGTGAAGTGGGATTGCAATTTGGAAGTCAGAAGAAATCAAGAAGAGGTTTGATTACTTAAGAGATTTTTGAGATTTTTTTCTCAGATCTAAATGACTTTTATTGTCCAATATCATTGGATTTAATGTGAGATCTAGTGATAGTTTCAACTGGACAAACATATGACAGGAATTCCCTAGCAAGATGGATGGAGAAAGGACATTATGCTTATCCTATGACCACAAAACTGGTTGTAAATACTCGCCTTGTTCCCCAGTAGGCTTTGAGGAATTTGATCCTACAATAGTGCACTGCTCATAACATCCTCTTTGTGCCTCCTAAAAGCATGGATTCACCTATTGATGCTTTTCCTACTACTTTACCTACTAAAGTTGTACTTATAGTTAATAATGCTATACTACCACTTCTCATCCATCAGCTAGCAAATGACTCACAAAATGCAAAAACAATGCGGTATGTGAGATACATTTGTTAACAAAATCTGGAAAAGAAAACCGTGCTTTCATTGCAGAAGTTGGTGCAATTACCCACCTCCGTAAATTGTTTTCGTCCTTAAACCCTTACATAAGAGAACTCTATGATAGCAATGCTTAATTTGTCAATTTATAATAGGAACAAGAGTCGAATAATGGAGGACGAAAGGTGTTTGGGATCAATTGTTGAGGTTTTAAGATTTGGACTCACAATAAAGGTGAAAGAAAATGCAGTAACAATGACACTATTTAACGTTTGAGCTGTTCATGACTACAAAAAGACAATAGCAGATGAAGTAGGGGTATTAAGAGTGGGGACACCATATGGGAAGAAGGATGCAATCACAAGTTTGTTCGATTTGTCAATTCATACAAAAAATTATGTGCAAAAATGATAGAAGCAGGGGTTGTTACAACATTGGTAGGGGCTTTAGGAAATGAAGGTGTTGCAGAGTAAGCTGTTGATTCTTTAGCAGCAACCAATTGGTGCTAAAGCAGTAAGGAGGGAAGTTGTTAGCCCTTTACACATAAAAGCTCTTCACAGCTAGCTGGAAACAAACCTTAGATCGAAGGTTAGCCGGACCACATGAATGACGATGGCATACAAGATTTACAAGGTAACTTAGCAAGTTAGATCAAGCCTAGTACTAGTTTTGGTAGAGTTTTGGACCATGTACGAATTGATTTGGCTAAGGTTAAGTTCTTAATAGACTAAGGACTTAGTGTGTGCTCAAATGAACGGACTATAGCTAATGGACTTGACATAGGTAAGCATTTGGATCATACTGATATGCTATGACAAGCCTTGAGCTTGGGTAATTCATCATCAATGGATAGAGATCATAGGAAAATCTTAGATGATGTGGCGGATAAGATCACAACGATATACATCAGTTCTAAAAATAAAGACCATAAGGGAGTGTCATCTAAAGATAGTGGACATCTTCGTATATAGATGGATCATTCCTAGATAGATGTTATATTTTATCTTATTAGTTGAGATGTAGCTAAATCTTATTGGATAAAGCCCTATTTAGATGGAGATGTCATCTAATTGGATAATGTGATGTAATCTGATAAAGATAAGATGTGATCTACGTAGTTGAATTCTATTAATATTCTAACTTGGCCATCAAGCCAAAGATATTTATAAATAGCTCATTTGAGCCTTGCTCCTCACATAGAGACTAAGAGAGCTTTTTTTTGTATACTTTAAGGAAAGTAATAAAGGTTAGCATTTGTGATATCTCTTTCATGCTTCAATTGTTGCCAATAATAGTCTAGTGCTTTTGTAGTTTTCTTACAAGAGTGTAAGAGTTAAAACACTGAGAAGATCATTATGTGTTTAAGAACAAAGTTTTGTTAGTCAACGATCACGTAAGAAGACTGAATCTTACTTTAACGGACATAAGTGAAATTGTCGTTAAAAGGAATAGACGCAAGTTGCGGTAAAAGTTTGGTGGCTAAGAAGATCTTTGTAATAGAAGCTATGTTGTGGCTGGCTTAATAGGAATGATGTCGTGTGGGACACTAAGAGGGAAAGGGAATGTTGTTACTGCATTGCTTGAGTTGTGCAGGAGTTGCGGGTTTGCAACAGAGGGTTATCAAAGCACTACCATTGGCTGGTTTGCTTTCGGCTTTATTGTTCATAGGTACAAAGCGATGCAAAAAGTAAGGTAGCATCACTTACTAGGGAGTTTCGGAGATGTGAGAATTATGCCTTACACTTCGGTAGACTGCTTGTGGGATATGCATATGCTGGAAACTCTGCTCCTAGTAGGGAGTCAAGCTTCGTTAGGAATGTCTCAATATCTATGTCCTGTTCAGTGCTAGTTTTGTAATGGTACTACCCAACCTTGTTAGATTTATACTGCTTACAGGATCTCCTGTTTTTGGTTATACTTGTAACTTACAAATTCTTTCATTGAATAGATCATGAAAGGGATAAAATTTTAAGTAGCAAGCAAATCAATCTTTAATTCTCTTTAAAATTCCTAGAAGCATTGCTGATTGTTGTGAGAACAAGCAATTTGAATTTTTAAAAAATTTAACTAATCCAAAGGCGAAAGAACAACAGCAAGGAGACCAAAAAAGAGGCCATGAACCTTGCAAATTTGGTTACATGTGTGTCAAAAAGAAAGAGACCCTTAGGGTACAATTCGATTCGTCTTCAAGTTTCTGAATGTTTTGGCTTAGGGATTTAGTTATTAGGTATGAGGATATCAAAGTCACTGACAGTCCATTCAGCAACTTGGTTAGGATCTTTGAAAATTTCGGTCCCCAAATCAATAGACATCCATCGTCTCCGTGCTGGAGGAGTTCCTGGATCCTACAAAAAAAATCAGTTAAAGCTACCCAGAAGTAGATTTCCAAATTGCATGATTCTTTAAACCCTACCACTACTAGCTCAAGCCACACAGCTCTCCTTTCCCATGTCATTCAACAACTCAGTAGCAAGTCCCTTTATAAAACGAAAGCCACTTTAAATTCCCCATCTTTATGTGTATATTTCATTTCTTTGAGCAAATATCAACTGGTATGAAAACAAACCTGGTAGAAGTAGAGTGAATTTGACAACTTTCCAACATCAAGTTCCCATGTCCTTGGATCACCAACCCAGCCCTCACCTTGCCTTGTAGGGTATCCATACTCACCCCAAACTGGATGAGGCAAAATCTGCAGTATCTCCTGGGGCTGAGGATTGCTATATGGATCACATAAACTATAAGGAAACTCCAAAAATTCTGCATTTCCTGGAGAGCAATAAAAATGGTAGGCTGCATACGGGAAGAGACCAGTCTCATTGCGATGGATCCTCGTTCCGTTACCAAACGTATGGTAAGGAGGACAGGCGTTGAGGTTGTTGGGATGACACCATGAAGTTGTATTGACGTTTATGATCATTTCACTGTATCTTGTAACGTCTGAAGTGACATTGCCATCACAAGGCTGTCCATCGTTCTTCCAGCAGCTACCCATGTCCATTAGATAGAACTGGCTGTTTGGACCCCCGCCTTTGAGTACGTTCAAACTGAACCTTACTTTAAAGTTGGGCGATTCTGGTATCTGCATGATTCTCCATTTGTCAAGTATAGTAACTATCTTTTAATATTTGTTCTTCTAATTGTTTTGGTTGCAAGGGGAAAAAGGCTTAATCTGATCGATTAGCTGATTTGTAATTTTTTTTCTCATGAATCAATACTTTTAATATTTGAACTATAGAATTGACTCGAATATGTTGCAAAAGGAAAATATTTACTCACGATTTTGGACATTCCTCTTGTTGGATAATGGTATCCACCTGAGACTCCATGCGTGGCATCAGATCTCAAGTAAAGCATCAACCATGGATACTTTGTTGAAGTCCTCAAGACATTGTGGAAAACCCAACTTCCTTGTCCAACTTCCTTCTCCCAAGTCACTGAGTGGTAAGAGATGTTATCTGGCAGTCCTTTTCTCATATCAACATCCAAGTCCCAGGAGCCATAAAACCTTCCTTTGAGTGTACTCCTATTAGGTCCTTGTAAAGTGGTGTAGTCATGATAAATGAATGGTTGATTCATGCAACCTCGTCCAAAGCAAGGGAACCCAGTGGCAGGACCGAAAGGCCCCACTCTCTGACCATTTTTGGGACACTTGGCTGCAAATGTGTCCATGTTGCCACTCTTGAGCATGATCATCCAAAATTGCCATGGATTTGGGGTGTTGTCAACTTGACACTTGGAGCCTAAATAGAGTTCCTTCTCTGCAGCATAAAGGTTTTCATCCAAAAGGGACTTGGATTGCAATCCAGGGAAAGGGTCTCCAACACCTAGCTTGTTGTCTTCTTCTGTAACTCTGTGGACCACTATGTATGGCAACACATTGCAGAGGGAGCAATTCATTTCTGTGATTAAAAAAACCGTGGAAAGAAATTACTTTGTTAGTTCCGGAGTCTGGACTTCCAAGACAAACTAGAAATAACAATTGTATGTTCACAATGTACATTGGATTAGACAAGTCTGTCGAATTGACTATGCTGAATTCAAGAACATTGGATTAGACAAGTCTGTCGAATTGACTATGCTGAATTCAAGTTGCTGCATTTTGACCAAATCCATAATAAGGCACTTTGTTCTTTGCAAGACACCTTACCTTTTTTCTTTGGAGAAGCCTTGAATAGATCAAAACAATCTGCAAATCTAGGGCTGCCCATGTGAGGAACTTCATCTCCAACCTCATTGCACTGGTTCCATGACTCTATAGCCAATCTTAGACCATCTCTTCTCATTCCTGGATCGCCCACTGCTGATACATACTCACTTCCAGCGGCAACAAATAATCCTACAGATGAGAAAACCAGAACAACGAGAAAACAATTTGGTTTCCTTTGTCGAGCCATGACTGACTAAAATGCCAGGTTGATTTCAGATATATAGCATGCTTTACTTTTTGAGGATTAGTAGTTTGAACGCAAATGAGAAATTTTTGACCGATTATCCACTTTCCTATTGCATTGAACATACTCTTCCTTGTAGTCCTTTTAAAGTTAATGTGCTGATGGTCCTTTTTGGAGGTTCAATAATTAAATGATAATGTTACTTTTATCCAACTATGGTTTGGTGGGTACTCATTCTGTTTCCATAGAAGCCTACTTATGCCTTTCTTAGACCAACTTTCTTACCAGAAAAGAAAAGAACATTTCAATATGCTTTTCTCATACTTGTATGTCCTTGTTCACAAATTGCCAAACCATTTGATGAGAAAGAATTCAAAGCAAATCCTGTTCCCGTTAAAGGAAACTAAAGCACACAAGACTGACTAACTAAAAGAAAGCATTTGACGCTGTGAACTCAACATTCAACAGTTTGCACATAGCCAGAACATAAGAACCAAGGTACAGCTGCTGCACCATTTAAAACAAATACCCACATGGAATCTATGTTAAATTTGTCCGAGACAATGATAAATATAATTGAATTTTTAACAATGTGCTCATTATCTTCTACTTGCATTTGCTTCATCCTCAAATATAAAACCACATTGACAGAAACAATAACTACCTTGGTCTCTCCACAAGCAAACTCTTTCGTTGTGCCAACTCTGATGAAGATGTGGATTGTTTGCATTCCTTTGAAACAAAGTAATGCCTCCATCACTCCTTAAGTAAGGCCAAAGTTTCTTGACCATTGTCCTTCTGGTGCAACAATCATGTATTTTCTCAACTTTGTAAGAGCTAAACTCATTGTACAATGTAAATCATATTTCATTTTTACCTTATTCTCCATGCACTGCGCTGGTCTTTGACTTTAAGGGAAGGTCATGTAATCTAGAAACCAAAAATAAAGCAAAAGACAAAAGAAGGCAACGATGTGATTTTGCAAACAAAACGAAGTAAAGTGTTTCTCCTCAAACCACTAAATCCAAGACCAAAAGAAAAACTAGCAGTCCCAATTGTTCAAAATCTGTCTTCATTTCAGAGCCAAGAACAGCTCAATCAGGTCATTACTCAGGGTGGACTGCCGGTGCAAGTACACCGGTAATGTTTAAGAGGTCATAAAACATGTAAGGGTTGGAAGAGAAAAATCGGACAAAGTGAGAATTATAATATTAACGGAGTTAAGGTGCTCCTTCACCCAGAGGATCCAAATGGTCCCCATTTGCAAAATAAAACAGGTAAAGCGGTCACAAGACTCAAGCGGGTCTTTCCTTTGAAACCAAAAAGAAAAACTGGCTCAAAGTGAGTGAGAAACTCACGTCCCTATTAATCCGCCTAACTGTCCCCTAACTGCTTCTCTGCTAGTCCCATTATCACACCTCCAATTTCATATAATCTTTCTTTTTTCCAAAACCTCTATCTATCACAATTCAAGTCCCATAAACACACAACAAACGGATCATACACATTGGTTACAGAACAAGGATGAAGTTGGGGGGAAAGAAACCTACTTTACCATCTTCTTCCCGACCTTCTTTGATGTCTCATGTACTCCCCGCATCTTGGCTGACGAAATTCAAGCAAATTAGCTTGAACCCAGTAGAGAGATATGCAAAAGCAAAGCGAAAAGGCAAGTGGAAACCTGAGACACTCAGCTCACCACAATTGGCTGATGGAGGCAGGTTCTATGGAGGTGACGGTGAAGATTTCTGGAGACTATCTGTCGGAGAGGATGGTTTTGATGGCCAAAAGAGTAGAAGCGTCTTAAATTCAGTTAGACAAAATTCAGATGACGACTCTGGTTTTGCAGCATCTAGTTGCCAGACTGTTAGATCAAATGATGCAAGTGAGTATTATAAGGAGTTCACGAATAGTGTTTCTAGCTTAAGAAAAATAAGAGGATTGACGAGGGAAGTAGAGATTTTTGGAGAGATGGAAACAAATACAAGAGGAAAGGTGGTAGAAATTAGAACACCAAGACTGACACTTGAAGTAGATAGGAAACATGGGAAAGCACGCAAAAAGGCTTTTGAAGAGAAGCAATTGGAATTTGATGAAGAGAAAGTATACGAAGCAGAATGCATATCAACGGAACCAACTGCAAAAAATCGTGATGGAAAGGGGCTGACAAGGACAAGTAGGATGATTGAGAGGAAGGATGGTATTTTGCCAGCTAATTATTCTTCAAGAGAAAATTGCTATGTCTCTTCAAAAGAATTATACACCAGAGAAATTGAAGAAGACTCTATGTATGCTGCTGGAAAGGAAAGTGACAGACTTTCTATGGAAAGCTTGAGCTGCGAATGGCAAAAGTTGAAGAAGATGAAGATAGAAGAATTGAAGTCAAGGAGCAAGGGGCAGAGAAAATCCGTGTACATAAGCAGGGAAATACAGAGAAAAAGCCCAAAACAGAGCAGCAAATTCAGAGTTTACTCCCCAAGAACATCAGAAATATGCAAAGTGAAAGCTCTTGAAGACAAGAAAAAGGCCAAGTCCAGAACAAATAAAGAAAAATCATCAGTGGGACTGGAGAGTTTTGCAGTTGTAACATTGTCGTCGGATCCATATAAGGACTTCAGGGATTCAATGATAGAGATGATTCAAGAGAAGGGAATTAGCAGGCCTGAAGAGCTCGAAGAGCTCTTAGCGTGCTATCTGACGCTGAACTGTGATGAGTATCATAACCTCATTATCAAGGTATTCAGGGAGGTATGGTTTGAACTGAAAAAGGCTTTTTTCGACTCCGAATTGGAGACTGAACACTTCTTGTCCTGACCGTTCAACGCAAAAACTTGTAACCATACCGTGTAAATAACCAAAACGATATGCTTCCTCTAGTATTCACACTTTTAGCATTCATCTTCAGTAGTGAATTATGAATATCGGCATGAAATCCTCTGTTCATTGATTCATTTAGCAGTGAATTTACAGCATAGTGTTGGGACGAAAATAGGGTTGGAAAGATTAATAACAACAGAAGATCTGAATTCAATATCAAGTTCAATTTTAACATTATCCACTTTGAGCTACGGTTCAAAGTTAATAACTATGGTTCCAATTACTTTAGTTATATTTCTTTTTCCCAAAAGTCATTTGGAGCTTTAGTTAGTATAATTGGAGTTGATGGTTGTAAACAGTGTTAGTTTACACTTAATTTTAATATCTCAAGCTACTTCTCCTAGTTCCAACGCTTGCCTTTCTCTGCTCCGGCAAAAGTGGCAGAGTAGAACAGAAGGATACTTCGATACTTGACTCATATTCATCTACCGCCAAGCCAAGCACCCATTTTCATGGAACAAACAAATTTTTCTGAGAAATCAAATTACGTAAAAGCCCCTAGACGAGTGTTGAGGAATAGTTGGGACAAAAGCCAAGACTCTTTCATAGATGTGTGTTTTAACAGGAGATCGAAATGGATTTACTAACATTGACGACGCTGGTTTCATCTTAGAGAGTAAGATGAATTCGAGATATTTTATGAATTAGTTTATAAGTTAATCACTTGACTGCAATTTGGTGTATAATATTATTATTTGAATTAATAAAAATAGTCTTTATATTAATATTTTAATACTAAAAGTAAAGTCTTTGTAATAACTATTGAGTAATTAAAATTATGATAAAATATAATTATGAAATTCAATTTGTATTTATGTATTATTTGTTGGACCAATGGTGGT
>JANZLC010000002.1:20194976-20208119 GCA_026413385.1 Erythroxylum gracilipes | reverse complement strand
GTGATTAGTGATTAGTCACTTGTGAGGTAGGATTTGTGCCGGAAAACAAATCGATTGTAAGGTAGCTTGAGCCGGAATTCAAGAGGGATTGTAAAAGTTCGCACTGAACTAAAAAGTGTGCAATATAGTGGTTTGCCAAAATCCTAAGTGAGAGCTTAGGTAGAGGACGTAGGTCTTAGCACCAAACCTCTATAAAAATAGTGTTTGCTCTTCTTCCCTACGCTTTACTTTTGATTTTAGTTAAATTGGTATTGTGTGAATTAACTTTTGATTTTATTGTAGAATTCTACGAAAAGCTTTAAAGATCTATTCAACCCCCCCTTCTAGATTGTATACAAAAAGGAGTATCAATGAATTTGTTAAAAGAGTGGCTCTTCTACTGAGAATTATGAGAAATTATGTAAAGATAGTTTTGGATATCCTAATGAAAATATAAGTGATGAGATTCATAGTCACGAGAATGTTAGCAATTTGAGTAAATATAAACATGTATCAAATGCATCTAATTTAGAAAATTTAAGAGTAGATGAGCACCTAATCCCTCTATTGAATATTTATCATCCTAAAAATTGGCATAATCTTGACAATAAAATAAGGAACAATTTAATTAAAAAAGCCTATACGGGAATTAAATCTTATGTTTTCATTAGACGATACATATTTTCATATTATTGATTCATTGGACCCTTCTTTTTACTTTGCCTTGGGCTTATAAAATTATAGGAATGGCCCTGGATTGAACATCTTGTTTCTTGTATATATACACCTTAAAGGTAGCCATACTGCCATGGCTACACACAGATACATACAAATTATAAAAAATAACTATAACTCTTTTACACCCAACTTTTGGACTTTTGCTTGTCAACAAGCAGTTTATCTCATAAACAAACTACCAATTCCAAATTTGTAGAATAAATCTCCTTATTAAATATTATTTAGTGAATCCCAACATTATAATTTTATGAGAACCTTTCTTTGTTTATGTTTGTTACCCATGGCTTTACCCATATACTACCATTTAATTAGAACCAAGGTTTAAACCATATATCTATATTGGTCTCTTAAACATATCACAACGGTTGTGTTTTAACACTTTTCATCAAAAAAATTTCTTTCAAGTGATGTTCTATTTTTTGAAAACTAATTTATATTTAAAAATATTTTATGTTTCCAATTAAACTTGAGATAATATCCCAAATCAACCTTCAAGTTCATTACAAAATCCTTGAGGACTTTAAAAATGTATTATTCAGAAATGAAGTAGAAGGTAATTTTGGATCAAACTCCTACACCACTGATTTAAGTGATTGTGCATAACATATTGAAGCAACATATGTAAAGATGGAAGGAAGATACTTTACCTAGTGCAATAACCAAAATTCCCAATATATGTTGAGGAAAAAGCTAGATTGTGCAATGGTGAATAATGAATGGCTAGATAAGTTCCTATAGAGTAAAACTACCTTCGAAGCCTTTAGAACCTTAGATCATTTACTAATTATTAGTCAACAAATGGATAAAGGAGGCAAGAAGAACTATCCCTTCAATTTTAATAACTTTCTTATGAAAGAAGAGGGATTTAATGAAGCCATTAACAAAAGTCTTCAAGAGGGGATTAAAGGTAGCAAACAATATAAATTAGTTGAAAAATTAGAACTTATCAAGAATGAGATGAATACCTCTGAAATGGTTGGAAGTGTTAAATCTATGCTTCTACAAATACATAATACCTTATATCTAAATCCCTCAAATGCTCATCTAAAGGAGAAAGAGAGAATTACAATGCATAAATACAAAAGGGCAGTATCTATTCATAACTCCATACTAAGGCAAAGAGTAAGATTGAAGTGGAACATAGAGGGTGAAAAAGCCACCAAATATCTTAACAACCATCAAGGCTAGGACGTAGGCAAACTTAGTTCTAAGTTGATAAGGTTGGATAGGGAACTAATTATCTCTTAAAGGGAATTAAAGGAGGAGGCTTATGGATACTTCAAGAATATCCTTGGAACTTAACAGGCCACCAGCTCTTCGACATCTATTTTAAGCTCCTTCATACATAACTCCTTCATAAATGAGATGAAAGATAGCTTACGAAAATCTGTAACTACTCAAAAAATTGAGCGGAAAGTTTTTAAGCTTCATTCCATGAAGGTTCTAGGGCTAGATGGATTTAATGGATTCTTTTTCCATAAAACTTGGAGCTCTACCAAGCATACAATTATTGAAGCAGTCAAAGAATTATTTGCCAATGGTAAATTATTGAAAGAAATTAATAAGACTCATATATGTCTAGTCATAAACCCAACAACCCCAACTATCTTAAGGATTATAAACCCATTTTATACTGTAATTTCATTTATAAAATCATTTCTAGAGTTCTTGCAACAAGTCTTAAGCTAGCTCTCCATTCCTAGAATGCCTTCATGGAAGGGAGGAGTATTGGATACAACATTCTGATGACCCAAAAGTTTTTCAAGAGCCATGGTAGAAGGAGAGCCCTAAAATATTGTGATTTTAAGATTGATTTCAACAAGGCTTTTGATAGTGTCAATTGGACTTTCATTTTATACCTATTAAAAACATTTGACTTCCCTGTAAAATCATCAAATTAGAATGTGGAATGTATAACCTCAACTTCATTTAGTATCTTGATGAATGGAGAACCAACAAAGTATGTCAATGAAGGAAAGGGCTAAAGCAAGGTGATCCACTCTCCCCCTTTTCATCATACATATGGAAGCATTCTCCAAGTTTCTCAAGTCCAATATTAGCAAAAGCTCTAACTTCATATACCATAGCAAATGTAGAAGAGTAAAGTTGGTGGATGACCTTCTAATATTTTTCAAAGCCAATGTTCAAACAGTTAACATCATAACCAACACTCTTAGCACATTCAATAACTCAGGGCTCATGAACAATGAGGGCAAACCTAGCTAATTATATCTATGAGTGCAAAGGAAAAAGCAAGCAAGCTCTCAAATATCACATTATTCACAGTATCCACCGTAACAATTAAATATATTGGTCTCCCTAGCTCTAACAGAAAGCTAAGATTCAGGGAATGTCAGCCTAAGATAGACAAGATACAAAAAAGGCTGAACTATTAGAGCAATACAGATTTATCATATGGAGGAAAGTTAACATTGATCAAATCAGTCCTAAGTTCTCTACACATTTACTGGTCAACTTATATCTTGCTTTTTAACAGAGTAACCAAGTCTATAAAAAAATGATAAGGATCTTATAAAGTGGAAGAACATAGAGGAACACGATGGCTAATGTTAAATGGAAAATATGTTTCTACCTTACAATGAAGGAGGAGTAGGCATCCAAGCTATAAAAACCAATAACCAAATACAAATAGCTAAAAACTATGGATGATAATCAATAAGGAAAATACCTTATGGTTTAAATGGGTACACACATATGTGTTAAAAGGTAAAAGTTTATTGGAGCTCTAAGAGTGCTAAAATCATTCTAATTTTATATATCAGATTTGTAGGATGCGCGACACTCTGGCCTGATAATATGCATAATAGGCAATGAGAAAAGAGCTTCAATCTTCTACGATAATTGGCTTTAAAAAATACACTTTATTTTAAATGAATGTAAAAGTTTAGGAATGGATAGTAGGGAACCAATGGTAAACCATCCACAGGAGATAACTTCAATTTTACCATATTACAATCCTCGCTAATAAACTAAAGATAGATGCTGGAAAGCTCATTTAAGTGGCAATTTCTCTAACAACTATTGTAGAGAATTCCTAAGGAGGAAGGAGAAGTGAGATAGGATAAACTAGTGTTGAACAAACATCAGTCCCCCAAGGTATCCTTTATGCTATGTTTATGCTTGAGGAATGAACTTACAATAAAAAACAAATTGAGTTTCCTCAATATTCAGGGAACTTGTGTATTCTACAGAGTTCAAACTAAATCCATATCACATTTATTCTTTGAATGTTTAGCTGGATTTGAGAAAGAGTACATGTTTTCCTAACTCTAGACCAAAGATTCCTCTACTTTCAAGATACATTAGAATGACTATAAGGAGACAACTATTTTACCAAGACCATTAAACTATAGGCAGACAACTCCATAGGAATTTGTATATATGCCATATGGAAACAAAGGAATGCTAAAATCTTGAAAGTTAAGTAAACAACCAAGGAGGATGCACTGATGATTTCCTTAACCAAAAGCAGAGAGCTAGAATTATGAGTAAACACAAGGGCCACTCCAATTAAACACTAAACACAATGTTGCAGTCTAGTTTTCAGCTTGCTCTTCTTTGTTCTATACATTTGTCTAAGCTAGTCAATAGGTTTAGTTTTCATTGTAAGGCTTTTAACCCTTTTGATCAGTTATAATATGTTCAACTTTTTAACCAAAAAAAAGTCCCACTCCTCCACTTGTTTTCATAAAAAAATTGTGACTACTCCATCTATATAGCTCAATCAGCAAGTCTACTATCCCTCTGCCAGCTTAACAATGTCGTCTATTCAAATAACACTTATTTTATTACCACTTTATATAATAGTGTAATATATTGGACATTCCATCTGTTCCAAACACACAGACATCAACCACCCCCATCCCACTTGATAACTAACCAACCCTCTTTCCAAGCCAACTAACTCAATCTCGCATCACAACTCGTTCCTAAACAACATTCATAAACTAAAATTTATTTTTTATCTCCACACTCCATACCATTTACTCATAAACAAGCATATAAATATAAAAATGCATTTTTGAAGAACCAAATATGGGAATTAGTACTCAAAATAGAAATCTCATAATGTCGTTAAATGTAAGGGATTATCCTAAATCAAGTATAAGATATTGACAAGCACAAGGCACATCTCATTGTAAAATGATTTACATTGAGACTTAATATTGACATTCAACCTTATAGTCAAACCTATTATAGTCTAATTAATACTCTGGTTAACTCTTGAAAATAATTGGATCGTATATCAATTAAATATCAATAATGTATTCCTTTAAGGATACTTAGAGGGGGGAGTTCTCATCAAACACGATCCAATTATCTTTGAATTGTATAAATTTTATAACTTACCTTGTTGTTTTATAAAAAATTAGTATATATTTTGTTTTCTTTGATGTATAGATCTCGAGTAATAAAGAGTAGCAATCTTCCTTTTCAAATATCGTCTCTTTTACATTTTCATTCATATTCTTAATTCCTGTTCGATAAAATCATTTTGTCCTTAATTCACATATTAATTAGCCTCTGTAAATACTATGAGAAATTCAATTATCAAATTATTTTGTTAAATATATAGTAAGTACCAGCAAAAAATAAAATAAAGAATCGCTGGCAACTAATTGGATCCGTAAATTGGTCAAAGTCAAATACAAATGTGCAAAGCCAAACCGAACCGAATCAAACCGCCCTTACAATAGTATTATTAAAATTCCCATGTTACAATGACAATACTTACACGACGTCGTTTTCCGTTGCCAAGGTGGGGCTCCCTTCTTTTCCCTTTTATAAAAAGCCTGAACACGTGCCAGCGCCGTGATCTCGGAATACAGCCTTTTCTTTTGTGCCATTTCCGTAATAACATGTTCTCCTAAGGTCTTTTTCCTTACCTGCTTGTATTTATCTCACCTTCTCCAACTCACCCTGCTCTAGCTAGCGAGAGCTCTCTTCTCCCTAAACCCGACGAAACACACCAGAAAAGAAAAACCGCCAATTTTAAAATTTCACCAGGCTCACTCCGTTTGTTCCCCAAGAAAATTTCCGGCGAAAATATCATTGCGAAAGCAACAGTTCTTCGGGAGCAGAGATAGCTGAGAGTACAAATGACGTCTGGGACAAGAATGCCGACATGGAAGGAGAGGGAGAACAACAAGAAAAGAGAAAGGAGGAGGAGAGCGATCGCCGCAAAAATCTTCGCCGGACTAAGAATTTATGGTAATTACAAGCTCCCCAAGCACTGCGATAATAATGAAGTCCTCAAAGCTCTTTGCAGCGAAGCTGGTTGGACCGTTGAAGAAGATGGCACCACCTATAGAAAGGTAACTCTTAAACAACAACTTGTGGCTACTCTTGATTTTACTTGTGCAAGGAGTTGTATGTTGATGGAGCATAATGTGCACTTTAGCTCTTTATTTTGTACGACGATAACTTGCGCCGGTGGTTTCTGGTTATCGTTTTTTAATTAGATCTATATCTGATTGGTCCAAGAGTTGGAGCTGCACCTGATTTTGTCTTATTTTTAATTGTGTGCTAACGTGCAGTGGTTGTATGAGAGAATAATAGCGAGAGTTGTGATGGAGAGTTGAGATTGTCTTAGTATAATCTACTTTTTCCCTGTTTGTGACCTTTTACTTTTAAAATGCACGGAAGCATGGGATCAAAAGATTCGGTATGCTTCGATCTATTAGCAGGAACATGGTGGACAGGGGACTCCGAGAAAGAGCAGAGTAAACCTGGTCAGCATGTTCTGCACCAAATTGTCCTTCCCCTGTGAACAATATGACCCGTCGAGATTCCGTTTGATCCGAGGGCGTTTTCATCATTCAATCGTCTTTGATTTTAATGCTACTGATTGTCTAATTTTGCATTTTCTCGTGAACCCCAATCTGTCTCTTTAGTTCGTTTTCATTTTAACTCGAAGGTCGTTTGGGGCATTTCATGTTTCACTCTTGCGTGAGACGACTTGGTTTACTGGGTATTCGGTGTTGACCTAGACTTAATTTGTTGCTTAATTAATGTTTGGTGTTGGAAGGTTGAAAAGGACTGTCTTCATTTTCCCCTCTTTTTCTTTTTTTTTCTTTTTCTGGGTTTTGAATGGGGAAGGGAGATATCAAATCCTTGGATTCCCTTTTCGTGGAATGTTTAGTTTAGGAATATTTTAAGGGTATAAAGCGTGTTAAGACATAAGAGTGGTTAGGGGGTGTCTGTGTGTTTGATTATTGTAATGGGAACATGTGGGGGAAGATGGCGTGTCGTGGGTGCAGTACACTGATAACTTCATCTTTTGACATTAATTTGTCTTTAACAAAGTTTTTGTCGGGTCGCAATTACTCTAGTGCCCTTCGGTCTTCTCTTCTCCACTTGTTTTCAAGCCTTTGTGGCGGAAGATTCCTACTTGTTGCTTGGTAAAGCAGGGAATTTTGGCATCTTAGCTATTAATGATATTCGTCTTATGAGAGGTGGGCAGGAGTCCTACCAAACTTGGAATGAGATCTGGGTAGGAATCAACTATTATCAACATGTCTGAAAATGCAAATTTAGCAAAACTTTGATAACGTCTTGTTCATCTTCTATTTCCGAAAGACAAGATCAAATAAATACAAGTGGACACGTTTATAGTGGACACAATTGCTGCCCATGGCATTTCACCAGACAACAATTTGTCATGTGAACTAGGCTTCCTATTACCAAACCTTTCAATCCCCATTTCTTACTCATGTAGTCTTGACTTCTTTGCTATCAGACTGGTTCCAAGTTTCAGAGCTTGCCATTTGCGCATGAAAAATTATTTTAAACTTTAGATATAGACATCTTTTCTGATCTCTTTTAATTTTTCCTTGGTTTGAATCAACTGATAAATGTGGTGATGAAGTTAGACGGAACTGATGCATTATCAATGGTTGGAGAGGCCATGGCTTAGGGCACAGGAAGGAATGGAATTAAACCCCTGAGCTCAAGCCTTGAGGCTACTTGAGTTATCACGTGGGCTACTATCTCTAGTAATTCTAGAGAGACAGATAGTTGATTCTACAAATAGAGGCGTTTATACATGAAGATATAACTCATTTCTTAATTGCACTGAGGAGTTAGGAGATTACTGGGTAATGCTTCCATGTTGGAAATTTTATGTTAATTGCCACAGTGGCGGTCATGCACTCTGAAAAATCTCCAAATCTTTTGATTGTGATCAGGATGATACTTAACTCTTTAAGTTCGACTAGCTTGAAGGATAGAGTTGTTTTTGTGATTACAACTCTAGCTCCTAAATGCTGAATGTTGTTACAGAATCTTTCATGAGAAATTGAAATGATGTACATGAATTTGAGCTTTAGAGATTGAGGGCCTTGAAGTATTATTCAAGTGATTGTAAGATGTGAAGTAACCATGATCTTCAAACTGGCCAGAAACATACTTGTGAGGCAAACTGTTGCTTTTTTCATTTTGTTATCTGCATTATGTCACGTACCAGAATATCTGCCTAGTAAACATATACAATTTGTGAATGATTTTCCTCGCCCCCTAATTTGTTTGCATTTCTATAGGGATGCAAGCCTGTGGAACGTATGGACATTGTCGGAGGGTCTACATCAGCTAGTACATGCTCATCATATCAACCTAGTCCCTGTGCGTCCTATAACCCAAGTCCTGCTTCATCTTCTTTTCCTAGTCCTGTATCATCTCGTTATGTTGCCAATGCCAGTTGCAATGCTGATGCCAATTCCCTTATCCCCTGGTTGAAAACGCTCTCATCTAGTTCTTCATCAGCCTCATCTAAGCACCCGCATCATATTTATATTCACAGTGGCTCCATAAGCGCTCCGGTCACCCCTCCCTTGAGCTCTCCAACTTCCCGGACTCCCCGTACTAAAAATGACTGGGATGAACCAGCTGCTACCCCATCGTGGCTGGGACAGAATAATTCTTTCTTGCCTTCGTCAATGCCCTCCTCTACTCCACCAAGTCCTGGACGTCAGGCCCTGCCAGATTCAGGATGGTTTGCTGGTATCCAGATTCCTCAAAGTGGACCATCGTCACCAACATTTAGCCTTGTCTCTCGAAACCCGTTTGGCTTTCGAGAGGATGCATTGTCAGGTGCAGGGTCACGCATGTGGACTCCAGGGCAAAGTGGGACATGTTCTCCTGCAGTTCCTGCTGGGATTGATCAGACTGCTGATGTTCCAATGGCAGATAGTATTGCAGCTGAGTTTGCATTTGGTTGTAATGCAACAGGCGTAGTAAAACCATGGGAAGGAGAAATAATACATGAAGAATGTGTATCGGATGATCTTGAGCTCACACTTGGCAATTCTAAGACCAGGTAAATTGGTTATAGATCTAAGAATTAAGCTGTGGCAGGATCTTTGAAGCTCATATTTTGTCTCCAGATTTGATTGAAGTTGGAATGATTTTCTTTCCTTATATAGGTAGAGAGAACGGATAGAAGAGGCTTAAGTGAGAGTTAGCCATGGATCTGTTAATATGGCTTCTTCCTTCCCTCCATGCCTTCACGTGAATGACTGCATATTCTGCATGTTTTGATTGGCGTCTGTAGGAGCACCTGTTCATTCTTTTTCCTTTTCCCCCCATTGCTTTCAACAAAGAACCTCAATTTTAGATTAGATATAGTTCTTGGCTGTGACTTCGCCCCCTTCACTCCAATCCATCTGTTGCTTTTTTCCTTTTAATCTTTCTAGAAGAGTTCATTTATAGCTTGATACTCTGTATGGTGTAGAATTTGTGATTGGAATGGCATTTGGATTTCAAGCGCACCACTTCCTGTTTCATCTTCTGATTATTGTTATATTCTTTAAGATATTATTACTTTCCCAATCTGTTACCATTGCCTTCGCACACCAATAGTCCTTGTTTACAGTTGCTTGCCTCGAATAATTTCAATACTGAGGAGATGGAAAGGCTAAAAAATATTGCAGACGATAGGTAAATTTGGTGATGTAGAAATGGAAAATTTGCACATTGGTGTTGTCATGGGCTTATGATGCCAAATATTAGTTTAAGGAGAAGTAGGAATGGGAACAAGCACCAAACTCTATAGACAAGGGCAACGTTTCTTTTCGTTTTTCACTCGATTGGTATCGCTCTTTTGTTGGAAAAAGGGTGAAAGCAAAAACGAAAAAGTTTGAATCTGGAAAGAGCATCCAAGTAAATTGCGGTCATTTAAGAAAACACCACTTCTGTTGATGGTTCCACTTCCCTCCCCTTTCTCCCTTATAAACCGGCGCAATTAATGCTGTGAAGAAACCGCCACATTTAAAGATCCACTTCTGTTGATGGCCATAGAAACCGGCGCAATTAATGCTGTGAAGAAAACGCCACATTTAAAGATCAATCGGTAACACTTTTGAATTCCACAACTCCAACCAATCACCTCTCTCCGAGACCGAGAGAGCCCAGTTAAGAATTGCTGCCGCCGCAGGATTTTTGGTAAGGACTAAGGAGTATATCTGACGGGGTGTGTTATTGATCGGCAGCCGTAGACCCTGGACTTCTCTTTTGAGCGATTAGTGACAATACTCCCTTGAAGTGAACAGCCAACAAACGCTTCTGCAGAAGATATAATTATCGATATGTAAGCAGTTCTAAGACGTTCAGGTGGACCTCATGATGAGCTTCATTTGAAAACTTCTTAGAAAATCCAAATGAAAAACATGGAATTGTAAAATATACAGGAAATGTTCTCAACCGTAAAGTGTCATGGTAGCTATGGTTGCAGCGACACCTTAGTGATTTTAAAACAAAAGGAAATTGCACAAACCACCAAAGTTACAAATATTATATCAGATTTTTGTTTATAGTTTTTGTTAATCAAAGAAAAAAATTGTCAATTGTTATTATTTTGAAACGAGTGTCTTGGTATGCTTTATTTATTACAATTTTCCTAAGTTGAATATTTTATTTATTTACATGATAAGTTTGATATATTTTAGATAACTTTACATGTCTTTTTTGACTTCCTGTCATTTGTTTAATATAGAATTTAGATAATGTTAAATTTTTTTATCATACTTTGGATATAATTGAATATTGTGTGCTTATGAACTTACATTTCATAAGTCTAGGCATTATAATGTTTTTATTGATATTATTTTCTTCCAATAATAATCAAAATTTTTGCTAAGATTCATATGAGCAATGAAACTATCCTAGCGGTAAGTTCATTGTTTGGTGGGATGCTTAAATTGATCAAAAGAATCCATTGAATATTATGAATCAATACAATGTTACTATCGTAAATTGAATGACACATTTGATTGTGACATTTAGTATATTGCTTTTACATGTGAATGAGTCCATTTTTTATGCTCATTGGACTCTAACATTCAACAACCACTTTTATAAGATGTTGAAGAAAGAGTGAATAACATGATCTTGTATTATATGTGTATTATTATTGCTCTTATGATTTTTCTTTAGCTTTGAGCAATCTTTAATTCTCTGTCATCTTGAAGTTTAATAAGACTAATCACAAATAATAAGTTGACTCTCTCATAATAAATTCAACGATCTTAAAATTGGACCTAGTCTTGACAGATGACTCTTTTACTAAACCTATTATTGAGAGTTTTGCTAATGATAAAATTTTTATAATGATCAGGAGTACTCAAATCAATTATGATGATCATAAGTTATCAACTAGAGGAGTTTATATATGATAGCATCCCAAATATTGAGAGTGCTAAGGAATTTTTTGAAGTCATCGGCAATAAATATAAGATTTTCTTCAAGAATGAGAAAATGAGCTCTTAAACATTATGCATACCACTATGTATAATGGTATTAGTGAGATTATAAAGTGATAAGTGCCAGTTACACTATGTTTTTGGCATGCTTTTAAGAATATTTTATTTTTATTTTGATGGCTCTTATAGGATTTGGTATTTAATTTTCCTTATATTTTGATTTTAGGTTTTATTCTATCTCTCAAATGTAGAAAAAATTGAACTCGAGCAAGTTAGAGCTAATTTGAAGAAGTTTTGACATAATTTTGGAGGAATATGACATTAATATGGACTCATTTTCTTAAACACATCAATAACACAGTATAGTGTCCCACCCATGTTTCACCCTGGTGTGTTATGTTTCTTAGAGTGTTTCCCATATGATCAAACACACCTTAAATAGGTACTTGTGTTCTTCAACGTTACACATATGTGTGTCTATATTCATACCTTCAAGACTCGTATTCTCAAGATAAACCTTCGAACATATGATTTACGGTGTTACTAATGCAATATGGGCTAAACACTGGCAAGACCTACCTATGTTTTGGGTCCATATTATAGTGATTTGTTACAAAAATTTTAGAAAGAGATGTTAAGTAACACAACACTAACATTATCCCCTACTAAACCCATGTTAGCAGTATCTTCTACACAAATTTTGGGGTTTGTGGTACAAAAAGGATAAAGAGGGACATAAGTCAAAAGGGAGAGGAAAAAGAGCTAAATTAGAGCGTCTTAGAACAAGATAGTAGGAACTTTGGAGAAAGAAGGAGATTCCATTAAGATTTAATTATGAAATTCAACATTTCTAGATTCACGAGAATGAGCTCTTGTGTTTTGTTTTGTTCCTTGTTTATTGTTGGTTTTCATTCTAGTATGAACTAAATCTCCCGTTAAGGTTAAAGATGCAACTTATATGGGATATCTCAATTATTAATATATGGTTAGTTATTACTTGGATTGAATTTGTTCTCTTTAATCTCGATTCTTGAATTTATGTTTGACCATCATGGATTTAATCTTAGAGATTGTATGAAGGATTAAAAGGAGAATTATAATTCATACACTAGGAAAATAAGCATTTTAGATTTAAAGATAGGGATATCTTAGACTATTGTAGTAACTAATATATTAACTACTCTAAATGAATTTGATTAGGTTAATTGTGCACTGAGAGTTGGTAATTACTTAATTAGATATACATGTGTAACTGAGAGAGAGAGCATAGATATCTTAGGTTAATAGCATTTCAACACTTATAAATAATTTTTCTTAATAATTGAAATTCCTTATAAGTGAACCCTAAAACCATAGCATTTTATCATGTTAATTTTTCTTGATAGTTAATCAACTTACTTTAGTTAGTTAAGTAATTTAATTACCTTTAATTAAATCTTGTTTGATTTAATTTTATTGCTTTGCTATGATTGACAAACTTAGTAGTTAATTAGTTTTCATAGAATGATAGGTTTCTTGGAATACTCTATATTTACGCTTAATAAATTTGATTATATACACTTGCAGATAAAAGTGATCAAGTTTTTAACATTGTTGTAGCGCCCCCTCACCGTAGGGTACACAACGGAAAACCCGAAGGTCGCTCCGACGAGTATCCCACGATAAAGGTGCACCACCAGAACATTTCTACTAATAATCCTCATGGCATTGC
>JANZLC010000002.1:20171898-20184300 GCA_026413385.1 Erythroxylum gracilipes | reverse complement strand
GGTGTCTTTGGGTATGGTGGTTTTTCAACAACCCCCGAATGTTATACTGCCAACTCTCAATGATGATCGCATGGGTGATAGTCGCACTCGGCACATTAATCCTATTGTTCGCTCTAGCTAGTTATTAGCTCTTTTATTTATTTACCAAAAAAAAGAGAAAAAAAGGGTTAAAGGTAAGAATATATTAATAACATCAACAGAGAAAACCTAGGAATTTAAAATAAAACATGATTAAATCAAGTGCTATTAAATAATAAAAACAAACGAGGGAGTGCTGTAAGGTTATTTCTAACATTCTTTGAAGGCTAAAGCATGTTTGATTATGACATAGTTATGCTTTAAGTTATGTAACAGTAGTTTGAATGTAAGCATATGATGTTTGGCAATGTTAGAGATTGATTGGAGTTATAAGATACTAACAAAGTTGATTTTTTAAAGGGTACAACCACCACAAATTCCTAATACACATCAACAAAAAAGGTGAGTGCTTTAAGATGATTTCTACGATGGAGAAGAGGGAGATGATTTACTTAATGATTACTAACCACTAGGAAATAATATAAGCAGATTTTCACATGAAGGTGATTGGTAAGATAAAGACCATAAAAGGAAGCCTAGATAAGATAACAACCTTGGGAACATTAAAATAAATATTCCTTCATTCTAAGGGAGAAATGACCCTCAGGCTTGCGTAAAATGGAAAAAGAAGATGGAGTTGATTTTTTACTACCACCATTACATTAAAGACAAAAAGGTAAAACTCACTATTATTGAGCTTACTTACTATACTATTATTTGGTGGGATCAGTTTGTGCTAAATAGGCAAATGAGTTATAAGAGGTCTATAGGTAATTTGGAGGTTATGAATGCAATCATGATGAGGCACTTTATCCCTAATCACTAGTGTAGGGATTTGTTATAAAAGTTTCAATGTCTCAATTAGGGGCCAAAGAGTGTGTAGGAGTATCACAAGAAGATAGAGATTGTCATAATTCAAACTAATGTAAAGGAGGATCGGGAAGCCACCATGACTAGGTTTCTAAATAACTTTGAATAGTGATATTGTTATTATGGTAAAACTATAACATTATATGGCCATAAGTATGAAAAGGTAACTAAAAAGAAAGCAAAATTGTTCACAGTAGAATTCTAGTTCATCCTTGTAAAAATCAAGTTAGAAAAGGGGGAACAAGACTGTTCTTAAAGTAAAAAATGAACCACCTAAAGAAAGAGGAAAAGTGCCTAGCAATGTGAAGGTAAATTTGAAACTCAAACTTGTAGTCATGATATATTAAGTGCTTTCATTATTTTGGTATAGGGAATATAACTTCACAATGTCATAACAAATGGGCAATAATCATGAGAAATGATGGGGATAATGAGATCTAATTTGAGAGTGACAAGGATTTTATGCCACCTTTAGAAGATGATGATGATGATGTTTGGTATCTAATGGATAAAAAGGCGCTTATTATCAGGCGTGCTCTAAATTTTCAACTACAAAATATGTTTTTTACAAATTAAGTCAAATAAAATGATATTAGTGAGCAATAAGAAAACATTTTCCTTATAAGATGTCACATTAATAATAAAGTAGGTAGCATGATGGAGATAGTGGCACAAATGTAAGCACTACTTTGGTTGAGAAGTTGAGCTTACTTGCTATGAAACATCCTCTACCATATAAGCTTTATGACTAAATGAGTATAGTTGGATAAAGATCAATAAGCAAGTGTTGGTTTCATTCTTAATTGGAAGATAGTGTGATAACGTGTTGTATGATATGGTGCATATGCATGTTAGTTATATTCTCTTAAGGAGATCTTAGGAATTTTGATAGAAGGGTCATAAAATAAGGGACAAATAGGTATTCTTTTGTCATAAATCATAAACCCATTCCTCTTGTACCATTAACACCTAAGTAAGTGTACGAGGATAATTTAAAGTTAAGAAAAGAGTGATAAAAAGGAGAGTGAGCTCAAAATTAAGGATAAAAATCGAAAAATCAAAAAAAGAGAAAATTTGAGGCAAAATAAAAAAAGAAAGTACTATGAGAAAAAATAGAAATAAGTAAGCTTTTATGCTAGAGAGAGTGAGATTAAGAGGGCCTTTTATTCAAATAAGCCTACTATTATACTCTTGAGAGACTAATTATAATACTAACACTCTTGATATTTCCTTACCTAGTATTTTTGTTTCTTTGTTACAAAATTTCTAAGATTTAGTCTCAATATTGTTTCTAGCAATTTACCACTAATAAGAGAATAGAACATTAAATTGTTTTTATACTTAGTATGAGCATTCCTAATCGCCTTTTTGCATCCAGGTATCACTTTTGAAACCGAGGGTTAATTTCATATTCATATTTAAATTAAGATAGGTCCTGAAGAATTAAAGTAATTGTTAATATGAATGTTGCATCATTTAAAAATAATCATAAGAAATGCATTATTCTTAGTATAATATAATATGAGAGAGAAAGATAATTATGAATTGTTACATATTTACTTTGGGAATAAAAATAGATAGAATATTCATTTAATATCCAATATCAATATTTAATTCATATTTTCAAATTTCCTTTTCAAGAAATTTATATTGACTTCTTAATATATTTAAAGTAGAAGGAAAACACATATACCCACTCAATGGTTAATACTCCTTTTCTTTTTCTTTTGTTAAATTTTTGCGATAATACTATAGTCGGAATGAAATCGGAACTTGCTTCCTACTCAGTAGTTGATGAAAGTAGAACTGATAGTATTGTGAAATAATAGCTAGTCTAGGGTTTTTTTTTTTTTAATACATGAAATTAAAACATTGGTGTTGATTTGACCTTTGGGAAGGACCGGAGACAGGAAAGCCAAACTCCACAATCACTCTTCTCCGCCTCTCTTCTTTGGTACGCTTTTTCTTTTTCTTCTCCATCTACTCTCTTCTGATTGTCGAATCTATGCTGTTTCTCCCACTTCAGCCTTATTACTACATTTCCTGTTTCTCGTTCGAATCACGCTATTTCCTCTGTATCTTGTTGAATGTTGTCATGAACCTTTAGTAAACTAGTTTTGTGGCTTAAGTTAATTATTCTGCTGTTTAGTCTCATTTATCCTGCGTTATAATTAAAACTCTTTTTTGGTTCTCCAGATTGTTTCGAGCGTTAATTAAGGTTGCCCAAATGGCTGGTGGTTAGTATCTCGTCTTCTATTCAATGCGTGGATTGGAAATCGCGAGCTTTATTTCTAATGATCTGTCCCCTCTCTCATACTAGGTGGGAAAAAAAAGGAGGTGAAGAAAGAGACCCGGTTAGGACTTTCCTTCAAAAAAGACGACAACTTTGGAGAATGGTATTCTGAGGTATATATTAATTATGTAATCTTTGCTTTCTAATTTTTCAGTGCTTCATCTATCTAAATTTTGGAATTTAGGGATACATCCTGTTGTTGGAAGTGGGTATGTTGAAAGAGGTTCTTGTTTTCTGCCCCTGTTTTTCCTCGTGAAATAGAGTCTTATTATCTGACAACGGAATGGGTCTTATTGCACCTATTACTTGGTTTAGTGTGTGTTAATAGGATATTTACTGTGAAATTGTACTAAACACGATGAACTATACTTGGTTCAAACTCCTTCTATGATGTACTTTCTTGATCTTGTGGTATATGACATTTTGCAATGTTCTACATTTGTTAATTAGCTTTATTTTTTCTTTTTTAGGTGGTTGTCAATGGCGAGATGATTGAGTACTATGATATATCTGGTTGTTACATTCTGAGGCCATGGGCAATGTCAATTTGGGAGACCATGCAAGTAAGTTCACACTTTGTCCGAGTATTTTAACATTTTATTTCTGATTTTGTTATTCTCCATGCCATTAGATCTCTTTTGGTTGATTTTCTGATAGCGTTTGGATGTTTTGTAATACGTCAGTTCAATGATGCTTGAGTGATCAGATACTTCGCTGGTTTTTTCTGTATTTAAAAATCTGCTGGTTTTTTTTCTTTTCTTAGCAATTTCATGGTTTTCTGTTGCAGCTTATAATAATTGTGCATTAACTAGTGGTGGAGATAATTTACTTTTCCTGTTATGTCAATATGCAGACATTCTTTGATGCAGAAATCAAGAAAATGAGGATTAAAAACTGCTACTTTCCCCTCTTTGTGTCATCCAGTGTTTTGGAAAAGGAGAAAGATCACATTGAAGGCTTTGCTCCAGAGGTTGGAAATAATTGTTATTTTCTTGCCACATTTTGTTTTGGAAGCTTTCTTTTGTGAACTGTTCAAGGATGCTTCAGAAGTTGAGAGTTACCTTGTTACTATCCTCGGATCGTTTTGAGATGTGTGCAGTGGACTAACTACATTTAACATAGACATTTAGAGAGGGAACTAGCTCATAGGAGTTGAACTGTAGAAACAGAGTTCTGTTTTTTTTTTTTTCCAAATATGTTGGTATTGATGTTCAATGTTAGATTAAGGGTTAATTTTTCCTTATGGGAGTAGAATCTTTGTTTAGACTATGCTAGCAATGTAGCCATCTTTATTTATTCCTGACCTTTTTGTCTGAAATCTGAAAATTGTGAATTTTTTTTGAAAAATTCGTATAGAAGTTTGGAACTTTATTTACACCCAAAAATAGAAGAGAAGATACAAAATGTGTGTCATGGTTGTTGAAAGGGTGTTGCTTTGTTGATGTACTTCTAGCATTCACTACCATATGTGAATTTGTCCACTTCCATGGCACACATATGGGAACTGAACTATTTTGACAACTTTATGGCTTGCTCTTTCTTCAATTTAGGTCGCTTGGGTGACAAAATCTGGGAAATCTGATTTGGAAATTCCTATTGCGATTCGTCCAACTAGTGAGACAGTCATGTACCCCTATTTCTCTAAGTGGATAAGGGGACACCGGGACTTACCTTTGAAACTTAACCAGTGGTGCAATGTTGTTCGTTGGGAGTTCAGCAATCCTACTCCATTTATTAGGTATGATATTTTTGAAATCAGGTCATACTTTCTGGTTTATATTTTTCCATATGCTTTTGGTTTAAGTAATGTTTTTTACGCTTTATCTTTTGGGAAATGCTCTTTTTAAAGGTTTATAGCCATTATGTATTAGGTATCTTTTTGTCATGAGGATGCTTGGATTGATACTTGATGTTGATTTTGTTGAAGTAAATATTTTTTGAACTTTTCTGATGAGATATAATAACCACGGTTGCTCTCAATGGTGCACGTTTTCCTTACGTTTGGTTTAGTTGTTCCATTACTTGTTTACAGGATATTCTGCATATATCTTGATATATGCATCTTCCCCCTTCCATATTCGTGAGCTTGAAATACTTCACAACATACTTTGCCTTTTCAGGAGCCGTGAGTTCCTTTGGCAGGAAGGGCATACTGCTTTTGCAACAAAGGCAGAAGCTGATGAAGAGGTATATGACTCAGGCATTCAGCTCATTTTTTTTGTACTGATGACTATATTTTCAGTCTTGTTGTATTCAACTTACAAAGTTCCTAAAAAAAATAAGTTCACTAATTTTAGAAGAGCCTATCACTTGATAAATTAAGCTAGTTCTTTTATTTATCTCGACACATGGAAGTAAATCATAGAACCTTTAGAGCTTGAAATTGCATATATGTTCAGTCCTTTTTAGACAATGACTTTCATCAGATATCATTTCTACTTACAGTTTTTGTTGAATATTTTTTTTTTGCTTATTTGTTTGATTGAGTTTCTATTTTTGGTTTTCATTTTTCTGTTTCATTGAGTTCTATGACATTAAAAAAAGTTCTTCAGGAATTCCCGAGATCTATTTTGTTCTCATTATATTCGTTCTTGCCTCAAAACTGATTTTCAACCACAGCTTCTATCGATTGTAAATTATAATTCTTATCAAAGCATAATAATCATGTTCTTCAATTGACCACGTGGTGAAACTTTATTGGTTAGCATAAACTATTTTCTTGTTAATAGGAAGGCTCAAAGAATCATACTTAAAACACTTCGTTTTCACTATTACCCAAGATTACAAAAACCAAAGCCAAAAATCCAAAATGAAACTTAACAGTCCTTCAGCTACTTGGTTTTGTTTCTTTTCACCACAAACCAGTTTGTCAGTCTAACTGTTTATGCGCTAACTTGTCAGTGTTTACTTCTATATATTGTAGATGATATATCTGGATTTGGATTACTCAACATTCAGATTTTTTTGTCTTTCTATCTGATTTAAAATCATTCCTATGTAAAAGGTGCTTCAAATATTGGAGCTATATAGACGCATATACGAGGAATTCTTGGCTATTCCTGTTATAAGGGGTAAGAAAAGTGAGATGGAAAAGTTTGCTGGTGGACTTTACACAACAAGTGTTGAGGTATTTAATGTACTTATGAAGTAGATTGGACTTAGAGATTTATAATCCATTTATATATTGATGCAATTGACGTAATGCTAGGCATTTATTCCCAACACTGGACGTGGAATACAAGGTGCAACTTCTCATTGTCTGGGGCAGAATTTTGCAAAAATGTTTGAGATAAACTTTGAAAATGAGAAGGGAGAGAAGGGCATGGTCTGGCAGAACTCTTGGGCATACAGCACCAGAACAGTAAGTTCATGATTTCTTTTGACTCGGGGTTAGAAGTGCCATTATGATCCAGGACTTGTCTTATTGTAATTAATAAGTCAGTTTTCCCCATTCAACTTTATTGGTTCATATTTGTTTTTGGCCCAAATTTATAAGTACCTGCAGATACTGTTAGACTTGCTTAGATGTACATTATTGATTAATGCATCTTCAGGGAAAACATTTGAATAATTATGTTTGTGATAACATACCATTGCATTGCTACTTCCATCTTCTCTAATATATATATTTTTTTATTCTGGTAGATTGGGGTAATGGTGATGGTTCATGGAGATGATAAAGGTTTAGTGCTGCCACCTAAAATAGCATCGGTACAAGTCATTGTGGTTCCTGTGCCTTACAAAGATGCTGATACTCGAGGAATCTTTGATGCGTGCGCTGATACTGTGGATGCATTGTCTAAGTCTGGTATTCGTGCTGAGGCAGATTTCCGAGAAAATTATTCACCTGGTTGGAAGTATTCTCACTGGGAGATGAAAGGTGTTCCTTTAAGGATTGAAATAGGACCAAAAGACTTGGCAAATAATCAGGTGAGGAACCCCATATTTTTCTGTGCTCTATTACCGACTGTGTGGTGGTAATTTTATGGTGGAACCTGATTTGATTGTAAAAGTAGAATCCGTTGTAGAACTAATTTAGTAACTTTATTCTTGTATGGTTTAAATTTTGATTTAAGAGAAGTAAATTGTTGTCTTGTTGGATAAGTGATAGACTCAACTGGTTCTGATGCAATTCCTGCTATATTTTTAAATATAGTTAATGTTGGGATGAGGGGTTTTGGAGACCTACAGTGTGTATGAGAGTCAGACTGCGTGAATTAATTTCTTGCAAGTCTGGCTGATATCCATTCATCTAACTGAATAGACCACATCCTAATCCAAATAAAGAAAGCCAAATAAACAAAGAGGACGAGCAACATTCAACCAGTTGACTACCTATATTTTGTATGCTGTAACACTTGTTTTCTCTTATATAAAAGGACTAGGTAATGCCATCTATAATATAATTTCTTTTTCACAGGTACGAGTTGTTCGCCGTGATAATGGAGCAAAAGTGGATATAAGTAGGGTTACTTTGGTTGAGCAAGTGAAAGATTTGTTGGATAATGTACAACAAAGCTTATTCAATACCGCCAAAGAAAAGCGAGATGCTTGTGTTCAAGTTGTGAAAACTTGGGATGAGTTCAAGGAGGCTCTTAGCCAAAGGAAAATGATCTTAGCTCCTTGGTGTGATGAAGAGGTAAGATAAGTAATGAATTCTACATTTTGCTAAGTTGTTGAAATCCTTCTGCTACCAAAATTCTTTGTTTAATGGTTCTTTTGATTTGTATTCTCAAAGTTCTTTTTGCAATTTGTTTTGATAAATGACACTCTTTTTTTAATGTAACGGAGGGAATGTCATTGTTGAAATGTTGTTTTGATTTTCTTTTCTATTTCACTGTTATAGATACTGAGTTTCAGAACTATGAACGGCAGTTGATTGATCTGCAGTGAACTTATATGAGAGGAAACCAACTAATTTGCTAGATATTTATGCTTAGATTTCTTTTTGGTGTGATACACCAAACATTTTATTTATTTACTATTTTGTTTTGTTTTATTGATTCTAATGTTAATTGCTTTTCTGCAATTGATCTTGTGTAGGCATGAAGCTGGTAACAAATTTTATTGGGTGTTAAATTTGTGCTCATTGAACTCCTATTGTCATGTTGCAGGAGGTGGAAAAGGATGTGAAGGAACGGACAAAAGGTGAAATGGGTGCAGCCAAGTCCCTTTGCAGCCCATTTGATCAGCCAGAGCTCCCTGAAGGTATATGAAGCTCAATCTTGTAGAAATTGGTGGTCATGATATGCTGAAAATTCAGTCTCATTGTTCCTTCAAATTTGCGCATTTTATTTCATCTGGCTTTTGCAGTTGTCTAAGTTCCAACTTGGTATTTAGGCATAAATGTCAAATAGTAATGAGTATGTAACTTATTGTGTACCTTGATTTTTCCCTGTTCTGCCGACAGTAGCATGCCATTAACATCAAAACACTTGCTATGCTAAATATTTTCAGGTACAAAATGCTTTGCATCAGGAAAGCCTGCAAAAAAATGGACATATTGGGGCAGGAGCTACTAGGAGGTTGAGTTGCAATATCCTTCCTGGTCTTGTGCATGCACTTTATTGCAGATGCTTGTATACAATTAATCCCAGAAATTTTTTTGGGGCATACAGATATTTTACTCCATTGAAACTGTAATTGTTCGTCAATTTTGATTTTATGCTATCTTATGTTATTCCACTGATTTGAGATTTGTTTTTCTCTCCGAATTATGTCATCGATGACAGATGCCATATTTTCAATTATGCTGGACAATCTTTTATTTCAGATATTTGTATAAGAAATATTTAGTTGTTTCATGTCACTTTTTGTGTAAAGCTTAAAATCTTATGGGTTAAAATTGCACTAAGAAGATTATAGATGCTTTTGAGGTATATTGACGTCTCTTTGCATTTAACCACAATTTTTAAACCCTTTCAGTGTGTGATGGTTTTCGTTTAGTTCCTGTCATAAATTTGGGTTCTGAAAATTTTTAATTCTGGAGTCCGGACGTCAGAGCAGTCATACTAGCATACTTATCCATTTGATTTCAGATTTTAACAAGTTAATTGTCTTGCAATGGCCTGCAAGTCTTTACAGGTATTGGTGGGAAGCTTTTGCAATAGATGTCAATAGAAGAGGAAATACAGAAATAGATAGATGAACCCAGGTAGAGAATGCTAGTGTTTCGGACTTTATTGATAGGAAAATAAGTTAGGATTACCTCATGCCCCTCATACCTCACTCGTAACCTATTATACCCAACAGCTTTGTTAGAGAATCCTAACTATCGTGCCACCTCACTCTTTTAGGTGGAACTAGCATTCTAACGAAAAACAGTCTTCAGCTTGTCGTAAAGTAGCTGTTGGTACCTTTTTCCTTTCATATTGAGTGCGAGTTGGAGGCTTAACAATATGGCCCCTATGTAAGGTGGGAAACTGTTGGGCAACTATATCATAAGGCACTCATGATGCTTCAAATTCTAAAAGATCCTTCCATTTAACAAAAATCTTAGTTGCAGCATTTGGTTTTCCTTTAGTTGGTGAAAAAGTTGCCTCCCGATTGTATTTAATAGGGCTTATATTTTGTTTTTGTCTTGTTTTAGCTCTCCTGTGAAGAAGAAACAAATTCAAGCTAGATGGAGCCAAGTTGAAGAAGCTTTGACATGATTCTAGATGACCATGAATATAACATAGATCCATTTTCAAAACACGATTCAAATATAGGCCCATGTTTTTTCTTTTTTTCTTTTTCCTTTGAGAGTGCCATACGAAAAACAGAGCCTAAACTTGAACCCCTTGCTCCTAGCCTTCATACATATATGCCCAAGATGAATCCTTAGATATGTGAAGAACTTGAGTGTTAAATCTATCTTGGATGAGACGCTTTGAATATTTTTCATGAGAATAAAGGGAAGCTTTTAGGTTATGTTTAGTTGGGGGTTTATTAATGGAATGAAATAAAATATAATATTATTCTATCGTTTGAGAGGAGAGTTTATAATGAAATATAATGAAATGAGATGAAAGATGAGGGTTTTATATTACATCTCATTTCAGTCATTTCATCCTAAACAGTAAAAATTAAAAACCTCTGATTTGGGAGGTTAAGATGGAATATAAAATGATAAACAACTTTACACTATAATATATTATAAACTCTTCATCCAAACAACATTTCACTATATTACATTATGAACCCTTCCATCATTTTCAAACAACATTTTTTTTAAATATTTCATCCATTTATATTCTATTCTATTAAAAATCATTCAATTCTATTCGATTTTATTAAAAACCTTACGCTCAACCAAACATAGCCTAAGGGATTAGACAAAGGAGGATGATTGAAAGCAATCATAAGGGGCCACAATCGTCTTTAGATAAGAACAAAGCAATTTTGGAGACGAAAAAGGGAATTTCATTTAGATTTAACAAAAGAACATCAAGAATTCAAGATCCACTAAAATGATTTCTTTTATCTTGTTTTCTTTCGTTATTATTATTGGGTTTCTTATTCTTACAATGAACTAAATTGGGATAGATGTAGATGTGATGAACCTTAGAACTATTATTTTTGATTGATTATTTGATTTAATGAAAGACTTAAAGTTATCTTTTGAATTATTCATGATTACCTATTGTGATTAAATTGAAATATGTTAGCGTTTTGATTCAATTTTAGATTTCATGTATAAATATTAAAAATTCATATGCATGAATAGATCGTGATATGAATACTAAGATTTACACAGAATTCTAGAGATACAACTATATAATTTTTTCATGTTAGATTGAACTATATCATAGAAACTCACAGAATAAGTTGATGTGTTCTTAAGAGTTTTGATAGAAAGAGATTTTAATTAATCAACTTAAAAAAAGAAAAAAATAATAAAGAATATGGTTATAATTTTGAAAATTTTGCCAGTCTTAAGAAAGGATTAATCATTAAACTAAGATAAATTTAAGCATATAAAGGTTTTAGGGAAATTTTTATCTAGATCTTGTATATATTTGACTGCTTTGTTCCACTACAACAAAAACATGCATTTCGCGTCGTCTTCCCAATAGACGTCATGAAATGTAGGAGGCTTTCGTGACATGTTCCCAAATGTCACGAAAGGAGCCAAGATTCCACGACGTTGTATGCAGACGTCGTGGAACAACCAAGTGGTTTGCTTTGTTTGGTTAGTTAGATGTCGCAAAAAACTTAGCCCAACGTTTTGGAGAGTTAGACGTTGGGAAGGCCAGCTAAATATCGTTCTCCCGCTGGCCCACCAATATAACACGACATCGTTTTTTTAATTTTCAACTCCCACCGTCCAAGCCGATGAGACGATGTCGTGTAACTTCTATGTAAATGAAAAAAAAGCTAGCTTCATCTCTCTCCCACGTTTAGCTTTCCGTCGTGCCACCTGCCCTCTCCCTCGAGCCGCCTTCCCTCTCCCTCAAGCCACCGTCCCTCTCTCATCTTTTGTCCAGCCACCTCCTTTGGAATCGTTGGAGGTTGCTTCACGAGTTGACATCCTTCCGTCGTCTATAGTCGGAGTGTTGGTTGAGGTAAGTAGTTCAATGATTTTGGTTGCGATTAATGTTGGCTAAATTGTTCTTTATTGAGTCTATTGAAGTGGAGGGTTTATTCTGGGTTTAAGACTGCTTAATCTTTTTTTTTTCCTGATTATCTGTAACATAATGCATTTAGGTTTGCATTGTGTGACAGTATGTTAAGGAAGAATACATTTGAAATGTTCGATGAAAGTTCTGAGTAAAATTAGCAGTGTGATCATTGATTTTAATCTAATGCAGTGTTAATATTTTATAGGTGATATATATGCATCCACTTAGACCATAAATTTTCTTCATCTGTAAGGAGGTTCCACGCTCTCTTTGTTAGGAACATCTTACTTGTTGCTTGAAGTGGTCTAATCCTAAGTCCTCCTTGATTAAGTGTCTGTCATAAGCCTTTCCAAGCTACCTTAAAAATGAAAGAACCAAGTTCTAGACTAAGAGTAGATTCGGTGGCTAAAATTTCTTAGGTTTTCTTAAATTAATTGATATGTTTTAGACTTTATTAGTTTGAGCCTCTAGCACTAACTTAATTAGTGAGAAACCAATCTTATTTTGTTTCACTTAATAAATGGATCATTGTATAAAAATTTGTTATTCCTATCCCTA
>JANZLC010000002.1:20142788-20162390 GCA_026413385.1 Erythroxylum gracilipes | reverse complement strand
ATGACATTGATAGAATGTTGTTGTTGAGTTTATTATAGCATTTATTGATAGCTACAAATGATTTTATATTATATTTTGTAAATGTTATTAATTAGCTATTTGTAACATTTTTGAACTGTTATATATTAACTTTTTGCAACATCATTAACATGTAATAGATATAAATTTTGTAACTTTTGAAAAATGTAGGTGATTTTGTAGCTCAAAGAATACCTAAAATTGTGACATTACACGTTCTTAGAGACTTACATGGTCGTGTATCTCCAAGTAGCTTCAAATATTTGTTTTATAACATGATTTCATTTGAATTTTTTTTCCTTTTTGTCCATAAAGGCAATTCTTACCAATATATGCACTTGGAGCAAATTAAGTACCAAATATACAACAAAACTATTAAATATCAAGCAAAACACATGAAATATGGGTATATAATTATAGTTAAATATGCATCTATCATTTAGGAAGACTATAATTTCTCTCAACCTTTATAATTATTGTATGACTGGAAAGTAGCATCGAGTTTTGTTTTGTAAAAGGAATTCTAGAAGGAAGGAGAAGCTAGAGCTAGTGCACTTTGACATGTCTGGTCCCATAGAGGTAAAAACCTTAGGAGGTAATAAGTATTTTGTTACATTTATCTTGCCACATGCAAGACTTAGGTCTTTATGTTGAAAACAAAAATTTATGTTTATGAGACCTTTTGAAAATTTCATATCATAGTGGAAAGGGAGACAGAGAGAAAGCTTAAATGTCTTCAAATCAATAATGTAGAGAGTATAAGTCCAATGAATTTGAAGCATATTATGTATATATGGCATAAGATAAGAGAAGATGAAACCTAATACACCATAGCACAATGGTGTTACCGAGATGATGCATAGAACCATTGTCGAGAATGTTTAGTGTATGCTTTGAATGTCAAAACTACCAAATTCCTTTTGGGGTGGCGATATGAACCACATTGCATATGGTAAACATAACTCCTTTTATCTTATTGGAGCTTGACATCCCTAAGAGAGTATCAAATCTAGATTTGAAGACTATTCCTCATATGTTCGTATGGTGATGAGGATTTTGGCTACAGGCTTAACGACCTAAAAAACTAGAAGGTTATTATAAGCAGGGACATAATCTTCTACGACCATAAGATAGGTGCAAATTGCATAAAAGAAGACAATACTACTTCCAACAGTTTGTTATTCGGTACTATAGATTCTACCCCTATTTATACTTCTGTTGCTTAACCTACAGGTGAAGAAGGCAAGCATAAGCTAGCATAGGATGATAATGAATAGAGGTAATCTGATGGTGATGAGTCATATGAAACATATCCTGTGGATGAAGTAGAGGAGGTCCACGAACATTATGACCATAAGGAGGAACCTACTTAAGTATTAAAAGATGTCTAACTTTAAAAGGCAACTAGAGTGAAGAGGCCTTCGATAAAATAGCCTATTTTGGATTGTCTCCTAATCACTACTAAAGGGGAGCCAGAGAATTTTCAAAAAGTTCAGTCGCTTGAAGACAAAGACTGCTGGCTTAAAGAAATGTAAGAGGAGATGAACTTATTAAAAAAGAATGTGACTTGTGAGTTATTGAAACTTCCCAAAATCAATAAAGCTTCAAAAAATAGATGAGTATTCAAGATTAAGAAAGATGGTGACAAACTAGTAAAGCATAAAGGATTGTTGGTGAAGGGATATAATCAAAATAAGGGTGGGTATCAATTTTAACGAGATTTTCTCATCAGTAGTTAAGATGACATCAATATGTATAGTATTGGGACTAGTTGCTAGTTTGGATCTTGAACTAGGGTAACTTGATGTCAAAACTACTTTTTTACATAGCGATTTGAAAGAGGATATTTACATAGAGTAGTCAGAAGGGTTCAAAGTTAAAGAAAAAAGAACTTCATATGCAAGTTAAAGAAGAGTCTTTATGGGCTCAAATAGACACCAAGATAGTGTTATAAGAAGTTTGATTTGTTTATGATGAGAAGTAGGTATAAACGAATGTTAGTTAATACCTATGTGTATTTTATAAAATTCCCTAATGGCCACTTCATTATTCCTATCTTGTATGTGGATGATATGTAGATAGTGGGACAAGATACTGGTATGATTTTCAGGTTGCAAGAGGACTTGTCCAAGTACTTTGACATGAAAGATTTAGGTCTTGCAAAACAACTTTTAGACATGAAGATCATTCGTGATAGTAAGGATGGAAACTTATAATTGTCACATAAGAAATATATTAAACAGGTGTTTGAAAGACTTAAAATGAAGCATGCTAAGCTAGTGAGTACACCATTAGTAGCTCATTCCAAGTTGAGCAAGAGAGCTTGTCTTACTATCGAAAAGTAGAAAAAGAATGTATCCTCAATTTCATATTTTATAGTTGTTGGCCCCTTAATGTATACCATGGTATGCACTAGATCAGATTTCACACACATTGTTGGATTAGTGAATAGATTTTTTTTTGATTCGAGAAAGATACATTAGGAAGCAGTAAAGTAGATCTTCAAACATCTGCAAGGCACTTCTAAATTGTGTTTGTTTTCTAGAAGTAGTAAGCTAATTCTAGAAGAATACAAATATGTGGACATGGTTGGTGATCGAAATAATAAAAAAAGTCAACCTCGTGCTATTTATTCAAATTTACAAGGGAAATATTTCTTAGCAATCTATGTCACAAAAGTGTATAACTTTGTCTACTGATAAGGTGAAATATGTTGCAGCTGTGGAAGTTGGAAAGGAGATGCTTTGGTTGAAGTGATATATTCAAGAATTGGACATGAAACAAGATGAGTACATGGTTTATTATAATAATCAAAGTGCTATAAATTTAAGAAAAAATTTCATGTATCATTCCTACATTAAGCACATAGGTATCACTGGTTGTGATCTGTGGTTAAGAAGCAACTAATAAAGTTGAAGAATATTCACAAGGATAAGAATAATGTTGACATGTTAACGAAGGTGGTTCTTAGGAGTAAGCTTAAGCTTTATAGTAAGCTTGTTAGGATGGTTTTTAAGTGAATAATGGGTGATAGATTTCTCCACCTAAATGGGATAAAGAGGGAGATTAATGTGCATCTAGCCCTATTTTATGGATATTTCTTTGTTTAATACTACTAAATCTGGACTCCAAAAGTCTGACTTATTTTCATGGATCAAAAGGAATGAATTTTGGATAGATTTCAGGCAAAAACTGATGATTGGAAGTCGTTTTTGGAGGACATGTCTATGTCAACAGTGGACATGTTTGTATGAATGACTGTGTAAGCTTCTGTAACTATGCGCAAGTTGAAAGGCAATGTTTCAAGATCAGACACGCCTGTGTGGAGTCAGACATGGCCATATAAGTGGAGGACATGACTGTGTCCGCTAATCATGTAACTCACTATAATCGTGTATCTATGACATTAAGATTTAAAGCTTAAATGGTCGTATATAGTGACCATGTGCAGTATAAGATCTTATCCTTTTGAGATTTAAAGAGAGATTGAAGTTGCATGAGACAAAAACACTCAACAAAAGAATAGTTTTAGAGTCTAAATAGCATTCATCAATTACAATTCGATTGAAGTTTGATCTCTAGGAATAGTTATTGGTCGAATGAACGTGATAATTTGTGAACATTATTGCTTGGAGCCTTAACAACAAGAACTGATGCAACATACTAGGTCACACATTCTGCATTAGATGGATTATCTATGCAATAGGAATCCTCTATATCTATTTGAATCTTTAGTTCACCTTAAAGTTCATGACTATTTGATATGCAATTCGGCCAGGTACTTTGCGTTTACTGTGCAAAGAAGTGAGGGTTGGATGATAGAAAACTTTTCTCTGATTACCATATGTATCTATTTCAAGGTTGACTCTTTGTTTCGGTTTGTTTCACCTACATTTACTAATATATGAATGCTTACTAAACAAGGTAGAACGAGATTCGCGCATTTAAAGAGGTTTCATGTACCTCTCGTTAAATAATATATATATATATCCTATCATTGATCTATTTTCTATATTGAAAAACTGAAATATTTATAAACCCGTCCCATGTATTTATTAAAATTTGAATGGCGACGGATGAATAAGTCCTTATAGTTCATCAGTGACCTTTATACATTATAATTTCAGTAATATAAAATTCCTTTACATGTGGTAATCATACATACTTCAGGACAGACTGTAAAAGCAAACAAAAGGTAACCCTGCTCAAGATCAGCTAATCATCAATAAACAACTTCGTTGATAGCATATAAGTTCACAATCCAGACTTAGATAATTAAGGAAAATAATTTTAATGCCTCTTCTCTAATGGACTTTGAGCTCATAAGATATATTAAGATTTTATTACATATCAAGATTTTATCAATAACTCATTTCAAAGTTGCTAATCCAAGACTTTTCGGAGTACTAATAGCTTTAATAACATTTTTTCCTTAAAAGTTAATTTCGATGTAGAGTACGCAGAGTCTAAATCTTCTGTCTAATATTATGGTATTTTATTGTGTCCAATAAATTTCAACCATTTATTTATATGAATCCTGTATGAATCTTGCATAAGTTCCACGTGGGTCTTGTAAAATAAATAACTAAAATTTTATGAGACAGAATAATATTAAATTGAAGATCAAACGGGGCCATGCATTGACAACAGCTGAAAAATAAAAGGCATCTACGCATTCTTTTTTTACGGTGGGCAGCTGAAGCGGACTTCCATGTCGTAGATTTCAATGATATCTCTATGCCTGTCAATTGCAATTCGAATAAAAAATGACACATAAGACACGGAATTATCCGGAAAGACACACAAAGTGATCAGTCTCCTACATTTAGTTGTGATTATATATATCTTTCGGCCCCCCTATAAACAACACACCCGTCGTCCTTAGTTCTTACAAACTCGACAAGGGAAGAGTAACAATAGGACGTAGGATTTCGACTTCATTATTCTTATTTCTTGGCTCACTCTTGTTATCATCAGCTTGGTGATTTTTTCTTATAAGTTGAGTTTGAGGCAACACCGAGATGGGAGATATCTCAGGTAGCCATGAAGTTTGTTTAGGTGTGAAGGATGATCATAACCATCTTCCTGTCTGTGTTTCCAAAGATTCATTCTTGAGCTTCTCTGTCCCTTTCGTCCAGAAGGTACTAACCCCTGTAAAAAAAGTTCTTGTTATACCCTTTCATCTGATTGGAATCTATCTGAGTTCATGTCCAGTTTGAAAGTTTTTTTTTTTTTTGGGTTAGGCATTGGTGTGGTTAATGAATGATGATTTTGCAGCTGATAGCCGAGCTGATTGGAACATACTTGCTGATATTTGCTGGCTGTTCGTCGGTAACTGTGAATCAGAACTTTGACAAGGTTGTGACACTACCAGGAATATCAATAGTGTGGGGATTGGCTGTGATGGTTCTGGTTTACTCTGTTGGTCACATCTCGGGTGCCCATTTTAACCCTGCTGTCACCCTTGCCTTTGCCACCTGCAAGAGATTCCCATGGAAACAGGTGATAATATTACAACTAACATGTTGAAAAAATAATAACTAAAAAGACAAAAAGAAAAACAGGTGAACTAGTAGGTTCAAGGAATTGACTAACTTGGCAATAAGTTGCTTTGAAATGTTTTGTGTAGGTACCAGCTTATATAGCGTGTCAAGTTGGTGGATCGACTTTGGCCGCAGGAACTATTCGATTACTATTTACTGGGGACCAAAACAAATTTACGGGAACCATGCCAGCAGGTTCAGATATACAATCTTTTGTAGTTGAGTTCATAATCACATTCTACCTCATGTTTGTCGTATCCGGGGTTGCCACCGATAACAGGGCTGTAAGCACCTTTTCCATCCTCTAATTTTTAATATTACGGATATGTTGTTTTGTTCACCTAATTTCTTATTAATAATAGTCTAAAATAATTCAATTCGTTTGATCCAAAAGTGAAAGAGACTCAAATACAAGAAGGCTTAGAAGTAATTTAGCTAGAGAATTTATGCATATGAAACAATCAATTGAGAATTCTAGGATTTTTTTAAAACAAAGTGCAGGAGGGCAATTAACTAAAATATAGGAGAATGAACTATAAGTTAGGAAGTTACTTGAGCACAATATGGAAGTTAGAAAATGATAGAAGATAGTTAACAAGAACATGGTTGAGTGGGATCCAAGTTAAGCAATTATAGAATTCTAGAGCATGAATAGTGGCAAGTAGTTAGCTAAAAACATAGAGAAGTGGGGGTAGTTATGGCAAAAATTGTTTAAAAATAAGAGGACTATCAATTCACTAGCACCACTAGGACAATTTTCACACAACAACAAAACAATTCCCAAACCTACACAAGCATAATATATCAAAAATCACTCTCTAGAGAAATCAATTAACCTACTTTTGTTATTTTTTAGCTTTCTTTATTCTATAAATTCATGTTTGTTACTTTAAAATATGTCGCGTAATTTGTGATTCCCATGTTCAACAATCAACTACTCTCTTCAATTTAGATATCAATTCGTCACATTAAGTATTTTAGTAGCTTAGAATTCTACTTTCTAAGTTTTCTAAAGCTTACTTATATTGTTGATAGAAGTCTAGTATAAATTCTAAGATATTTCCTCCCCAGCACACTCACATTTTAGATTAATACCAAATAACTTGGCACGTCCAATAGGACCACAATGTCAAGAACACGAATGGAAAAAAAATCGCTTTGCCTCTAGTCTTGGTGGAAGAAGTCCCTACAGTTGTAGGGAATAAAGACATTGCATTTTGGGTGGTAAAAAATCTTGAGAAGGCAACCTAGCCTTCATTTAACTTCCTGCAGGCAAGAACCCAAAATTGCCACAACAGAACGACATTGTTCGTATAAATTAAGTTCTAGAGTTAAAGTCTAATGTTGCCTCCATGGCTAACTTAATCAAAATATTGACAAAGAAGGTTGACAAATTGTCTACCACTTTAATACAATTTACTAAGTGAATTTTACCTATTTTAGCAATGCAAATCTTTGAAGGACTCGAGGGACATCCTACTCCTAATGTAATGGAAGTTGGAGAATGCAATTACATTCTAGCTACTTCTTTTGTAGGCAAAAGATATGTCCCTCTACCTAAGAGAGAAGATATCATTTTGGCGCTTCCTCACATTAAATAGGGTAACAGTTGATGTGTAGTCAAATCCCAAATTACAATAAGACAAGGATTTGGCAGGAAGGATGAAGCTAATGGACCATTTTATGGTTTAGGAGGTAACATTGCAACTATAAAACATAATCTCATTATTCACTCACCACAAATGAGGTTACAAGTTGATATGAAAATAGTCAGAGAAGTAATTTAGGAATTATACAAGGCTGGTTTAAGCCAACTTAGCCTTCAAAAATTCCATAAACCTTATTCATAATAGATTGGAATCCTTATCCTCGTAGCTATAGCATTCCTTAATCTAACTTGTTTTCTATTGAAGATGGTTAATCCACCATTGACTGCATCTCTAAATTCACTATACGATATGGAGAGCTTGCCAATTATGAAAACTTCAACTACTTTAAGCTTAGTCTATTCTCAAATTCATTAATAGGGATCACCTTTTCATGATATGTTTTATTGCCTAAGAATTATAATTTCCTAAGGCTAAAATGGAAAGATTGTTTCATACTAAGTTTTTTAGAACTAAGCTCGAAGTTAACATAATAGAGTTTTTCCTAAATAGAATACTAACTCTAGGATTTGGGGCCAAAGAATTTCTAGGATCTAACAGAAGGCAGAAATCTTCAAAAAAAAAATCATCAAACACAATTCACTCAAGTTTATAAACAGAGAAATGAACCTCAAATTCCAAGTTATCAGCGCAAACAACCCTAATTTAGGATACCACCATAAGCGTTTCCATCTCAATATTGGCTGTAAGTAAGACATTCAAAGAATTTAATACCATTAACTAGAACTAAAAAAAGATGACTTTAGTGATATAAATCCACTACCAAGGTTGAGAAAAATAAACCAACAGTAATGGAGGGGTCAACTTCAAAAAAGTCATTTCATGTGAAACATGTTTTCTTTAAAGAAAGTACTACGGACCCTAACAACAAAAAGGGAAGGGTAGAAATCATTAGTGAAAAGCGAGATAAACACAAGTCATGAATATTAGATTTCATAAGAAGTCGGCTCGTTACGAGAGCCAAAAAAAGGATTCTAAAGAGTTCATTACAATTCAGGAGATTCCTATTCAAGTTTTATGTACTGCTTCTTCCATAAATCTCCCAACATCATTTGGAAAATCTAATGCAAAAAGGCATAAACTCTTCTTGATAAAGGTGAATGCAGGGTGGTAGCATTGGCAACAGGACCAGGAATTCTCAAAGGTGGTATTAGAAAAGCCAACTGAGGTTATGACATAATATATAAGACCTTTACATATTAAGGCTCATATCAACAGAAGACCAACTTTAAGAGTTTTGGTGGATAATGGGTTGGCAGTGAACATTATGCCGACTAAAATGATGATAACTTTAGGAAAAGATGACATTGACTTAATCCCAACTTAACTATTCATTATTGCATTCGGTGGTTAAACTATTAGCGCATGAAAATTTCTCCCTTTAAATATTTTTTTTTTGAAAACCTTTAAATATTAAATTGGGATTGAAGACTTCATTAACCGCATTCTTTATTATTGATACCCAAGCCAGCAACCAAGTCGTAATAGGGCGAGCTTGGATCTAGTCCAATTATTGCATTTCATCATCTTTCATTAGCTTTTACTTTTATAGAACGCATATGAAATAGAAACCATTTAGGCTGATTAATAGCCATTCTATACTAAAGTTGATACGATGGAGGCAAAATTCTACAGGGATCATATAAAGCCATGAAGACCACTTCAAGTTTAACAACCTACAAAAGAAGTGGAATTAGGAAATTCGTATAGATTTTTAGAAAATATTGAAATTTGAAACATACATTAGTGGTATTCAGCTCAGCAAAATCTATTGAAGAAGAAGAAAAAGAAGCATGGCAGGAAGAAGCCATGGTCACAAAAGTCGCAAGAAGAAAGTGTGAAAGTCAGAGAAGAGGATAAAAATTTGTTTAAACCTAAGGTGAAAAGTGAAGAAGTAACGAGGAGCTTTTATAGTGTAGAAACGGTCGAATCCTAAAGGAATAACAAAAGGTGAAATTTTAAAGAGATTTACTATCTTTTGTGACGGATAGCAAAGTAAAGATTTCAAATTTGAAAAATCTCAATTTAATCTTTGGATCTGAAATTTCCTATTTATAAAAGATTGTTTGAGATTTAAAAGATTCCCTATAAGTGATTTTACTTGACTTAAGAATTCAGCCTAGAACACCATGAGCCTTTGGGATGGAATTCAAAGTCTAGCTAAAGAAATCAAGAGAATTTCTAGATCATATTTTTAGTTTGCTCAACCAAACTTATGCGGGGCAATTGTTAATAGCCTAAAATAATTAAGCTCATTTGGCTCAAAAGCGAAAGAGACCCAAATACTAGAAGTTATAGAAGTCATTTTGTCAAAGAATTCATGCATATGGCAATTAGTTGAGAAGTCCAGGATTTAAGAATTTTAAATAGTTAATACATAATTGGCTTGTGCTTTTAAAAAATACTATTGGAGGGAAGTTAGTTAAAATATAGGGGAATAGACTAGAAGTTAGGAATTTACTTGAGTAGAATATGAAAGTTGACAAAATGATAGGAGATAGTTAACAAGAACATGGTTGAGTGGGCTGGAAGTTAAGCAGTTACAAAATTCCCATGAATGGTGGTAAGTAATTAGCTAAAATATAGGGAAGTAGGTAGTTATAACAAAAATTGCTTAAGGATAAGAGGACTATAAATTCATCTAGGACAATTTTCACATAACAACATACAATTCATATACCATCAAAATCAGGTACAATTTTTGAAAAATTTTGTCCCTAACACACTCTCATTCCAAATTAACATGAAACACTTACTAAATAATGTTTATTTATTATGCAGACCGGTGAACTTGCTGGCCTTGCCGTTGGTGCAACAGTTTTGCTCAATGTAATCTTTGCGGGGTAATTGCTAAAAAGCATTTAAATTTTCCATTTTGAATTGCAATTCCGGTTCGTAACAAAGACA
Source organism: Erythroxylum gracilipes (assembly GCA_026413385.1). Taxonomy (NCBI): domain Eukaryota; kingdom Viridiplantae; phylum Streptophyta; class Magnoliopsida; order Malpighiales; family Erythroxylaceae; genus Erythroxylum; species Erythroxylum gracilipes. The sequence goes on along the minus strand of JANZLC010000002.1, from coordinate 20,152,255 downwards.
TAAAAGAATTACTATTCTATTAAGCTCTATGTTTCAGTTGAAACTCCCTTAAGACGAGACCAGATTAACCTAGTAAAGAACTTCAAATTGGTAATTGTGGTGTTGTGCAGGCCAATTTCAGGAGCATCAATGAACCCAGCTAGAAGCTTGGGACCAGCCATTGTATGGCACAAGTATGAGGGCATATGGATATACCTTGTCTCTCCAACAATTGGGGCTCAGGCTGGTGCCTGGGTTTACAATATGATCCGATTCACTGACAAGCCTTTAAGGGAGATTACCAAGAGTACGTCGTTCTTGAGGAGTGGAGAACGTGGTTAACAAGAAATCAGCTTGCAATAACTGTTCTTTTTTTTTCAAAAGAAACCAATGTAGCAAGTCTACTACTACACCCACATACTATTTTATGTGACTTAATCCACAAATTGAATCTGAGCCTTACATCCTTTAATTTGGGCTATTGTAAAGGAAGTTTCTATTAGATCTAAATTTAAACTACAATATCATCTTTGTATTATTAAGTTTCGAAATTGAAATTGAAATTTATCAATCTTTCATCAAAATTACTACAATGACCCCCCACACATTAATATGATCAAAGCAAGACACTATTTCATCGGTATTGTGGTAGAACGACATCTATGAACACTCATTGTTAATAGTTTTAATGAAAGACCGGCAAACAAGAACTCTTAATGCAAGGTAATATAAAAATCTGCTCTACAATATGTTGGCTTTCATTTCAACATAACTGATTGAATCCCAACTACGGATCACTTTCCGTGGTTTGTGGAAAACCTGCCCGCATGTACTAACAGCAATAAGTTATATGAACTTTGACACACACAAAATTGTTATTCCGCACCAACGATGCAAAGTTGGATGATGTAACAATAAAGCCTTGATCATGAAAAAACCCCAGGTTGTATTACCATTCTGTGGAATCCCCTTTCAAGTATAGTTTATTGTACCAAAATTGAGAAGAATAATTCAAGGGCCATGAACTGAACAAATAAACGTATCTCGTTTCCATGTGAACAAAGATAATGAGGATCAGACAACTTTCAAGACCAATGATTAATTCGGACCACTTGGCTCTTGAGGTTTGCATGAAACGAGAGTTTTATGCCGAGCTAATTAACTAGCAGTAGTAAATGTGGAAATACAAACCAAAGTACTAGACACCTTTCAAAGCGAACAAAGAATTGTGTGTTTTATTTATAGATTCGCCATCAAACAGTTTCATGTCCGCAATTGGCACAACACAAGGGATTGTCATGTGAACCCAAAATGACAACAAATCCTGAGGGATAAAATGACACTTAACATCTGCCTATAAACATACAAGTGACTATTATAAGGCACCAAGTTCTCTTAAAGCACTTGTGGGAAAATATACACATTTCAGGATTACAAAAGACACCAGAAACCTAGCCTGCAAATGGACAACGAACAAATTATATATTACCCGCTTGTGTTATCTCTGCAATCTATTGGCTAATAGAAATAATCACATGATAATTCATGATCGGTAAACATAGTACACCCATTCAACTGGAATGCTGCTTTCAAGCTTGAAGCTCCAATGATTCTCTTGTTCACTTCAGTTTTTCAGATATTATTCTTTCACAAATTGCACGCACTTCTTATCTGTTCATCTTTCTTCAAGGCCTCAGTGCACTGATGGGATTCAATACTGCTGTTGAATTGTTTCAGGATCCCGGTGTCTACTCGGGTGTCTACACATTTCATTCATTTAAGACCAGCTATGCAATGATTTCCCAGTTCAACGGGTGGAAGAAACTTGTAGCGCTGAAGGTGAGCAGATTTTGCTTCTGGAGAAGCTCTTATCTCCAGAAAACAAATGCGGCAGATGGTTGGACTGAACTTTCAAAGTCATCAGAAGAAGAACTAACTAAGAACATCCTGCAAGTATTTCTTTTCCAATAACTATAAGCTCATATTATATGGACCAATACTGATCACCCTACTATTTCTAAACGCTGTCTTGACCAGCCTCTGCAATTAAGTCATATGTCCATGATAGCGTGTAAAATATATAGCACCATGGTGCCGAAATTGATTAATTTTGGCTTGTCCCTAATCACTATTTTTGACCAATGGGCAATGGGAGTTTTTAAGTAGGGTTAAAAACTCTCCTCTTTCATTCAAAATAGTCAATCACAAAATTCATTCCAATGACCATAAATCTAAAGGGCAGTTCTCTCAATCTAAATTTTAAACCTCCCTTCCCCTCCTTTGCCTTTCTTCCCGTCCTTTAGAGAAGAAGAAAAAACACAAGATTGATAACCAGAAAAAACGATTAAACAAGACATGAGGCACATGACAGGCGGCCTTTATAAGTAAGGAGTTTTGATTCAGATATCTGATTGGGTTGCACGAAGACCACAGCCTAAATAAAATATTTACATTGCTTGTCCAAACCCTATTTAACATTAGAGTTTCCACGTAACAATAGTGAAGATCGATGCATACAATTAGCTTTGCATGGAACTGAATTTTAAGTAAGAACAGGAATCAAGTTTTACTTGATCAGATGTTTGACTTTTCATTTAACCTGCAGCCAAACATAGCAGAAAGGAAAGACTTTTCATGATCCAATAGCTAAGAAAACTTATGGTCCCAAAGTAACAGGTCAACCAACGTGCTGAGTGCAGACAAAACTAGCTAATTCACAGCCTTGATGAGACCAAAATTTCACATTAGCATGCTAAATTCTGTTGATGACAACTTCCCTAGCAGTGAGTGGGATACCTCTAACACTGTATAAAGACCAGTTCTTTTTCCAAATTTAACAGCTTGAATTAGTAAGTATGCATGAATATCCAAGGGAAGCAATGTTCACAGATGTCCATATTTATCAAATTTTCCAATTATTGGAAGAGTGTATCTCTCTAAATGAGAATGAAGGTGCAATTTAACTATCATAACACTTTCTGAGGATCTAGATAGTAAATAGAACACTATGTTGCAGGTTTTCCTTTATTCTCAAACATTCCTAATTACATGGCCAACTAGCAGCCCAACTAAAAATGGAGAACTTCCCAGTTGGTAAGTTGTAAATCCTAAATGTCTTTCTAACATATTACACCTGTATACATCCAACAATGGTACAATCTATAAAGATGATAAAAGAATTTAAAGAATTGAATATATAATAGTTAGGTGCTTTACCTAGAAGATTTGTTTAGTACTGCAGTATTCAAACTTTACTTCCATCATATCTACAAGTTCAAAGGAACCCAGCATCAATTCCGTTGCAGGACACCATTTGTATTAGAACTAGAAGAAGCGTCCCTTGGCCTTGTTCTTGGAATAACTAAAGGTCTACAACAGATGAGAGTAAACAGAAACTCAATCATAAACAACATAATGCTGGTCCAAACAAATATGGTTTTCCTCCAACACCATATAATCCTTTTGAGAAAAGGAAGTTCAGATTGAAGCATGAGAGATGCATCATATATTTCAGGGATACCAGCACCAGGCCGAAATTCAGCTCTTTGTTCAATTACCACCTTTAAGCAGGAAGTTGGCACAACTCCTTCGGTAAAACCTTTTACCTTCAATTTAAGAGTCTGGGATTCTGTTATGTAGCCAGCAACAAGAGGCGCAATCTTTAGGAAAGTTACAATTATACGGATAGGCTCACTTTGGAACTTTAGCATGCATGGTTGGCTTTTGCTGGCAAGTGTTATACCACCAGCAGAGAGGAACTCCACTCGAACCTTCAAATTACAAATGACTCAATACAAATCGGTCTTCAAGCACAGACATGAACAGTCAACATTAAAGAAGGAAACTGGAATTATGATCATGATTAGGTCATGTCACAAGGGAGAGAAATATAACTTACATTCAAGCTTAATACCTTTATCTACTTCCACATATCAATTTACAAAAACCAATTTCTTAATCAGTAGAACGTGCAGGATGTGACATGCGGCAAAGATGAGTATGTAACTTGATGTGTGGTCAGCTCAATTGGTCCACTATCATCAATCATGTTAGAATTTGAAAAACTTGTTCAAGTCACACTACATGGGAGAAACATCGTAAGATTGGTCAAGATATATATGCTATATTTGGGTAACAAAATATACAAGCAACTGTCAAGTCAGTGATATTTCACCTATGTCTAATATAATTTGAAATACTCTTCAAAATGTGGTCAAGTTCTCTCAGAGTGGGGAAACGAAAAGAATTTTAAGGGAGAATATAGAGCTGTTACTAAATATGTCTTTAAGTACGGTTTTCTGGACTACTGTATACATTTCAAAGAGAATTTCTTTTCACATAACACGGGGAGAACCAGAATTGGGAACCAAAAAGAATTTTAAGGGAGAATATAGAGCTGTTACTAAATATGTCTTTAAAGTATGGTTTTCTGGACTACTGCATACATTTCAAAGAGACTTTCTTTTTAAATAATACACGGAGTTATCAGAATGTTTCACTTTCAAAACTGCCAAAATGACATTATCTACTTCAATACTAGAATTCCTTGCTAATTGAGATGAAAGGGAACTAAGTTTAACAGGTTAACATAATAAAAAATATCCAAATGCCAGGAGGTTATTTCTGCTATATCTGAACTGCAAAAATTAACTTTGGTGGCATTTACTCTCTTCTTCTTTAGATTCCACAACCTCACTATCCCAAAGAACCAAAATTGTAAAATACCAAGTAGTATGATGAAATACGTTAAACCACAAAAGAGTAATATATGCCAATAAATCACAAAAATAGAATTCAATATCTTAGCATCCAAAACACTGAAAATTCAATGTTCAAAGAATCAGATGAATACCTGAAACATCCCAAGATTTCGGTTATATTCTGACACTGGCAATGTCAATGAAACATCAATTTGCAACTTGTGGTTACGAGGTATAGCTCGTAGCTCCAAATTCATTTCTCCAACCTTCTCCATGCCATTCACATCACAACCAAGAACACCACTAGAGATTATGGGGACATATGCAACTGGACTTATCTTCGTGTAATCAAAATTCAAATCTTCCTTGATTCGCATTGGTTCCTCCACCAAATGCCTCATACAAAATGCACCGATCAAAACTGATAAAACCAACAATCCACACAAAATGATACAAACATAAACAGACCACATGCATCCCCAACCAAATCTCAAAACAAGTTTCCAAATCGTCTTATGATCTTTTAGCAAATCATTTAAAAGCGGACCAAGCATTCTACCTATTAAACCCCCCAGAGTCACCAATTTCCGGAAACAAAGCCGTCTGACGCGCCTTATAGCTCCAAAGGGATCAACAATAAACATGCAAGAATAATACAAAACCACAATTGGAAAGCTCAGGAAGGAAAAAAACAAATTTATCTGAAACCCAATTGCGTTGATCACCAATCCAGCAATCAGCACAAGCAAATTTGAGGAATTAGAGTCTAGAGGTTCAGCAACTGAATCGACTGGGCCCTCAATTAGGTTACCCTTCGAGTCGGGAATAGTTGATTCCTGTTTCTCCATATCCCCCAATTCGGTGACACAACTCACAGTCCCGGACGAGTCAACAACATCCTGACTCGTTTCGGTAGATTCGGGAGTCTCCAAATTCTTCTCATTTTCTTTGAAATCTTTATTTATAAACTTATAGCTGCAATCACCAAAATTGGATTTTGGGTCATAAATTTTGGTAATGCTCGACTCCACGAACGATTTGTTAGAGAACCTGTTGTCGGAGATTGAACGGCGCCGGAGCGATGAAGAAAGCTCTGGGACAGGGGAGGCGGTGACGGTGAGAGTGGAGTGGGAGGTGGATCGATCGCATTGGACGGTGTCTGACACTGAGCAATCTTGAAACGCGAAGTCGTCGAGGGCATCATCAAAAGAGTCGTCTTCGTCGCTTTGAGTTGACAGTTCCATATACGGACGAGGAGAAGATTAGGGGGAGCCTTTTTTTTTTAGCGTGTTAATTTCTGGTTTAAGATTAGGGAGACCCTTTTTAGCGAGAGTGTTAATTTCTGGTTTCTTATGTTAAGAAAGACTTCGTTAGCGGCCGTTTCGTTTCGTTTGACTTCTTTTTGTTTTTTGGTTTTCAATTTTTAGTTTTATTTTTATTACTAACAATAAATACTAATAAAATAATAAAATAATAAAATAAATATTTTTATTTAGTCTCATAAATATTTATTAATAGGGATATGTATAAAGGTGTAAAAACGAAAGTAAGGACAATAGGAAGACAAAACATTTTTCTATAGATATTGGAGTCTATTTCTGTTTATCGTAGTAGTTAATAAACTCATCAAGAACATACAAGGGGTTGTGCCTTAATGTATATTATTTACTGATGACATTATTTTAGTGGATGAGATCAATAAGAAGGTCAATACTAAACTTGAACTTTAGAGGGATATGTTAGAGTTAAAGAGTTTTCGATTGAGTAGAACTAAGACTAAGTACGTAGAGTATAACTTTTCGAGATGTAGGGTGATTACAGATATGGACGTAAAGATTGGGACAGAAGGTATCCTACAAAAGAAATGTTTTAAATATCTAGGATCTATCATCTAGAGCAATGGAGAAATTAATAAAGAAATAATTCATAGAATCAAATTAGGATGACTTAAATGGAGAAGGGCTTTAGGAGTTTGTGTGATAAGAAGATACCCTTCAAGTTTAAAGGCAAATTTTATCATTTATCAGTTAGGTCGACTATACTCTATGAGGTAGAGTGTTGACCCATCAAACAAGTTCACAGTTATAAGCTAATAGTGACAGAGATAAGGATGTTTCGTTGAATGTGCAACCTTACTAAAAAGAATATGGTCAGGAATGTAATGGCAAGAAACAAAATAAATATAGCTACTATTATGGACAAATCAAAAGACACAAGACTTAGGTGGTTTGAATATGTTAAGAGGAGACACTCAAACGCTCCAGTGAGAAGATGCGAGAAGATCGTACTTAAAGATTGTAAGAGAAAATTAGGAAGGCTTAAGAAAAATTGGAAAGAGGTGATAAAGAATGATTTGCTAATTTTAGAACTTACAGAGAAAATGACCCATAATAGAAAACTTTGGAGTGCTAGGATTCAGATAAATGATCCCTCGTAAAGAAATCCTGGTAGCTCTCGTTTATTTTTTTACCTATTGCCTATTATAGTTAGTCTAAGTAGTAATTACTTATTATTCATATTAGTATTATTATTAAAATATTTATAATATTTAGTATTGTCTTTAGTGATATTAGCATTATTATGTCTATGATTTCCTATGATTTTTACTTTTAGTAATATTTTTATTTTAATTTATCTCTTTTATTTCTTTTAGTATTATATATTATTTATATTTATTCTTATCTCTTTATTTATTTTTCCCTAGTATTTTTATTTTTATTTTTATTTTTTCTTTCTTTTCTAATTTTATGGTTATTTATTTATTTATATTTTATTTGTATTCTTTTTTTATTTGTATTATTATTTTTCATTAATACATGTGACACATTTGAAAACAATCTCTGTACTAGTTAGGAGTAAGGCTGCGTACTACAAGACCTCTCCAGACCTCGCATCCCAGTGGGAGTTATAATGAGTGTTGTTGTTGTTTATATAATATTTATTAATAAAATTAATTATATTTTATTGAAATAAATAGTTAAATAATTAAATTTTATTCGTTAATAATATATATCTTAATTATTTGATATCTAAAAATATTATTTTATTAGTAACTATTACAAAATTTATATGATGTTTTTATTTTAAAACATATTTGCCAAATAATTATTAAATTTATTATTTACTTTTAAAAATATAGTTTTTATTCATATTAATAATTATTATTAAATTTAGATTTGTACAATTTTTAATTTTTGTTTCACTTTTAAATTCAGTTGAAAGATATAATTATTTTCACTTTTTATTTTAGTTTCTTTTATTTTTATCTTATAAAAAATTATTAAACTTTTCTAATAACATAAAACTGGATTGTGCCAAAGGAGGATGAAGGAGCAGGAAAATGATGACTTTGCTTGTTTCTATCCTCTCGAGGTACAAATACAATAATATTCTCATTTAGTGAAAAATAATATCATGTCTAATTACTTAATCATACGTGAGTTACTTAAATGATTGCATTTTAGTTTTCATGTAAATATTTTCCTACATAATTATTTGTAACAAAAGAAATAAATCATTTCGTCGCTATATGTAATATGTAAATTCATCGAGCTTGTTAATGACTCAATATGGACTAGGATGGATGGAACCAACACCTCCTAAAGGCTGCTGCTTAGCAACGTCGGGTAAATTACCCACAATAGACGGAATCATCAGATTCCTGTATATACCTAATGGTTGCTACTTATGTAGTAATGATCAGGAAGCACATGAGCATACGTTTTTTAACTGCTTCTACTCCTGTAGAGCGTGGGAAGTAACTAGACATAGGTGTGGTATAGGTCAACCTCAAGCATGGCAAGATACTATCTTATGGTGCGTAAGACAAAAACATGCATCGAATGAGCAGGAATGGATATTTCAAATAGCACTGACATACTCCGTATGGTTTCTATATGCAAGGAGAGAAACTATAGAGCTTTCAGGGATCAGTCCAGAAGCGCTCCAGTATTTAGAGAGAATCTTTCACGAGAAATTAGTTCTTTCTTGATGAATAACAAAGAGAAGAAGATAAGCAATAATGCAAGGGAACAATAACACATCATGGACATGCTACATATCCATAGACTTAAAGATCAGGTCAGACTACAATTCAAAAGTAAAATTGGTAAGCAAGAAGATACAAACTTCTGGTTCAAAGTTAGTGTAGTATTGGTCCCTTATATGACAACAATGCATACTCAAATCTCAAGGATATTATACTGAAAAATGCATCAATTACTTAAAGGAAAATTTCAACAATTTATTTGTCCAATTCTATCTGAACTTTTGAATTTGGCTTCAGGCTTTTCTAAACATTCTAATAGTACCGATTTCATACACTAGAAACACATCTCTTCTAGAGAATTTTTCAACAAGACAATTTCTAAAATCAAATTGGCTTAAGGTGCAATAGTTTGGGTTGGTATGGTTCGAGAAAACTTTCCCTAAGATGTTCTTCACCTTATGGCTATCAATTAAAAGAAAACTCCCTACTCTAGACGTAATCTAAAGCTGACTACTCTTTATTGGGAAATCAGGTTGGATCTGATCCGAACCGCAGCGGAATAATCACGAAATTTTTTCGTGACTTTTGATTTTTCGAAAATCAAGATTTATTTAATTCTATAAAATGATTAACGCGAATCAAAATAAAGCGGAAATTTAATTCGTACCTTATTCCGGAGCTTGATCTTTATCTTGATGCATCCTTCGAACCGTTTCCGAAACTGATCCGTCTCAACCACCGTAGCCGCACAAGTGTCCGGCCTCTAACGGTATCCACAGAATGAGTTGAGAGAACTCTGT
>JANZLC010000002.1:20090345-20101606 GCA_026413385.1 Erythroxylum gracilipes | reverse complement strand
ATCTTTGTTGTTAATGAAATTGCTATTGGATTTGGATTGTCACATGGGTTTATGCTTTAGTTAATGTTTGTTCGGGGCCGATTTAATAACGATTGCATGTAGGGGAATAATTCACTACTTCCGTATCCCATGTTGGGCTCCGGTATCGGGGTCCAACACGATGTGTTCCGAAGGAAGAAATGTTGGACATCTTAAAGAATTGTCATGAAGGTCAATATGCTGGACATTATGGAGCTAACAAAATTGCAGTTCGGATATTCAAGAGTGGGTTTTATTGGCCACAACTGTTTAAGGTTGCTTAGACTTTCGTGGCACAATGTGATCGACGCTAGAGAGTAGGTAACATATCCAAAAGAGATGAGATGCCTTTATCCAACATTTTAGAAGTGGAAGTCTTCGATATATGAGGCATCGACTTTATGGGACCTTTCCCATCTTCAGTGGAAAACATGTACATTTTAGTGGGGGTGGATTATGTAGCACCCTTTTACTTTAGGGTACATGCCGGGACGCCCAGTGGACATTCCAGTATATAACATATGATAATAGTGCGCTACGATCAATCGCTACATTCACTTAACATGGCATCATCTATCTTTATTCTCTTATAAACATCATACGAAAAGTCACAATATTTTAAAACCAACTTGTCCTCGTTTCAGTTCATAAAATCGAACGTTATACATTGTATGTTTCAACATTCATACTTATACAACATCATAGCCTAATACAAAAAGTGCTACATGAAAGAGGAAATACACAAAATCTATCTACTCTGTCCAAATCCAACTGACCGACCTTTGAGCCATTTCTTATCTTTCTCAAAAGTACAAGTCTACCCTTCTTGTAGAGTCCCTCAATAGCTAAAATCGTCTCTCGGCCCTGAAAAGTCAACGTTGCAATTTTGATGAGTTTTGCGAACTCAATGAGGTAACCATCATCGATGGTTCACTCAATTCATGCATCACATCAATACACGTAAAATATTATTCACATCTTTTTGCTTGTTCATAAAATATCACTTTTCACTTTCAAAACAATCATCATAATCATTTCATGTATGTAAAATACACATATCAAGTATGAATGCAATACACGTGAGACTCACTTTTATTTATTATTATTGTTGTGACTGAGTGCCTTTTTACTAGCTCATATCCCTCAGTGAATACCGAGCTATATCAAATTATGTTTTATATCCCTTAGTGGATACCGGGTACATTCACAACTGAGCTTGAAGCTCTTTTCACATTCTGAGCTTTAAGCTCTTTTTTACTGGCGACTCCGGTCACAATTTCCTTTATCTTACATGAATTCATGTATTGAAATGCTTCACATATCATTTTCTCAATCATTCACATGCTTGCACATTCACATTCAAATCACATTTTCCATCGGACCCAAGGTTCGACATTCAACATCATTGTTGAGTAACATATATTTTATCACATTCACATACAAGTAGCACTTCAATAACTCATTCATATATCACTATCATCGGACCTTCATTTTCCATAATCAACATAATCCATCACAATCATCTTATCATTCAAAACATAATTTAAAGCAAACAATAATTGAGAGAAACCATCTGGGTTACTCACAAGTCGCTCTCGAAGCTAATGTCTGGAAGTTTTGGCAATCTCTGTAGGTTGACGTTCTAGTTGCTTCTCTATAACAAGCAATATACACATATCAGAAATTGGCACAATCATAAGTGTTTGATAATGCACATGTATGTATATGAAATATGTACAATGCATATTCATGACATTCTCGAGCGTTTTTCCATTATTCTCATTACATAGTCAATCTATCTCAAAACTCACCTAAGTATAATTTTCACTTAGGTTTATACCTCAATAAAACCATTAAAATCACAATTCATAACTCAATGAATCATTTCAGATTTTTCCAAAAACTAACTTTCAAGTCTACTATTCTTGATCATTTAGGCAATGAAAATGAAGTAATTTAGCAATACTCTCTTCTAGAAAATTGTTCTCCTATCACTTAAGTTTCTAATGACACCGAAATCATTCAATTTGGTTCAAAAATCTGAAAGTTATACCCCAAATAATTTCGGACTATTCTTATAATAAAACAGTGCCCTGTACTTAAAGACTGAATTAAAATTAGATTTTTTTAGATAATTTGTATTCCTATTTCTCTAGGTTACTTCGAATCAAAAATCATCTCATTTGGACGACTATAGAACAAGATATTGTCAAAATACTGAAGTCTGCTCAATGAAATCTTCCTAGTTATCATGTTCTAGCACAGTCAACATTTTCAGCTTAAATCCAATAACCCCATTAAATTAAGATGTTGCACGACTGTGCAAGATTCATGGGCGTGCATCATTAACTCAAACCGGTGCATACGAACAAAAATAAATCACGACCGTGAGACTTCAACGTATGGTCATGCACACCTGATTAGACCAGTCCCACATTTTTTGCTCAATCTCTTCTAATTGATTTTAGATGCTATGATGTTTAGTGGGGTTGTATATTAGTGTGTTATGAGTCCAACGGTTCAAGTCTTATGTCATTTGGAGGTCGGGAGAACAAGATATGGCCAAAAGATCAAAGGATGTTACGTCAGCCTCCAGTCTTAGAAGTCACGATCATGCTCTATCAACTTATGAAGTCACAATCGTGATGAGTCTTCAGCCTTTAATGGAAAGTTCAAGATTAAAACACGTACATCAAAAGAAAAAAAATTCATTCACTCATGTTCTTCATTCTCTGTGTTTCTTCTTTCATTCTCTTGCACTTTCCTTTTATGTACATTCTCCATTTTCATTTCACCATTTCAACTCCCATTCAGCTCAACACATTCACAAATAGATCAAAAACCATGATTACACACAAACATAAAAACAGAACCTCATTCACGTATATCTCCATTTTCGGTATTTCTCCACTTATGCATTTTTTTCAATTTTCTGTTGCACTCTTTCATCTCCATCAACACTTTCATTTCATCTTAAAATTTCATTTTAATCCTACTTAAAACATGAACATCATCTCACTCTATGTTTTCCTTAACTCTAAACCTATGTTTTTTCATTTCTAAAAACACCTAGAAATTCATATAAATAACTGTAAGAAAAGAAAACAGATCATATTTGAATATCATCTTTCATAAATTTTTGCATTAATCTTTTACACATTTTTGTTGCTCTTTCAACTCCAAAAATCATTTTATCATTATCTTATAACATTTTGATCCTCAAAACACAAAAACAAAAATATCAAATCTCATCTTATACCTACAACATACATGAGAATGTCCATTTTCACATGATCATTTAATGACAAATAAATCACCAATTTATCTCATAAACCAACTCATAAGAATTTACATGTACTTACTTGACAAAACTCCAAAATCTTCAAATATTACGAAGCCCTAATTTTCATGCAACTCACGTACACCATTGTAGAGGTTGGTGGTTTCGGATTTTCTTAAGGAAAATGAAAGAAAACCCAAGATGGGATGAGGAAAGGATAGATGAGAACAAGATTTTTCTTTGGTGAAGATTTGATGAAAAACTCTACGTTAACGAAAAACTTGAGGAAAAAGCTACGAGGAAGAGAACTAGGACATGAACAACAGTGCTTAGTCTTTCAACATTAAGAAGACTTAACTTTAAACTTGGACACTTGTCCACTTCTTAAGACCTTAGCTAATTTCCTAACTAACTAGTTCTTATTAAACTAGTTCCCTGACTCTCATCCTTTCATTCCAATTACCTCTAAAGTTTTCAACGCCATCTTCTCACAAGTTTCTTCGATATCAATACACTCATTTTTATTTTCCATACATCAATTTACTTGCCAAGTGGCATTTTTCGTAGTACAATAATATCCAACATTTTTGGAAATTATTCTTAAAATTCACCAAAATTCAAAATTAACAAATACACTCACCAATTAAATTTTCAATATAAAAACTTCAAAATTCTCGATAATATCACATCACAATTCAATTATACCCAAAATTATCCATAAATGCATGTACAATTATTTTCATGTGCAAAACTTCAATATTCACATGCATGTGTATATAATATAATGCATGAACATGAGATGCATTTCTAATTTCTCAGTAATCTCTCATATTTCCTAATCTAGCCTCCACGTGGGTAATGGGATGTTACACTATCCCCTTGCTTAGTGTTATGCACTGCAAAATTCCCCACTAGATGGAGAGACTAAGCCAAAATTCTCTAGAAGATTCCACATTATTCTTCCATGTTGAAGGCAAGCCTAGATATGGATGGAAGACTCTAAAACCTTGTAGATAATTGTAGATTATACTTAAACATGTAGATAGCTGTAGAGAATTCTTGATGGTTAATATGAGGCCTTGGATCAAATGAACCCTAGCCATCCATTAAGGAGGTGGAAGGCTATAAATACCCAAGGGACTTCATTTGTAAGAGGCGTAGAAGTTCTTATCAATAGCCTTGTAAAGCTTTCTTAAGCAATCAAAGCATTATCTATGTTTCCTTATTCTTGTTCTTGTTTTATCTTGCATCTTTACTAACTTGTGTTAGCTTTGTTTCTAGCATTCGAGGGAGAGGCTGACTTAGTTATTAGACATACAACTAAGTTTCACACAATTTGTTGGTAAAAAGACTAAGTTCGTGGCAGTTGGTATCAGAGCCAAGGTTGTGTTCATCATTTCTTAGTAAAGAAGTCGGGAACAAGTAGGATTAACAATGTTAAAGAGGAGAACAAAATTGGTGGGGAGAGATCAAGGTTGAGGGAAATCTTGGTGGACATTAATGGAAGGGTCGCAAAGGTGGAATTTGCGGTAGCAGAAAGGCAAGAGAAGTTTGAGGAGGTAGACCAACTCATCAAGGAACTTGAGAAGGGGAAAGAAGAGTTCCAAGGGGAGATGCAAGGTTCCTTAAACGTTAGTGCTTCCAAATAACTACACCAAGTGAAGACCATGGAGGAGCCACTTCAATCCGAGATTCTCTACCTCAAAGAAGAGCTTGTGAAGGTCATCGATGAGCTAGTCATTTGCAAGAGGGAAATTGCTCAAGGGGGAAGCAATGCCATGACCACAGTAGTCACTAATCCTTCAAAGGTGGATGTTCTAAAGGCAAAGGCGTATGGTGGGTCGAGGAACGTGAAGGAGATTGATAATTTCTCTTAAAGATTAGAGTAATACTTCAAGTCACTTGGTGTTGTGGAAGATGCTAAGAAGATTTATAATGCCAATCTCTACCTTGAGGATACCACGATGGTTTGGTGAAGGAGAAGGCAAGGTGATATAGAGAGGGGAACTTGCACCATAGATACATGGGACGAGTTCAAAAAGGAACTTAAGAGGTAATTATAACCTAAGAATGTCGAGTTAGAACCGAGAGGTCTCACACAAAAGAGGGGCATTTGAGACTATATGAAGGAGTTCTTTGAAGTGCTCTTGAAGATCCCTAACTATCCAAGTAAGGAAGCACTCTTTGCTTTTATGGAAGGTTTATGAAATTGGGTTTAGTTAGAGATTCAAAGGTATGGTGCACAAGACCTCGCCACCTCTATGTCCATTACCAAGTTAATTATTGAGTTTAAGAAGCCCGAGAAACCTAAGTCTAACAAAGACAAGGGTGGCAAAGGAAAGAGTAGGGGAGACAACCATCAAAGCAAAGAGGGGTCAGAAGGCTCTCATAAGTATGGAAAGTATAAGGAGAGTGGCGATAAGGAGGACAAAGGGGGAAAAGCAATTAAATGCTTCTTTATGAGGGACCACACAAGACAAAGGAGTGCCCGAAGAAGAGCTAGCTCTCTGCCTTGATTGAAGAAAGGGAGGAGCAACAGCAATGTGAAGAAACCAATATTGGGGTTTTTGTAAATCCTAAATGTCATTAAAGCCAAAGTTGAGGTGCCCAAGTCCAAAAAGAAGGGACATTTATTCATGAAATTCAAGGTGGGTGATAATGTCGTAAAAGCCTTCATTGACACCAGAGCTACTCAAAACTTCCTCGAAGTAAAGGAAGCTAATAGATTGGGTTTCAAATATAACAAGGACTAAGGATGGCTTAAAGCGGTGAACTCCGAGCCAAAGTTAACCTTTGAAGTTACTCGTGGCATTAAGGTTTGCCTAGGTGAGTGGTCTGGCCTTGTTAATTTTTGAATTGTTCCTATGGATGATTATCCAATTGTGCTTGGCATAGAGTTTATGGATGGTGCTAAGGTCGTGTCAATTCCCTTCGCCAATACTATATGCATTTTGGAGGAGGATAATACACGCAATGTGCCTTTGTCACGTGAAGCAAGTCTACAATTCAAGCAACTTTCAGCCATACAACTTGCCAAGGGAGTGAAAAAGGCGCAACCCACATTTTTTATGTTTTTAAGGAGTATAAGGATGTGATGCCTGTGAAGTTGTCGAAGAATATCCCACCAAAGCAAGAGGTAGATCATAAAATTGAATTGGTGTAAGGTGCAAGTCCCCTCGCAACGGTACCCTACCAAATGGCTCCTCCCTAGCTTGAAGAATTGAGGAGGCAACTCAAGGAGTTATTGCATACAGGATATGTTGGATCCCGTTTTTGAAACCCAACTTTTGCTAAGATCATAAACACTAAACTTGTGTCTAATGAAATCTCCTTAATCATCATCCCTTTTCTCTTCTTGCTTTGATACTATAATTGTTGGGCACTGATTTCTGACAACATTTCTTATCATAAGTCATGTACTTGTACTTGTTCCCATGCAGGGTTATTCCCATTTAACCCTCATAGTCATCCTCAGTTCATCCTCATTTCCTAATACCTTAGTGTCGGGCCTATGTCTTTTAAAATTTTCTTATACCGAACATAACTTTTATGTTCAACTTCCCTCCAGGTATTGAATATCTTAGAGGCTGGGTTCAAAATCTATCCCTTCTAAACATTCGATAACACTATGTCTCTAGTTTAACTAGACACAGGATTTAACTCACTTGGAGGTCAAGTAACGGAGTTTGGGCTGAAATAATCAAACAGGGTTTGGACCTCAAACATATTGAACTTGTTTAGGAACAAAAGGCATAACTTGATCTAGGGTTTTCAGATCCTGGTCACTCTTAGAGGGTTCAAAAGAAGACTTCAAGATCACAACTTTCATGAAGATCTTGAAGATAGATTCTATCGTCTGAAGAATCGAAAAGGGACCAGATGATAGCGGATAGCATCAGACAAATTAAAAATGGACGAAGCAGAAGGCATACAAAGCAAAGTAGACGAAACGGAGCAGATGAAGCAAAGCAGACGATAGCATGAGGCAGACGAATGCAAGAAGTAGACGAAGTGGAAGCAAATAGTAGCATGAAGCAGACGAATGCCAGAAGCATACAAATGCGAAAGCAACTGATAATGTGAGGCAGACAAAGTAGACGAATGCGGAGTCAACTTAAGACGAAACAAAGTTAACTTAAGACAATGCAACGCTTAAGATGAAGCGAACGACAGACGAAGCAAATCGTCTTAAGAAGAATGACATCATTACAGATGATATGACGTCATTACAGACGAAGCGAACTCTTAAGACGATAGCAAACATACAGATGAATCGAGTTAGGACGATGCAAAGTTAACTTAAAACGATGCACCTCTTAAGACAGATGATATCATCATAGACGATATAACGTCATTACAGATGAAGCAAAAGTCATAAGACGAAGTGAAGTCTTAAGATGATAGAAAACATACAGCCGAATAACTTAAAATGATGCAAAGTCAACTTAAAATGATGCACCTCTTAAGATGGATGACATCATCATAGACGATATGACGTCATTACAGACGAAGTGTCTTTACATACGATACAATTTTACAGACGAATGCATCCTTACAGACGATTCATTCTTAAGACTCAATAATGTCATCACAGATGCAATGATGTCATTACAGACGATAGCACTTGACACTCCTAAACATTTCCTCTTTTAAGGACCATAACTTTTAAACATCTGGGTCAAAAGTTTCCTACTATATACCGTTGGAAAGCTAAGAAAAAGACCTATAGCTTTCCAAAAGGCACCTTTGCCTATCTCAATCTGTATTTTTCCTTGAAGTCGTAACACCAGTTCCTTTTCCCCTTAAGGATGGTTTGAAATTTTCACTTCGCAAACTTGGCATGTCTTGAGATTAATCATTCAGTTACCAAATTGACTTCATTAAATTCTCAAATCTTAGCTCCTTTGTCTCATCACATTCAACTAAAATCTGATCAATCATGATTCTTGTTTTACCTCCCCATAAATCTCACTTAGGCATACGTTTGTGTGTATATATATATATGCATCAATAATTCATGTTCGAAAACCATTTGTTAAAGCTGATCATCATCTCAATGTCATCCATACATCATTCATATTTCCTTAACAGCAAAAGAATAAGGTTATACAAATCTTTAATGGCTTTCTAAGGCATATTACAACATCATCTCTAAGTCTCAAATTACAGTAATTCTTAAACAAATAAACTTGGTATGCAACTATACATTGTGCATTCCCAAAACTAACTCAAACTACGAATTTAAGAAAATTTGCAGAAATTTGCTTAGGCTCTTGATCACTTACTCTCTTAGCTATCACTTGACGATGGGATAAAAGAGGGGGTGAGCTTGACAGCTCGTAGGTTGCAATTTATAACAAAATAAGTAAGCAAAACTTTTGAAAACATTATACTTGTCATAGAAAACTTTCATTGAGTTTTTAAAACACATGTTTATTAGGCTTTCAGCGAAAAATTCACAAGTCATAAAACATGAATGCATCAAACTTGCTAACTTAACATAAGCACATAATCACATCAGAATCATTTTTATAAGTCCAAAAAACATGACGCACGTCACATTTCCATAAAATGGTCCTATGTAGTCGTGAATTCTTGAGGGAGTCCTAGGAGGAGCTCTACACCACTAGCAGGCAGGCGGGAGAAGCCTATTCTTGGGTCAACGTGCATGTGACGATTCTTGAGGGACTACCACAAACCCACATAACACATATATTTCAAAATCTTGTAAACTTGTTACCCAAAATGGCACTTTCCTTGAAAACTTGCTTTTCATATACTTGCTATAACTTGAAAATCATTTCCGAAAACTTGATTTCATAAACATGCATCTTTTCAAAAGAATCATTTTCATGGTCTTTTCCTTTTAAAAATCATCACTCAAATCATGTAACAAACATATAGTAGATTTCACAATTCATTCATGAACAATAATGCAGCACTTATGATGCAAATTGAATCAGAAAACTTCTTTGATTTAAAAAAAACAGTAATAGCTATAAACATGTGCCCACTTTAATTTCCTTGCTTATGAACTTGCTCCAAATGCCTTTTCTCTTTGCAAACACCCTGAGGTATCCAAGGGTCTTTTCTACTGTATCTTTAATGTGTATCTGTGATGATCTAACTGAAATAGGCCTCTTTGATCTCCTTGTTTCTTCACCAAATGAAGAGATCCTTAGCTCCAATGGAAGCTCTTCTCTTCCTCTACCTTTTTCTTTTCTTGAACAACCTCAAAATCTCTCTTGTAAGCTAAGGAAATTGAAACCCTAGCTTGTTTTCTCTTCTTTCTCTCTTTCATTCTCTTTCGTGCTTCTCTCTCTTCTCTTTTTTCTCATCCGCGCATCTAGCTTCTTCTAGAATTCTCTTATTCACGTTTTCTCCTTTTCTTAGTATAACACTATACTTTGATCTTATCCTTCCAAAAATATCCCTCCTCTCCATTGGTCTTCTCATTTTGCCCCTTCTTTCATTTACCTACAAACTCCTTTAATCTTCTTAAGCACCATATTAACTCTAGCTTAATTCAACTCTTTCCTTATATGCCTTATGTTCTTTATCCTTAAATGCCTTGCCAAAATTTTCCTTGATCATACTTATAACCTTAACATTTCCATTCAAAATCAATCTATACATATAATCTTTCTAACATAACATAGAAATTTATTCCATAAACTTCCATAAAGACCCCTTATTTGACATAAATCATTCTTAGATATTTAAAAAAATTGGGGGGCCAATAGGA
Organism: Erythroxylum gracilipes; assembly: GCA_026413385.1. NCBI lineage: Eukaryota > Viridiplantae > Streptophyta > Magnoliopsida > Malpighiales > Erythroxylaceae > Erythroxylum > Erythroxylum gracilipes. Next base: position 20,091,563 of record JANZLC010000002.1, on the reverse strand, counting down.
TACATCCAACCATCAAAGGCTCCATATTGTGCACCTGTACTTTTCCAAAAGAAGCAGCATGGGTCAATCCGATTGTGTTTTGACTATAGGGCGCTCAATAAGATCACTGTCAAGAACAAATATCTCATTCCCCTCATTTCTAATTTGTTCAATCAACTTGGTGAAACAAGATGGTTTACCAAGCTTGATTTGAGAGCGGGGTACGATCAAGTAAGGATGGTAGAGGGAGATGTACCAAAAACTACCAGTGTTCTGAGGTACGATTCCTTTGAGTTCTTAGTAATACCTTTGGGACTTACTAATGCTCCTGCCACATTTTCACCCTTATGAATCAAGTGTTACAACCTTTCTTGGATAAATTTATTATGGTGTATTTAGATGATATTGTGGTATATAGCAAAACATTGGAAGACCATATTACGCACTTACGACAAGCTTTTCAAGTCTTAAGGGAAAATGAGTTGTATGTGAAGAAGGAGATATGTTCTTTTGCACAACATAAAGTCATGTTTTTAGGGCACATTGTAGGAGGAGTTAAGCTAAGGATGGACAAGCCCAAAGTGCAAGTCATAGATGATTAGGAACCATCGAAGAAGGTGTCTAAGTTACTTTCCTTTCTTGGCCTCGTTAACTACTATCGTAAGTTCATCAAAGGATATTCCTCCCTCACATCTCCACTTATCAATTTTTTGAAGAAGAATAGAGTTTGGGCTTTGGATGCTAAGTGTCAAGGAACATTTGAAGTACTGAAACAAGCAGTGACGGAAGAACCAGTGTTGGCCCTTCTCAATCACACCAAGGCATAAGAGGTACATACCGATACTTTTGATTTTGCACTTGGTGGTGTTTTGATGGAGGATGGACATCTGATTGCTTATGAGAGTAATAAGCTAAATGACACCGATCATCATTATATGGTCCAAGAGAAGGACATGACCACAGTGGTGTAACATCCCATTTCCATACAAAGGGTTAGAATCCTAAAAATTTGGTACATGTGAGATCAATTAGAGAAATTAGGAAAAACACATCTCATGCTCATGCATTACATAAGGTGCACATGCACATGAATAGTGGATCTTTGCATATAATAATAATCGTACATGCATTCATTGACATTCAGAATATATTTGTTAATAATTGTGATTGTTATTGAGAATTGTGGTTTATTGGTATTGAAAATTGTCTTGGAGAGTGTAATTGTTGATTTAGAATTTT
>JANZLC010000002.1:19991977-20002809 GCA_026413385.1 Erythroxylum gracilipes | reverse complement strand
AATCTAGCATAATAGAGTTAGAGGAAATCTATGCCATATCGAAATAATAAGTCCTCTCATTGATATACACTCCAACATTTAAACTATTTAGGCTCAAATGTGTAACTCTCAAAATTCAATTAACAAATACATTCTACCACATGCTTGCTTTTCAATCTTGACAACACTATCAAAGTGCGCATATACTATACATAAATCAAAAGGTCTTTAGAATGGTTGTAATGGGGCTTGGCTAAAGGTAAGGTAAAAGAAAGTCAAGATAAGGCTAAAGCAAAGGCAAAAGAGCTATATATAATATCATAAAACTCATGTACATGTATGCATCCAGGTACATAATTCTGCAAATTAAATACAAACAACTCCCCTTCTTTTCATTCCATTTGGATTTCCCATAGACAAGTATATAATTGGAAAAACATGGGAAACAATTTTTTTTCTTTTTCATCTCACAACAGAAACTCTTTCTCTTTTTTTCTTTTTTCTGTTTTGTTTTGTTTTGTTTTTCGTGTTATGTTCATAGCCAAACATTCGGATTACCACCATGTCATCATATGTTAACCAACTCAAATCTTCAACTTTGCCAAATAGATGCTCTACTAACCTTGGCCATAAGGTATAGAGTATAAAAATGAGATCAAGGCTAAGTTAATAATATGGAAAGCAAAGAAAAGTATAAAAGCTCAAATAGGCTTTCTAATGGAAATCATGCTTTAGGTTGGCTATTTAAGTTTATGTGGTTTAACCTAGATGCCTTTATCATGTTTATGCAAGCATGCTAAGTCAAGATATTAAGCAAATTCTAGAGAATTATACTATTGAAAGAATGCACACAACAAAGAATAATGTTGAAGGCACAAGAGCTCACATAGGTTATCTATTAAGTCAATACAACATAGTTTCAAGGTCACTCTACTATCTAGAAAGCTCAAGTGTTACATTAAAACACATTCATCAAGTTTATACATTCATCGTTATTAACCAAATCTCATGCATAATACTCGAACTCATTCAACGATTGCGAATCCTAAAGAAAGCTCAACACACTTAAGATGCAAGAAAAAACAGAAAAAAAAATTGTTGTAATTTTCGAAAAAAATTCAATTTTTTTTTTCAAATTTATGGTTTATTTAATGCAAAACATGCAACTAACGTGAAAATTTTCTCAAGCTCAAGCAAGAGCAAAAAGGTACGGAAATTTGCCCCTTAAAATACAGTATAAATCTGAATATAAACTACCCTAAAATTCAAAAATTGTAACCTAGAACAAACTAAAGTCTCCCCCTACACTTAAACATAACATTGTCCTTAATGTTAAAGTAAATGCAAAAAGAAAATTTCACACCAAATCTGAAAAACAAAAACAAAATTCAAAACCTAGAAAAAGCAAGAAAAATTGAAATGAAAAAGAAGTGAAAGAAGAAATCAAATATGATTTATCTCTAATGGGTTGCCTCCCATTAAGCACTTTTGGTTATAGTTGTTAGCTCAACATTGTGTGCGCATCATTCTCTATAGTTCGGTATGTCCACAGCCACTTTCTCCACCTGAATGTCCTTGAAACCTTCGTAAAAAGGCTTCAATTGATAACTGTTAACTTTGAAGCTTCTGTTGTTACCTATGCCACAAATCTCAACAGCGCCATGTGGAAATACATTAGTAACAACGAAAGGACCATGCCATCGAGAACATAGCTTACTAGGAAAGAGCTTGGTACACAATTGGAAGAGAAGAACTTTCTGACCCACCGAAAATTCCTTACGTCTAACCATCCGATCATGGTATACTTTTGCCTTTTCTTTCGCAATCCGCGCGTTCTCATACTCGTCATTCTGTAACTCCTCAAGTTCTTGCGGCTATAACTTGTGATGAATTCCTGCATTATCATAATCCAAGTTACATTAATCGAAGACTCTATGGAGTATAGAAGGCTCAACAACTTGAAATCGTAATTCACAGCTCTAATCTTGTGTTCCTAAAAAAACAAAACAGATAAAGAAAACACAAATGAGATACTCAAATGAAGGAAATAAAAAGAAATTGAAACAACGAAGAGCTAAAATGAAAGGATAAGATTGGGGTGCCTCCCCACAGGTGCTATGTTTAACATCGATAGCTCGACATAGCCATTTGATCATGGGTCCTTGAGTGAAATGCTTGCAATGTTTCTCAACTCTTGACCATAATAATGCTTCAATCTTTGCCCATTTACTTTAAAAGTTCTTCCATCACTTCCCTCAACTTCAATCGCTCTATAGGAAGTAACATTCTTCACAACAAAGGGCCCTGACCATCTAGAGCATAATTTACGTGGCAAAAACTTCAATCTTGAGTTGAAAGCAAAACTTTCTCTCCTGTAGCAAATTCTTTCCTCATGATCTGTTGGTTATGCCATTTTTTAGTTTTCTCCTTATAGATTTGGAGTTCTCATATGCTTCATTTCAAAATTCTTCCAACTCACACAACTGAAGAGATCGATTTTTAACCGATTTTTACCAATCAAGATATAACTTCCGTACTGCCCAATAAGCCTTATGTTCCAAATCCACCAGAAGATGACAGGCTTTTCTAAAAACTAAACGATATGGAGACATGCCAATTGGAGTATTGAAAGCCGTCCTATATGCCCAAAGGGCATCATAAAGCTTAAGAGCCCAGTCTTTCCAATTAGGGTTCACAGTTTTCTCAAGAATGTCCTTGATCTCTCGATTTGATATTTTAGCTTAGCCATTTAACTGTGGGTGGAAGGGTAAAGCAATCTTGTGTCGAACTCCATATATGGTTAAAAGATTACCCAGAAGCTTATTGCAAAAATGGGTACCTTTATCACTAATAATGGCCCTTGGGGTGACGAATCTTGCGAAAATATTTTTATTGAGAAATCTAAGAATAAACTTGGCATCATTTGTTGGTGAAGCTATGGATTCAACCCATTTTGATGCGTAGTCCACTGCCAAACCGATATAGGATTGTCCACAAGATTTGGGGAATGGTCCCATGAAGTTGATATCCCACAAATCGAAGAGTTCTACATCAAAATTGTTGGTCAAAGGAAGTTCATGACATCGTGAGATATTACACATTTGTTGACATTGGCTACACATCTTAGTGAAAGGATAGTTGTCCTTATGGAGTGTAGGCTAATAGAAACCGGATTGGAGAACTTTTGTTTCCATTCTTGTTGGGCCAAAGTGACCGCCATATGGTGATGAATGACAATGCTCCAAAATTGCTAGGACTTCATCTTTCGGGATACATCTTCGAATCACTTGATTAGGACCTCTCTTAAACAGTAAAGGCTCATCCTATAGATAACTTTTTGCATCAAATAGGAACTTGTTCTTTTAAGATGGACTTAAATATGGAGGAATCAAACCTGTAGCTAATTAATTCACCACATTGGCAAACCAAGGAAGCTTTTCATTGACTCTAAATAACTGCTCATCTGCGAAAGTCTTTTGGATAGGTATTGGTGGCTTTGATTCCTCAAGCTCTAATTGATATAAATGGTCGACAACTACATTTTCTATCCCCTTTTTCTCCTTGATCTCCATATCAAACTCTTGCAAAAGCAACACCCATCGAATGAGTCATGGCTTGGCATTTTCTTTGCAAACAAATATCGGATTGCCACAAGATCTGTGAAAACCACAACTTTGGACGCAATGATATACAACCGAAACTTGTCCAAAGCAAAAACAACCGCCAACATTTCCTTCTCTGTGGCAGTGTAATTTTGTTGGGCATCATCCAAAGTCTGGCTAGAGTAGTAGATAACCCTGAACACTTTCTCTTGCCTTTGGCCTAAAGTTTCTCCCACTGCGAAGTCACTCGCGTCACACACAATTTCAAACAGTTGTTGCCAATCAGGTGTGATCATCACAGGAGCTGAAGTCAACTTTTTCTTAATCAAATCAAAAGCCTTTAAGCAATTCTCATTGAATTCAAATTTCAAATCCTTTTCCAAGAGATTGCAAAGGGGTTTAGTGATCTTGGAGAAGTCTTTGATGAATCTTCGGTAAAACTCCACATGTCCAAGGAAACTATGGATACCTTTTACATCTGTCGGTGGAGGAAGCTTTTCAATAGTTGTTGTTTTGGCTCAGTCCATTTCAATACCATGGGCAGATACTTTGTGACCCAACACAATTCCTTCCCTCACCATAAAATGGCATTTCTCCTAATTGAGCTCTAAGTTGGTACCCTGACATCTTTTCAACACTAGAGAAAGATTATGTAAGCACTTATCAAATGGGGTGTTGTTGGAGAATGGAGTGTGGGGCTGGTGGAGTGGAGAATGGGCTGCGTGGTTCTTTGGTGGATAGGGTAGCTGCTGCATGGGCTGAAATAATTAAAAGGTGGGGGCTTGCATTGTAGAGGTTAAAGGCTGTGTTGGTGGGGAAAGATGCGTTAGTTGCTGTTGTGTGAGTGAGCTATTTCGGTGGAGTGAAATAATGAAATTTAGGGTTATGTTGTTTGTTGAAATGGGAGTTAAGTGGGGGCTAGTGATATATGAATCCTTGGCTAGTTGGTGAGTGAAGATAGCTGCATGTGTCAATGAGAAGAACATTGGAGTGAGGCTGGTTTTTCAAAACAATTTTTCAAGGTCAATTTTGACAGTGCATAAAAACTAAACGGTGACGATTTAGGAGCCCAAATTTTATCATTATCTTTTTCTTTGAGTTATATTTAATATGAGACTTGAATCACTGAATCTCACCATCTGAGTCAAAAGTTATGATCGAAACATTGTCAAAAGGTCATTCTAGCGATCCAGAATCTGACGCAACTTTTGGGAATTTATTTCTCCTGAATTCTAGCTCCGAAAAATCTACAATTGATTCCAAAAAATCTATCAATAAGTCAACAATTTAAGTATGAGCTTTCATAATTTTTCACTAAACCAATCTCGAGATAAAAATCCCACAATGACTAGAGGTCAAGTCTGCCAGAAACTCAAAAATAGTGCAATTCGAGTCTATTTGTTTCATTTTTGCATTTTACATCAACAAAAGTCAAATAATGCTAAAACATGATAAAACTGTTGTAAATGAACATAAAATGAATGTAAGTGACTCTGAATTAAGTCTGAAAGATATATGAAAATATGAGTGTATCAGTTAACGTTCAAAACAAAAGGAGCCTGTTAATATTCAAAATGAAAGAAACCTCTTGCAATATTAAAACATAAGGAGCCTATTCAATTCTAAAACTCAAAGAGCTTGTTGCAAATTGACAACATAAACACTATAATGCAAAAATTTAAATTTTAAGATGAGAGAAAAAATGACATAGTTGGTTTATACTGGTTCGACTTATAACAAAGCCTACGTCCAGTCTCCAAGGATCCAACTTGAGTATTTCACTATAAAACTCCATGTAATAAATTTTAATAAGCCTCTTCAAACTCACAAGTACATGTTTTTCAAGGCTCTTCAACCTTTTACAAGCTCTCAAAGAAAATGAATATAGGGTTTGCTCAATGTATGCTTCAAGGAATAACAATCTCCCTCAATAGATTATTTTCACTTTCTAATGTACAAAGAGTTTGATAAAGATATGACTTTTGAGAATATTGATGCTGCTGATGTATTTTAAAAAATCTAACTTATTTGCAAATGTAGTGGTTCTTCCTTAAATAGTCATTTTCTTCAACTATTCATTGCTTCACTTAAATTTTGAGTTGACTTTAAATTTAAAGACTCTTCAATATCATCTTTGCTAGAATCTTCCAGTATCTAGACATTTTAAAAAATATGACAATATCTTAGGGCTGATTGTCATATTATGTGATTAGTAAGATCTTTTCATATAATGTAGAATCATTTCTAATAAATTAGGTAAGTTCATTAAGAAGGTTCTTGCAAGAAAGGAAACATTTACCCTATCGCAGATAACTGGATTTTATATCCTTTTAAAAGTTATATCGTTACCTATTTGAATAAATAGAAATAAATCAAATTTTAATTTTGAAATATTACATAATTATCATCAAAATCATTAATAACAAACCTTGAGCTAATAATCTCCCCCTTTTTGATGATGACAAGTAATAAACAAAAATATTTAAAAAATTCAAATGATTTAGAGGGATTCGAAAGATACCTGTAATTTTTAAGTCCTTACTAATAACCGTGATTTAGAAGGAGCCTCTTACTACCACTAAGTAATAGAAACCTATCTTATAAGCCAAGTATTCCAGCGAAGTCCTAAGTATACTCTCCCCCTTTTGTCATTATCAAAAAGAGAGAAACAATCATAAAGCAAGAAAAAATGCACAAATATGTAAGAGTAAAAAATATATATAAACAAAAATTGTCAGTGTATCATAAGTATTAAAAATTAAAAAATATAACCAGAGTATGTTAATAATGTAAAATATTCCTTAAGGGAATCCAGAATAGTGCGAAGGAGTTGCATGTCATTGGATTGGTCTTACACCCTTATCATCGATTCACACATTTGATCTTGATTGTATTGAATGTCCCTCAGCTGTTGAAGGATTAGATCATCTGTATTCTGAAGTGCGATAGGGGCTTATTTCTATAGAGCAGGATCCAAGATGTCTGCTACTCTTTCTATTTTCTACTCTACCCACACATTATCTTTCATCTTATATTCGAATTAGTAGGGAATAGAAGAATGAAACTTGGCAAGTGAGATCCCACATCGGTTGGAGAGAAGAACGAAGTATGCCTTATAAGGGTATAGATATCTCTCCCCTAAGACGCATTTTTTCAAGGGTGGGAAGAGCAAAACCATAAGGGTCTTGGCCCGAGGGGTAACCCAAAGCAGACAATATTTGTGGGTGGGTGGTCTGTGCTATTACATGGCAGGTTTATATCAATTTAGATTGTCAAAAGACACTCTATAATGAGAAAAAATCTTATTGAGTAGCATCCCATAAGGAAAACCACCAGTGGTATACTTATGACTCCTTTTATCCACCATAAATTGCATGATCATTGCTGGGAGGTTCATTTGATTTCCCTTTAGTAGATTATACAAAACATATGTGTCCAGGAGATTACATCTTTTCACTGAACTATTTCTTGAAAAAATTGAAGTAGCAAATATCGATGCAAGACATCGCAACAGTAAGTCCATGGTCTCCCTTCATGAGTATTCTCAGTGTGCAAGCAACTAAAATTCACAACTTCTCCCAAATCAAGATTAGTAATGTCCCACTTATGACAGGGAAAGTTATTTCTTCCTATGGGAGTTATATTCAGTAGGTTTGCCAATATTTCCTCAGTTATTAAAATCTCACACTCACTTACCCAAAAGACAATTGCCAACTTTCCATCAATTTCATCTTTTCTCATGTGTGTATAAAATGTTCTAACTAAATCATCACACACTATCTCATCCAAATTCAAAAAATTGTGCCAATCAACAGCAAGAAAATAAAGAGATATGGGAATACCAATATCATCGAACAAGAGAAGAGGAAAAATACATCCAGCAACCACTTTTCTCTTCTTGTAGCACATTTTGTATTATGACTCATCTTCCATTGACTGAAAAGTCTTGACCGGTGCTAAAGACACTCCTTTCTTATGTACAGTGAGTTTCTTTATTTTTGACCTGTTTGTCTTTAGAATTTCTCTAAACAAAATTTCTTCATAAAATAGTTCATTTTGAGTAATAAGGTCCTCAATATTCTCTTCAACGATAGGCACTTTCGCTTTTGTTATCTCTTCTCCTTTTCTCTTCCGAGATTCTTCTTCTTCCCTTGGTTCAGCGTTAGGGCTTTTTTCTTTTTCAAATGCTTTCTCAGCTTGCTTTCCAAAACTTCCTCTAGTTAGTGGACACCTTATTAAATGAACCAGTTCTTCATCTGAACCATTATCATTAACGATCCGGTATACTTCACGCAAATTTTTGGTAGTTAATGGTGGTGAAGAAATAGTAGATGGAGTGGGAGTAGGCAGTGAATGAGAATGGAATCTTACCTTTCTCATTAGCTCCCCTTATTAGAAGATTTTTCTGCTTCTTTTTCTTCTGCTTCTTTTTCTTCGTCTTCTTTTTCTTCTTCTGCTTCTTTTTTTCCTGACGAGCTAGGGTTTGTGTTATGAGAACTTTCTTCACTAGAGTCAGAGACATATTGCTACTTTATTGTTGGTTCATTGTGTCTGAAAGATTAATCAGAATATGATTCATCAGGAAAAGGAAAAATAGCTAAAATCTTTTTCTTTCTCTTATATGGAGTCTCCTGAATGGATGTTTCTAAAACTTGAGGCTTTTTAATAGAGGTGATAGAAGTAGGTTCAGTAAGGGTGTTTAGCAATCCTACTATTGGTGACAAAGAAGATGATTCAAAGCCAAAAGTTTCAATTCTTATTCATGGTGGGGAGTTTCTCCATGGCGTGTCAAAGTTTTCTTTTGTGCCTTGGACTTTATTCATGCCATTTCAAGTAAACTAGTGAGATTTAATATATTTGAGAAAAAACATAGAGTTTAAATGCATAGAGGTAAAAAGTGCTTCTAAGAAAGATGAAAATAAGTAGAAGGAAGAAACCTTCTCAAGATATACTAAACAGTTCTTGAGCGTGGATTTCGTATAAAGATGAACAATCATATACGTTATTAGAAAAGGTGTGATTGTCTACATATCTTCTGTCAGTTACGTATGGAAAGATATCAAAATAGCGTGTGTGTTTTAAAAACTGAACAACACTATTTAATAACTACCTTGTTAAGACACGTGTATTCTATCCTGTTAAACTAAGAGGGGCCTGATAAAGAATAGATTAGAAGGAGCCTGTTAATATGTACAACAAGAAGTAGCATAGAATCTTCATATAGAGTCAAATATCAGATAATATGTACATACCAATCTCTTTTCTTAACAAACAAAATATATGCTCAGAAAGTGACTTAGTAAAAATATCAACTACTTGATTTTCAGTTTTAACATGCAAAAGATTAATATTTCATCTAAAACATGATCTCTAAAAAGATGATGTTTGATTTCTATATGCTTAGTCCTAGAATGATGTACAAGATTTTTAGAAAGATTGATTGCACTTATACTATCACATAGTATAGGAATATGATCAAAGTTCAGAGAAAAATCTTATAGTTAATGTTTCATCCATAAGATTTGAGCATAATAACTGGCAGATGCTATATATTCTGCTTCAGTTGTCGAAAGTGTTGTGTAATTTTGTTTCCTACAAGACCAAGGAACTAGACATCCTCCAAGAAATTGACAGTGACCACTTATGCTTTTCCTATCAACTTTATCACCTGCATAATCTGCATGACAATGGCCAACTATGTTAAATGAATCAATTTTTGGATACCATAATCCAAAATCCATAGTTCCGAGAAGATAGCGAAAGATCCTTTTGACTACTTAAAGGTAGCTTTCTTTTGGATTTGATTGAAAGTGTGTGCAAAGATATACATTAAGCATAATATCTGGTCTTAAGCTTGTAAGATATAAAAGTGATCTAATCACTCATTTGTACTTTGTCTCATCCGTAACCTTGCCTTCTTCAACCTTATCAAGTTTAGTTCTAGTATACATAGGAGTACCCATCAGTTTGACATTCTTAAAATGATATTTCTTGATGAGTTCCTTTATGTATTTGTCTTGACTAAAGAAGATTCTTTTTCTTTGTTTACCTAATTTGCAACCCAAGAAAGAAGGATAGTTCTCCCATCATACTCATTTCAAAATCCCTGTGAATTAAGGTTGAGAATTCTTCACTGAAGGATAAATTAGTAGCACCCAATATTATCTCATCAATATATATTTGCACAATGAGTAAATCATTCTCCTTTTTCTTAATAAATAAAGTTTTATCTACTTTTCCTCTTTCAAAGTTGTTTTCAAGCAGAAAGTTACTTAACCTCTCATACTATGCTAAAGGAGCCTGTTTTAGACCATACAAAGCTTTAATTAACTTCATCACATAATCAAGATGGTTTTCATTTTCAAAACCTAGAGGTTGCTTAACAAACACTTCTTCATTAATATATCCATTTAAGAAGGAACTTTTGACATCCATTTGGAATCATTTGAAATTTCTATAACATACAAAAGCAAGTAAAAATTTAATTAATTTTAATTTAGCAATAGTTGCATAAGTCTCATCAAAATCAATACCTTCTTGTCAATTATAACCTTGAGCCACAAGTCTAGCTTTGTTTCTTACCACCTTACCATTGTCCTCAAGTTTGTTTTGAAATACCCAATGAGTTCCAATGACCGACTTATTTTATAGACAAGGTACTAGATTTTAAACTTTGTTCTTGTCAAACTGATTTAATTCGTCTTTCATAGTTGAAACCCAATTTTCATTCGTAAGAGCCTCTTTAATAATATTTAGTTCTAATATGAAATGGGGGCAACATAATTGTTTTTGAAAGATGGTCTTGTACTTAGACTTTCAGAAGGGTCTCCCAAAATATACTAAAGTGTATCAAAACCTCTCCATTCTTTTAGTGTTCTTCGTTGCATAGGCTCCTGTTGAGATGTTTTTGGAGAAGGAGCTTGCTCTATCCTAACTTCAGAAGGACCTTCTTGATCTTGTAATTCTGAAGATACTATAGGTGTAGTTTGAATCTGTGACATAATTTTAGGAACTAAAGGATGCTCTTCATCATCTGAATCAACTACTATTGTCAAGGGTAGTGCTTTATCAAATGCCACTTGCATTGATTCTTCCATCCACTTTGTTCTTTTATTATAAACTCTAAATCCTTTGTTAGTACTGAAGTGAATCACATGTTAGTAAGCTGATAATTAACACAAGAAAGGGGGGTTTGAATTGTGTTAACTTTTCGTTAAACCCTTCTAGAAAAATAAAATTGTTCAACTGAGA
>JANZLC010000002.1:19975218-19991877 GCA_026413385.1 Erythroxylum gracilipes | reverse complement strand
TTTTTGGGAACATTTGCATCTTTATGAATATGTTTTGGACTATATTTTATGTAAAGAACGCATGTATATGAATGTTTTAAAGTTAAATACATGAATATGTCTGAGTTTATTTTTAAGATTATTGAAGCGATTATTGAGATTGCTTGTGAATGGAATTAAAGTCCAAAATTTGTACCAGGGATTTTGAGTTGATTATAGAAGTATTTTGCACTTTTACAGGCTTTTGAAAATTTTAGGTAGGTTAAAATACAGTCATTGTGATGTCGAAATTTTTAATAAAAATGTTTTTTAAAAAACTCTACTACTTATATCTTTTTAATGTTAAGGCTTTTCGGTAAAAAGGGCAATAGGCTTAGCTCTATGGGAACGTTCCAACTAGATCAGACATCAAATAAAGGGCCACCGTGGGGTGCCGGGCAGGCCGCCTAGTGATTTCAAGATAGGGGCTTGTCATCATGGCAAGTAATGACCACCATTTAATATCCACAAAATATTTTCTTTTTATTGTTAGCTATAAAACACTTGAACCATGAAACCCAACTTCTTAAGATTGTTAACCAAATTATTTCTAATTGTTGACCAAAGTCATTCAAATTGTAAACAAACCTAAGGTTCTAACTCGGCATGTTCTTCCGGATTATTGAACCAAAGACATTCAAGAAAATTAAGAGGTGTATTGAAAGCCAACCAGTCCTAAGGAGCATTTAATCACATCACTACAATAAGGTAGACATTTGGCTACGATTTTTTTGCTATGTTTTAAAAATCGTCGCTAAAAGTCCACTATTCGTGACGACAATTTTGAAAATTGTCATAAAAAGTTCATTTTTGGCGATGATTTTGAAAATCGTCACCAAATATGGACCCTCTGGTGACATTTTGAAAATCATTGCCAAAAATTCACTATTAGCGATGATTTTTGAAATCGTCGCTACCCTTATTGACCATTTGATGACAATTTTTAAAATTTTCACCAAATTGGACTCATTGGTGACGATTTTCTGAAAATCGTCGCTAAAATTAATTGGTGACAATTTCAAAAATTATAGTGAATAGTGACTTTTGGTGACGATTTTTAAAAATTGTCATTAAAGAGTCTAGATTTGGCAACAATTTTGAAAATCGTTGCCAAATGCTTACACAAGTGATTAATACGTCCAGCAAACATGATTTTATTTATTTCTAAAAAATAAAAAATGAAACCCTTTTTGCTTCTCATACCGATTGCTTCGTCCCTCACTGGATCACCGTCATTGCCACCACCACCCTCACCCTTACCCTCACTATGCCTTCCTTTTATTGGATCAAAGGCCCTATTTAAAGATGCTCCTTTTTTATCTTTATCCACTGCTATTCTAACCCAAGATGACCTAAGAAAAATTGTCGCTTATAAGGACATCGAGTTCGTGGAGTTCGGCATGGTTGTCAGTCTAGACACTAGCTCCACTACTAAGCACCCCGTCGACCGTATCGTTGATCTACTCCATCAAGTTGAAGAACATTGTTAGCATACCAACCTCCGAAAACACCCACCAATAAGCTCTATCTCTCAGTCATTTTAATGGGTTAATTGTGAATTTTGAGTTCTTTTTAATGGGTTTGGCTTTTTGGCTTTTGGGTTTCTGGGATTTGGATTTGATAAATTTTATGAGTTGTAGAGTTTTCATGGCATTGATTTATAGGGTTAGGGTAGATGATTTATTTCATATCTAGGTTTATGATTTTGGAGCTAATCTTTGATATGGGAATTGATGAAAAGAGAAATATGGTTTGAACTTTATGTGTTAATTTGGATTTAGGTTAAAGAAAACATATATGAACTAGCCCAGAATTGCTTAATGAGGAGGAGGTTGTCGTTGTTCACTAACCGATCATAAACATGACTTATTTCAAGATGCACTAATAACATTCCCTTTACAAACTCATTTAAGAGGAAATCTTAAGTTTGACTTCCACAGGTACATGATGTGCCTTGAATTCGACTTCAAGAAGGTTGTAGGAATAAGGTTAGTTACATTCTACATCTTAAAACAATTAGCTAGACAGGTTTTGCTTCGCCTATAGCTTAAATTTTTAAACCCTTTTAGCATCAAATCATGAGTTAAAAGAATATGGTTTCTGATGTGTTCTTTTGACCTCACTACTTACAATTGGTTTCTATGGCTATTTGTAGTCGCTTTCTTACTCGTGAATGTCTATGGTAAGTCCAAATTTTCTAACAGTTCCTACACCCACTTGCTCCTTTTTTTGGTGAGTGTGTTCAGATTCTATTATTTCCATCCACAATGTGCTAGTGCTCTAAACAACTTTTAGATAATTTCAATGTAAAAGTTAGCTTTTGATTTAAATCATTGGACAGGAGTAACTTTCCTTAGATTGTTATCTTCCTTATAATCTTATTCATACAATTAACTCTTCTTACACTGCACATTCCATGGAAGATTTTAACAAAAAAGTGTTGATATGATTTTATGTTTGTGGCTATGCAGGTTGGAATGCATATTTCTATATCACATTCATTCCCTTCATTGTAAGTTATTCGGTGTCAAGAACTCTTCTACATTGTTTTTTTCCTCATTTATTGAAGATGTTTCTATAGTAAAAATATGTTTAAAGTTTATTTGTAACAATTAACTGTCTTTATTCAATCTTGGAATTTATATAAATAAGAGGCTTGTTTTGTATATATTTATCAATAATGATTTTTTAAAGCACTGTCATTGCATAATAAATCTCAATCATTAAAAACTTTGCTAAATGAGAAGGTTCTATTTTCCTTGTTTTTGTTGGTTGTTTTGGTCATATTTTGATCAGTGGTAGAACAAAATCATAGGTTTCGTTTTGGTAAAGCAAACACATACAAGAGGGAGGCGAATTGTGTGTGACTTAAAAATTTTGCAAGTTCCTATCAATTCGTGTAAACTATAAGAATCTGCTAAATTTCAATGAAATGAGTCTGTAAATAAAAGGAGTCTGCTAAAGTTCAAAATGAAAGAAGCCTGTGAATGTTTAAAATAAAAGGAGCCTATTAACTTTCAAAATGAAAGGAACCTCTTGCAATATTAAAACAGAAGGAGCCTATTTCATTCCAAAACTGAACGAGCCTCTTGCAAATTGAAAGCACAAATACTATAATGTGGAAATTTAAAAGTTAAGAAAAGAGAAGGAATAACACAGTCAATTTATACTAGTTTAGCTTAAAACGAAGCCTACATTCTGTCCCCAAGCATCCAACTTGAGTATTTCACTATAAAACTCCAAGTAATAAATTTTGATAAGCCTTTCAAAGCTCACAAGTACATGTTTTTTAAGGTTCTTCAACCTTTCACACTCGCAGTGTTTAACAAGCCTCTATAAGATCTCAACAAAAATGAATATAAGGTTTGCTCAATGGAAGCTTTAAGGAATAACAGTTTCTCTTAATAGAGTATTTTTCACTTTCTAAGGCACAAAGAATTTGATAAATATATGTCTTTTCGAGAATATTGATGTTGCTAATTTATTTCAAAAATCTGAAGTGTTTGTAGATGCAGTGGTTCTTCCTTAAATAGACATTTTCTTCAACTAGTGGTTGCTTCAGTTATATTATGAGTTGTCTTTAAATTTAAGGACTCTTCGATATCATCTTTGCTAGAATCTTCTAGTGTCAAGACATTTAAAAAAATTGACAGTATCTCGGAGTTGATATCCAATTATGTGATTAGTAAGATCCTTCCGGATATTGTGGAATCATTTCTAATAAATCAGGTGAGTTCATTAAGAAGGTTCCTGCAAGAAAAGAAACATTTATCCTATCACAGATAATTGGATTTTATATCCTTTTAAAAGTTATATCGTTGCCTATTCGAATAAAGAGAAATAAATCAATTTTTGAATTTATATTATATAGTTATCATCAAAATCATTAATAACAACCCTTGAGCTAACAATATCTCCTTTTTTGATGATGATAACTAATAAATAGAAATATTTAAAAATTCAAATAATTGAGAGGGGTTTGAAAAGATGCCTGTAATTTTTAAGTCCTTACTAATAATCGTGATTTAAAAGGAGCCTTTTATTACCACTAAGTAGTAGGAACCTAAGCCAAGTATTCCAACGAAGTCCTAAGTATGCTCTCCCTACTCTCCCCCTTTCTCATTATCAAAAAGAGAGAAACAATCATAAAGTAGAAAAAATGCACAAATATGTAAGGGTAAAAAATAGGCATTAATAAAAATTTCAATGTATCATAAGTATTAAAAATTCAAAAACATAAAACCAGAGTTTGTTAATCATGTAAAATATTCCTTAAGGGAATCCATAATAGTGCGAAGAAGGAGTTGCATGTTATTGAATTGGTCTTGCATCCTTGTCATCTATTCACACATTTGATCTTGATTGTATCGAATGTCTCTCAGTTGTTAAAGGATCAGATCATTTGTATTCTGAAGTGTGACAGGGGCTGATTCCTGTGGAGCAAGACCCAAGACTTCTGCTACTCTTTTTGTTTTCTTCTCAACCCTCACATTATCTTTTAGCTTATATCCGAATTGGTAGGGAATAGATGAATGACACTTTTCAGGTTTATACCAATCCAAATTGTCAAATGACACTCCATAATGAGCAAAAATCTTAGTGAGTAGCATTTTATAAGGCAAACCACCAGTGGTATTCTTATGACTCCCTTTATCCACCATAAATCACAGGATCAATGCTGAGAGGTTCATTTGATTTCCCTTTTGTAGATTATACATAACATATGTGTCCAGGAGACTAGATCTTTCTACTGACCTACTCCTTGGAAAATTTAAAGTAGGGGATATGTAAGGTATCGTGACAGTAAGTCCAAATGTCTACAACATGGTCACCCTTCATGAGTATTCTCAGTGTGCAGGCAAATAAAATTCATAACTTCTCCCAAATCAAGATCAGCAATGTCCCACTTATGACAGGGAGAGTCAGTTTTACCTATGGGAGTTATATTCAGTAGGTTCCCCAAGATTTCCTCAGTGACTAAAATCTCACACTCACGTACCCAAGAGATAATTGTCAACTTTCCATCAATTTCATCTTTTCTTATATGTGTATAAAATGATCTAACTAAATCATCACACACTGTCTCGTCCAAATTTAAAAAATTCCTCCAACCAACAGCAAGAAAATTAGGAGAGATAGGAATACTAATATAATCGAACAAGAGAGGAGGAAAAATACGTCCAGCAACCACCTTTTACTTCTTGTAGCGTATTTTATGTCATGCTTCAACTTCCATTGACTGAAACATCTTGACCGGTTCTGAAGACCCCCCTTTCTTGTGTACAATGAGTTTCTTTGTTTTTGACCTCTTTTTCTGTAGAATTTCTTCAAACAAATTTTCTTCATAAAATAGTTCATTCCGAATAATAGGGTCCTTAATATTCTCTTCAACTATAGGCGCTTTGCCTTTTCTTGTTTCTTATCTTTTACTTTTTCAAGATTCTTCTTCTTCCCTTGGTTCAACATCTGGGCTTTTTTCTTTTTCAAATGCTTTCTCAGCTTGCTTTGTGAAACTTCCTCTAGTTCGTGGATGCCTTACTAAATGGATTGGTTCTTCATTTGAACCATTATCATTAGCCATCCAGTGTACTTAGTCGAGGAGTAATCAATGGTGGTGTGGACATTTTTGAATAAATAGTAGACGTAGTGGGAGTAGGCAGCGAATAAGAATTGAATTTTAGCTTTCTCGTTAGCTCCCCCTTATTAGAAGATTTTTCTTCTTCTTTTTCTTCTGTTTCCCTTTCTTCTTTTTCTTCTTCTTCTTCTTCTTTTGACGAGCTATGGTTTTGAGTCCTTATAACTTTCTTCACCAGATTCCGAGATATATTGCTGCTTCATCGTTGGTTCATTGTGTCTAGAAGATGAATCAGAATCCGATTCTTCAGAAAGAGACAACATAACCAAAATCTTTTTTCTCTCGTATGGAGTCTCTTGAATTGATGCTTCTAAAACTCGAGGCTTTTTAATAGAGGTGATAGAAGCAGGTTCAGTAGGAGTGTTTAACGATCCTACTATTGGCGACAGAGAAGATGATTAAAAAACAAAAGTTTCAAACTCTTGTTCATAGTGGAGAGTTTCATTATAGCTAGTAGTGGGAGCCAAAGTTTTCTTTTGTCCCTTAGACTTTGTTTGTGCCATTTCAAGTAAGCTAGTGAGATTTAAGACATTTGAGAAAAGCAAAGGGTTTAAGTGCAGAAAGGTAAAAGGCACTTCTGGGAACGATGAAGATAAGTAGAGGGAAGGAACCTTCTTAAGATATCCTAAACAGTTCTTGAGCATAGATTTCATGTGAAGATGAACAATATTACATGTTATTGGAGGAGATGTGATCGTTTGCGTATCTTCTATCAATCACGTCAGAAAGTTTCCAGAGCAACGCACATGTTTAAAAAATTGAAATGACATTATTTAATAACTGCCTTTTTAAGACACATGTATTATACCCTATTAAACTAAGAGAAGCCTTCCAAACTAAGAGGAGCCTGTTAAAGAACATATTAGAAGGAGCCTGTTAATATCTACAAAAAAAAGTAATATTGAATCTTCAGTATAGTTAAATATCAGGTAATATGTACATACCAAGCTCTTTTCTTAACAACCGAAATTTATCTTCAGAAAGTGGCTTAGTAAAGATATTGGCCACTTGATTTTTAGTTTTAACATGCAAAAGATTAATGATTCCTTCTAAAACATGATCTCTAAGAAAATGATGTTTGATTTCTATATGCTTAGTCTTAAAATGATGCACAAGATTTATATTCCGATTCAGTTGTTGAAAGCGCTGTGTAATTTTGTTTCTTGCGAGACCAAGAGACTAGACATCCTCCAAGAAATTGGCAGTGATCACTTGTGCTTTTCCTGTCAACTTTAGCACTTGCATAATCTGCATCACAATAGCTAACTATGTTAAATGAATCAGTTTTTGGATACCATAATCCGAAATTCATAGTTTCAAGAAGATAGTGAAAGATCCTCTTGACTATTTAAAGGTGACTTTCTTTTAGATTTGATTAAAAGTGTCCTTAAAGACACACAGAAAGCATAATATCTGGTTTTGAGCTTATAAGATGTAAAAGTGATCCATTCATTCCTCTATACTTTGTCTCATTCATATCCTTTCCTTCTTCATCCTTATCAAGTTTAGTTCTAATATATATAGGAGTACCCAATGGTTTGGCATTCTCAAAATGATATTTCTTGATGAGTTCTTTTGTGTATTTGTCTTGATTAATGAAGATTTCTTTTTCTGTTTGCCTAATTTGCAACCTAAGAAAGAAGGATAGTTCTCCCATCATACTCATTTCAAACTCCCCTTGCATCAAGGCTAAAAATTCTTCACAAAAGGATGGATTAGTAACACCAAATATTATATCATCAACATATATTTTCATTATGAGTAAATCATTCCCCTTTTCTTGATAAATAAGGTTTTATCTACCTTACCTCTTTTAAAGTTATTCTCAAGAAGAAAGTTACTTAACCTCTCATATTATACTCGAGGAGCCTGCTTTAGACCATACAGAGTTTTAGTTAACTTCATCACGTAATCAGGATGGTTTTCATTTCAAACTTGGAGGTTAATTAACAAACAGTTCTTCATTAATATATCCATTTAAGAAGGAACTTTTGACATCCATTTGGAATAATTTAATTTTTCTATAACATGCAAAAGCAAGTAAAATTCTAATTGATTCTAATATAGCAACAGGTGCATAAGTCTCATCAAAATCAATACCTTCCTATTGATTATATCCTTAAGCTACAAGTCTAGCTTTGTTTCTTACCACCTTACCATTTTTGTAAAGTTTGTTTCGAAATATCCAACGA
This sequence comes from Erythroxylum gracilipes, assembly GCA_026413385.1. Taxonomy (NCBI): domain Eukaryota; kingdom Viridiplantae; phylum Streptophyta; class Magnoliopsida; order Malpighiales; family Erythroxylaceae; genus Erythroxylum; species Erythroxylum gracilipes. The sequence continues at coordinate 19,984,032 of JANZLC010000002.1, read as the reverse complement.
GTCCCAATGACTGACTTGGTTTGTGGATGAGGTACTAGATTCCAAACTTTTTTATTGTCAAACTGGCTTAGTTCGTCTTTCATAGCTACAACCCAATGTTCATTGGTAAGAGCCTCTTTAATAGACTTTGGTTCTAATTGTGAAATGAGGGCAACATAATTGTTTTTAAAAGATGATCTGGTTCTTAGACTTTCAGAAGGGTCTCCTAGAATATACTGAAGTGTATCAAGACCTCTCCATTCTCTTGGTGTTCTTCGTTGTATAGTCTCCTATTGAGAGGTTCTTGGAGAAGGAGTTTGCACTGTCTTAGCTTCAGAGTGACCTTCTTGTTCTTGTAATTCTGAAGGTACTATAGGTGAAATTTGAGTATGTGACATAATTTTAGGAACTAAAAGGTGCTCTTCATCATTTGAATCAGCTGCTGTTGTCGAGAGTCGTACTTCATCAAATACCACAAGTATTGATTCTTTTATCCTTTTTGTTCTTTTATTATAATCTCTAAATCCTTTGCTAGCAGTACTGTAACCCAGAAAAATAGCTTCATATGATCTTGCATCAAATTTTCCGAGGTTGTCTTTTTTATTATTTAATACGAAGCACTTGCAGCCAAATGCTCGAAAGTAAGCAACATTCAATTTTCTTTTTTTCCACAACTCATAGGAGGTCTTTTTAAGAATAAGTCCTATAAGGCACCTATTATATATGTAACAAACATTAGATATAGCTTTTGCCCAGTAATCATGAGGTAAACCATTTTCACATAGCATTGTCCAGGCCATATTGACAAGAGTTATATTCTTTCTCTCAATAACTCCATTCTACTGAGGAGTTCTTGGGCATGAAAAATTATGAGTTATACCATATTCATTACATAAATCTTCAAATTTTTTGTTATCAAATTCTCTTCCATGATTGCTTCGAATTGATGTAACGAAGTACCCTTTTTCAATCTGAATTTTTTTGCAAAACTTCTCAAAAATTCAAAAGTATCATCCTTATTTGATAGGAAAGAAACCCATATAAATCTGGAATAATCATCTATTATAACAAAACCATAGTGTCACCACCAAAGCTTTGAGTCCTAGTAGGGCCAATAAATCCATATGTTCAAGTTCAAGCGGTTGGTTAATAGAAACAATATTTTTAGGAGGAAAGCTACTTCTAATTTGTTTTCCTTTAATAAACAAGTTTCACAAACCTTACTACTCTCAAACTTCAAATTCGGTGGTCCTTTTGCAAACTCATTTTTGGATAATTTTCATAAAATGATCATGCTAGCATGTCCAAATCTTCTATGCTAGATAAATGAATCCTTTTCTAGTGAAACAAAACACTTAACATTTTGTGAAAACATGTCTTCCAATTGAACACAATATATATTCTGATTTTTAGGACCAACAAATACAATATTATCATTAAGATTATCAATTATTTCACAATGGGATGCATAGAAAGTGACTCTATAACCCTTATCATATAATTGACTTACACTTCATAAGTTATCTTTTAATCCATCAATATAAAGAACGTTATCAATAAAAGAAGAATTAAAGTCACCTATTTTACCAATTCCAGTGACTTTTGCCTTGCTTTTGTCAGCAAAGAAAACATTACCTCCATCTTTCCTTTCAATATAGTTGAAATGTGATATTTCATCTATCATGTATCTCGAACAACCACTATCAACTATCCATTAATTTTCTCTTGTCTCTGTTTTGAAGCATATTTGTAGAATATATTATCTCATTTTGGGTACCCAAATTTTTTTAGGTCCTTCCAGGTTAGTAGTTTGACCTTTTGGTCTCCAAACATACATTTGAGATAATTTATTCATTCTTCGAAAGTTACAAGAATGACTAAAATGACCATATCTACCACAGTAAATACACAAAACAGATGAATGAGAATTACCATAGCTTTTTTCCATTTAACAGGTTCCTATTATTTTGACTATAGCTATTGCTAGATTTAACAAAGAAATTCCTGTATGGCCTAATATTATTATTTTCATTACATCCTATTCTAGCCTTATCAAAAACACATTTACCATTCCCAAAGAATGCATCAAGATTATTCCTTCCATCAACAAAATTAGTAAGATCTTTTTATAGAGAAATGATTTCTTTAGCAAATTTCTCTTTCTCAAATTCTAGAGTAATAACTTTTTCTTCTAATTTTTTTTATCTTAACAAAATCATTCTCAAGTAATGTATTCTCTAATTGACTTACCATTTGTTCCAAAAATTCCTTTTCAAAGAATTTTTGCCTATTATCATTTTCAGGAGACATATTTTTAGACAACAAATTCTTATTCACATACTATAATGATTTAATCTGATTCGTCAAGGATGCATCATTATTCTTGTACTTCTTAACCTTTTTGAAATACTACATTGTTAATTTTTTATACTGATCATACAGTTCATGATATGCATCTCTTAATTCATCAATTTCAATATTAGAGTCAAAATAATATACCTCATTGTCTCCTAATTCAATCGTAAAGCAAACGTGTTGACTTCTTCATGCTCTTCTTCTTCAAAGTTTTCAAAATTCTCATCTAACCAAACTGCAATCATCGCTTGCTTTCTAGGTTTTCTGTTATTTGTTTTGTCCTTTTGAAGAAGACGACATTCTGTTCTTGTATGTCTAGGCTTCTTGTAGTGATAACATATGATTTGATTATTTTATGCATTGCTACTGTTGTTGTTGCCTTTTGATAGGAACCTGTTGTTTCCAGTTTTCTTGTTTCCTTCTCTTTTCTTCATTAACTTCTTTTTGTAGAAACGTGTATATTTTCTGACTCTAAAATTGAATTCATCATCTCCATCTATTTGCAACTCAGTGTCGCTTTCATCACCGTTTGATGGATTTGATTCATTAACTGCTTTTAGTGTCATTCCTCTTCTATATGAGGATCCTTCATCTTGCCTAAGCTCAGTTTTATGGATCATTAAATTTTCTCTTAACCAGTCGATTGAAATAGTGTCTAGATCCTTTGCAGTTTCTAGAGTTATCACCTTAGGTCTCCATTCCTTTGCCAATGACCTTAGAATCTTTATTACAAGCTCATCATTAGGACATATCTTTCCCAAGTTCTTTAAGGTTATGATGATGTTTTTGAAACGTCTGAAGAATTTGTTTATAGTTTCTCCCTGTTTTATGCAAATAGTTTCGTATTGATGCACTAAAAGACTTATTCTATGTTTCTTTAACTCATTCGTTCCTTCAAATGTAAGTTGATCCTTTGCTGTAAAACGGTATGATATCGTTTCATACTCTTCTGGAGATAGTGCACAGATAAGATGATGTCTTACTTTGGCATTTAGTTGTGCATTTCTTCTATTAGCATCAATCCATACTTCTACGTCGTCAGTGGCAGGAGGTGTAGCTTCAACTTTGATAGCTTACTAGATTTTGATATCTATAGATTGAAGATAAATGGTCATTTGCTCTTTCCAATAGAAATAGTTGTTTCCATTAAAATAAGGAGGCTTTGAGATGGATTGTCCTTCAAGACTTCTCAAATTGTTTACCATGATCTATCACATGCTGTAAAACACAATAAGTGTGAAACCTCGCTCTGATATCAAATGATAAAACAAACACACGTAAGAGGGGGCTGAATTGTGTATGGCTTAAAAATTTTACAGGTTACTATCAATTCATGTAAACAATAAAAGCTTGCTAAATTTCAATGAAATGGGTCTATAAATAAAGGAGCCTATTAAAGTTCAAAATGAAAGGAGCTTGTAAACATTCAAAACAAAAGGAGCTTGATAACGTTCAAAATGAAAGGAACCTCTTGCAATATTAAAACAGAAGGAGTTTATTCAATTTTAAAACTGAATGAGTCTCTTGCAAATTGAAAACACAAATACTATAATGCGGAAATTTAAAAGTTAAGAATAGAGAAAAGAAATACACAGTTGATTTATACTGGTTTGGTTTATAATGAAGCCTACGTCCAGTCCCCAAGTATCCAACTTCAGTATTTCACAATAAAACTCCAAGTAATAACTTTTGACTAGTCTCTCCAAGCTCACGAGTACATGTTTTTCATGGTTCTTCAACCTTCCACACTTGTAGTATTTAACAAGCCTCTATAAGCTCTCAACAAAAATGAATATAGGGTTTGCTCAATGTAAACTTCAAGGAATAACAGTCTCTTTCAATAGAGTATTTTCACTTTCTAAAGCACAAAGAATTTAATAAAGATATGACTTTTTGAGAATATTGATGCTGCTAATGTATTTCAAAAATTTGACATGTTTGTAAATGCAATGGTTCTTCCTTAAATAATCATTTTCTTCAACTAGTGGTTGCTTCACTTATATTATAAGTTGTCTTTGAATCTAAAGACTCTTCGATATCATCTTTGCTATATCCAGACATTTTAAAAAAAAGTTGACAATATCTCGGAGCTGATTGTCGAATTATGTGATTAGCAAGATTCTTTCGGATATTGTGGAATCAGTTTTAATAAATCAGGTAAGTTTATTAAGAAGGTTCCTGCAAGAAAGGAAACATTTATCCTATCACAAATAACTGGATTTTATATCCTTTTAAAAGTTATATCGTTACCTATTCGAATAAAGGGAAATAAATCAATTTTGAATTTTAAAATATTATATAGTTATCATCAAAATCATTAATAACAAACCTTAAGCTAACACGTTTTATTTAGTCGTGACTGCATAATGCAAAAAATGAGGGAGTGGATATAAATGGACACTTCTAGTTCGGATACGGATTAGTTAGAACTAAAATTCAAATTATTATCTTCAGCATACTAACAAATCCACTTATGTTCTTGCGTTGCACAAGTCTCCTTTCTTGTTGTTAAAATTTCAAGTGCTACTTCTTGTTATACAACTCTTTTGCATGATTTTGCTTTTCTAAACTTTTTTTTAAACATTTGCAACCAAAATACGATGGTTCTAGTTTCATTTAACTGTTCAATGCAACTATATATGGGATGCTCACTGTCGAACAGAAAAGTTTTTCGAATTAGTTAGTAATTACTTATACCACAGCTTGTGGATCTTTAAAAAGAGATTATTTGATATTTCTAAATTTGTATTTTTTATTATCTTAGGGATATATTACATATGTTTATGCTAGCTGTTTGTCCCTATTGTTATGATCATGTTTAGTAAAACTTACAAATTGTCTTGTTTATGCAGATACATGAGCAAAAACACTTAGCAGGTACATGCTCCAAACAATTGGTGGAGATCAAATCTCTGGAGGTTCTAGTCACTTATCTTTCTTATATGATGGTTGAGGTGTGAAATTGCTCTCATCAGCATGGACAAACCTACCTAGTTGTCCCAGTTACTTGTAATATTTTTTTGTAATCTCAGCATTTATAATTTGTAAACTGGTCTCTATATGTATTATTTTGTCTATGAGAATTGTTAAGGTTGTTATTAAAATCTTGTATACGAAGAATATTCTTTTATTGGTATAATTCAATGATATTTTACTTTTTATATATAATGATTCAAATTATCAATTATTTTTGCATAATCAATTAATAATAAAACAAATATAAATATTATATACAATAATATGGATTAAAAATGTCACAAATAATTATAATTAACATGGTATAAGTTTTTGTTAAAATGCATATTAAAAATTAGACCACATTCTATAAAACATAACTAAAAACATTTGGCTACGTTTTCAAAAACATAGATAAAACTTTTTGGATACTATTTCATAAACATAGATTAAAACCTTTGGCTATGTTTTCGAAAATATAGTTAATAATTTTTAGTTATGAAAACCAAGCGTAGCCAGAATATATTGGCAACGATTTTTCAAAACGTCGCTAATAGTTTTTCGCTACGAAATAAAGCGTAGTGAAAATTTATTAGCGACAATTAGCAAAAAACCTTGCCTATAGTTTTCAGCTACGAGAATTTGGTAATATTTTTGGTGACGAATATAAATCGTAGATAATGACTATTTTTTAAAAAATCCAAATGTGGTTTATGTTATAATGCATGAATATCATGTTTTTAAATAAAAACTAAAAAGATAGTCATTAATTAGTGATTATTAATAATTATTTTTATTGAAGTATTTTTTACTATTCATAATAGTGAAAACAAATTATATACTACTTACTAATATGTTGAAGAAAGAAAGCCACCTGTCTTGCACGTTGCTTCTTAAGCTTTTTTAACCCCCACTTCCGTAGACCACAAATCATTTTATACTAAACATTGTGACAACAGTTGCCGCTGTGCCACAACACAAAGTACGAGACAGAACCAAACTCTACTTGACCTGCTTCGTCCTTTATGGCTTATTAATCTTTGTGAGTTCTTGAAATCCGAGCCATACTTTTGCTTTCCACTTATATGGACACAAATTTGGTTGTTAGAATGTAGTTGAGAAATGGACCAATTGCATAGTCCAAGCAGCATCAGCAGTCCTTAGTCTGTTGAAGAATTGGACCATTACTATTACTTGTATCCGTCTATTCTCCGCCGTTTGATTGCTCTCTCTTGTGGCAGTTCAGAGCTGCTGAAGGTGGTTGTGTTTGTCGTCTCACTTTTTGATTTTCTGCAATGCCTGTCCAGCACGCTTAATGGAGAGATCGAGCTTGACGTTATGTCTTGGAACCATTCCAGTCCCACCATCTCTTGCACTGCATTGGAGCATTGGAGCAGCTTATCCTATATAACAATTACCACCCGTGTCAAGCACATTATCACGGAAAAATATGCATAAACTATCTCTAGTGCATGTAGGATAAGGTTGTAAACTAAATGCTTACTTTATTAACATGTTCATATGAGAAAATTGAGCATTTAAAGGAAGGAAATTGCAGCGGAAATAGTGCATGGGATGCTACAAGAAGAGCTGATGCTACAATAATAGATGGCTTGAACTCTAGCAACTTCATTTCTGCAACAAGAAACAGTGATTAGTAATCAACTATAGGCTATGTTGAAAAGAAAAAAAATGATTTGCCGGATTGAAGAAGATCATCAGTACAAGGCTTTACCATTATTAGCTACGGAAACAATTTCCGCTGCTCGATCCTTGAGGATTTGCGTTAACGGTGGATCTTTTATGTCAAACAAGGAGATGAAGAAACTCATGAAGGAAAAAGGAGTGATTGATCTCATTCTCCAGTTCAAAGCATCAAGAATGACAAGCTCCATACGACTTATTGTTTGCGCATCGAAGATGAATCCTTCCTCTTTCTGTTCCATTGTTAGGATTGTTAAATTGCGAATTTCTGTAACCCGTTACTGAGAGAGTTGTTTGATGACGTAAACAATGTTACCTGGAAATCAGAGATTAAGAAGTGTTTATTCTTCATTTTGGCTGCCAGAGAGAGGCAAGCAATGACTAGAAGTTGTGGAACCCATGGTTTTTCTTGCTGCGAATAAAGAAACCAGTATGGACATGAGGTCTTTTGCAGGAATTTAAACAGAAGCTTACACCGATTCCCAATTCAACTATCTATAAGGACACGATGTGAGACACAAGGGTTAAAGATACTAGTTCAAGGGGTTTCAGCAATTAAACATGGGAAGGCATAAATGAAATTAAAGTAAAATGAAAAACATAAATTTAAGTGCTGTTTATACCGGAATTTCTTGCCTGGAGATGAATCGATCCATGTAATTAATGGCGAGGTAGAGTACAAAGTGGTCATAGTTGCGAGAATATCGTGCCTGCCCAATCGTATAACTATTACAACAGAAAAATTATAGAAGCGACGAAAGACAAAAGAACTGGAATTTTACATGGAAAATGGTAGAAATGGCATCTTGACGAAAGGAATGATAGAAGGCAGAGGCTTCCAAGCACTGAAAGAACCTTCTTGAAGGCATGTAATCTGATTCAGAGTCAAATAGACCTTTTATACTATCAGATTGGATCTCTATGGAGCTTGTCAATGGGTTTTCAAGATCAAAGTCCATTCTTTCTTTGGTCGATGCTTTTAACTTCTATTTGATATGTAGGCGGGTTACATTGTGTGTGGGTATAATGCAAATGCAACTAAATAGACAAACAGGGGTCAAGTGATAGAATGCAGTGCAGGAATGGGGAGATTAACGAAAGACGAGCAATAATGATGGAAAGCGAAGCCTCGCTTTATGTGCTAATGGAAGGAAAAGAGACCATTGTTCTTGGGCTTCAGCTACTCTAACTCACTGCTTAGTCTTCTGGGATTTTAGCCTTTTACTGTTCCATCAGCTTACGTTTTCTCTGGTCCCTCCTCCTCTTTCTCTGTGTCACAAAGACAAGCCCCCTAACATTGGAAAAGAGACACATTAGCTTTGGGGTTTCATGTTTTTGCAGGAGACCACTCTTAATAACCGATAAACGGGAGAAAAGGCAAAGAACTACAGTTGTAAAGACATTATTCCAAAGATGAAAAGGGTATTTGATAGGTCATATTTCTTCCTTCAGGATTTTTAGATTACGAAGTAATGTTATGAATGCCGTACCAGACTCGGTATCGGATTAGGCTCTGAAATAGAACTGTACCGGTACCAGTCGATACCGGATACCATTTGAGGATATTTTTTAAATTTATAAAATAATCCCATAATTTTATGCTTGTTGGATCGCGTACGGTTCGAGTATTCAAAATACGTTGCGGAAAAGACCATACAAGAACATCACGTATAATCGAAAAACGATGGATTAACGAAAATACCTTATTATCGTGAATGGATTGCTTCTTTTCGGATTCCAAGATACTGCAAAACGCGAATGCCCTCTACCGGTATCCACACGAGCATGCACGATCCGGGCTGCGGCTGTGGTGTGCTAGCA
>JANZLC010000002.1:19948217-19960110 GCA_026413385.1 Erythroxylum gracilipes | reverse complement strand
AATCTAATGATAGATTTGAGTTCCTTGACCCCAAATTAGCTTAGAACACCTTGATTGAGGTTGAAGAATCAAAAAGATGGTGGAATTCTTTGTATAGCTGAAACTCTCCTTCTCCTCTCTTCTCCGTTCTTCTTCTTTCATTTAATTAAAACTAAGTGTTTTAATGTCTAAATGAAGGGGTTGCATGGCTACACCATGTAGAAGGGTCTAGAATTTGACTTTTCTTTGATCAAACATGGTGAATTTACCAATTTGCCCTTAGTTATATGAAATTACTATTATAGCCTCCAAACTTTCTTAAATTACAATTAAGTCCAAAATTTAGGAATCTCCAAAACTTTTATTTTTATTTTGGTCCTTAGACTTCTGAAAATTATAAGTAAGCCCCTTAACTTTATAAAATTACGAATTGGTCCTCCAAGAATTAAAAATTACATTTAAGTCCTTTAACTTTTGACAATCTGCAAATAAGCCCTTATATGCATCAACTTTTCCAATTCAGCTTTCTAAGTGTCCCATGAGCCTATAAATCATATCTAATCCCCTATAAGGCATTAGAATTCATTTAATTTAAGCACCACGGTCATATCCATCCAATGGACTCAGTTTTATCCACTTAAAAGCTCATATGTCGGAAATCTCCAAGATTTCGCATTACCAATGAATTCCAAGTTCATATAAAAATCATTTACATATACACTCAAATGACTTAAATACATCTTTGAACTCATATACAACCATATGTACATATCAATATATAGTAGTATCTCCAAATACAATACAACTCAAAAGGGCTCTGAAAGTCTGGTGTTACATTGTATCCATTTTGCTTCTGTCCATAGCCATATCAAGCTTCTATTTCTTTACAAAGAGGTGTTGATCCCTTATATGAGAAGGACCTTGCTCCAATATAGCTGGCAACTGATTTTCATCTGTAAAATTGAGCAAGATAGAGCCATCTTCTCTTAACAAAACTTTCCCTAAACCCTTAGAGCCCCAACGTGATTTGGCCCAAAGGTTTATCGCGAGAAACGCTGGTCTTTTATTCCAGAAAAAACCAATAAGTGTAGACTAACAACTCTAGCTTGTGATAACTCTATAGGAGGACTAACAACTCCATCGAACATGACCTTATCACAGTTCTTCAAAGATACTTTTTTTTGGAGGTGTATATAGCTTGTTTTCCCATGCTCCAATGGGGGAGATCTCAGCAGAGTTGGTATCACTTAATCCACATGGTTTTTGGATAAGCAGTTTGCGAGTTAGAATAGGGAATTCAACCTATGCCACAGAAGTTTCCCCTCTCTCCAAGGAGGTCATAGAGGCCAGAGGGAGGCCCTCCATAAGGGGAGACCCCCAATAAAAATGGCAAAAGAAAAGCTGTGAACTGTAGAAAGCTAAAGGCAGGAAAATGGAAGGGAAGAAAGGGGAAAGTAGGTAGAGAGAAGCCAAAGAAAAGATGACAACGCTAGGGTGAGAGCTACATCAGATTTGGAACTTAATAGGTCACCGTCAGATTTGAAGCTGGAGATTCTGCTGGGTCACCGTCAGATTTAAAGCTAAAGCTGGGTCGCCACTTCCTTGCTTCCCCTTGCGTTCCTATCTTCCTATTGTCTTAAGATCAAAAACCTTGGCTCTAGCCGTTGTCCCTCTTTTGCTGCATCAAATTTGGAACTGAATTGCAAATAGCAGATTCTTTGTTGTCGATTAACATGGTTAGTAAATTCTTTCTTTATTTCTCATCTTACCCTTACCCATCTAGGCTTAAATTTCTCACTTTAACTTCAATGTTTCCTTTCAATATTTTGACTGGGTCTCTTTATTTTCCTAAAATTGGTCATTTTGATTTGGCAAAATGACATTTGATGAAGTAACTCTAAGGTTTCACCATACGGGATGTTTTGTTAATGTGGGTGATAATGTTATGTATGAAGGTGGTTTTGTGGATGAAATTGAATTTGATCCTGACTTACTGAGCTATTTTGAACAGGTTGATGTATGTAAGAAAAGTGTGTATAACAATGTGAAAAAGATATTTTATCTTATTCCTGGTTTTGAACTATATAATGGTTTGAGGGTTGTACAAGATGATGTTAGTGTGTTAGATATGGTTAATCAGATGATGGGTATAGGTGGTATTAATTTTTATATTGAACATGGTGTAGATACCCCTGTTGAAGTGATTAAGGATGAATGTAATGAGGTTAATCAGGGTAATGTAGTTAAAGATAATGGTGAGGATGTTAATAGTGAAGGGTTTAGAGGTAATGTAGGTAATTTAGACAATGTGTCAAATGTGGAGGATGAAAATGATGCAGATATAGAGAATGAAGATTATACAAATATGGAGGATGAAGAGGATTTGAAGCAAGGAGATGAAGGTAATGGTCCGAATGAAAACATTGAAGACGATTTAGAGCTAGGAGATGAAGGTAATGGTCTTGATGAAGATGATGGAGATAATAGACCACATGAAGCTGATGTAAGTGATGCAGATGATGTAGTTTTTTTTTCTGAATATTATGACAATGATGAATATGGAGAACTTCTTAGTGATGTAGATGATATGGTAGATGATGCTACTAGGAGGAAAAGGAAATACCCTGTTTATAATGAAAATACATTAGAGCCTTACAATGAAGTAGGGATGATTTTTCTTAATCATTTGCAATTTAAGAGTGCAGTGAGTTTGTTGTTCGTCAAAACAAATAGGGTTGCCATGTTTACCAAAAATAAGCCCAAGTTTGTCCAAGGTAAATGTAGGATAGAGAACTACCCTTGGTATATATATGGAGCATTTGGTAGGAAGCTGCAGTCATTTCAAGTTAAAAAATTCACGAACAATCATGACTGTAATAGGGTATATACAAATCCTAAGATGGACACCAGCAACCAGCATCTTATCTAACTTGTTGAAAGATAAGCTTAAAAGGAAGACATTTTTAAATAATAATGATATCAAATTTTACGATAAAGATTGTTTAGGTGTTGAAGTGACCATAAGTATGGTGAGAAGAGCAAAGAAAAAATAGTAGGCAATGTTGTTGGGAAGCTTTGGTCTTATGCTAAAGTGATTAGGCAGACCAACCCAGGAAGCATTATCACATTGATAGTGTCTCGGCTAATTCCAACATCTCCACATGTATTTGAAAGAATGTACATATGCTTATAAGTTATTAAACATGGGTTTAGGCATAGATGCAGGCATGTTCTTGGCCTAAATGGATGTTAGCTGAAAACTAAAACTAAGGGTGAACTTCTATGTGCTATGGGAAGAGATGGAAACAATAAAATGTTTCCTGTTGATTGGGCTATTGTTGAAGTTGAGCCGATAGTCACATGGCAGTGGTTCATTGAAAGGCTAAAAGAAGATTTACGTCACTTAGGTTCCAGAATTGGTTAGACTGTAATGACTAACCAACAAAAGGTAAAAGTTTCACATCAAACTTGTTTTTACTTTCATTGAGAGTGTAATTGTTATGAAATATGTAGATTTGTGTCCATATTTATATCCAAATGGTTATGTTTTCCCTTGCAGGGACTTAATAGAGCCTTTGCCGATTTATGCCCAGATGCTGAGCAAAGGTTTTATGCTCAACATGTTTATATGAATTGATATAAAAGAGGATATAAAGGGAAGAGATGAAGAAGAACTTTTGGAAAATTGCAAAATCCTTCACAGTAAGGGAATATGAAGAAAATTTGGATAAGCTCGGAGCCAAGAACCAAAGGTCAACAAAAGATATTGAGAGTTATGCATCAGTTCAGCAATGGTGCCGAGTTTTCAAAGGGGAAGATTTTATCATTGAGTTGGTTGATAATAACTTATGTAAGGACTTCAATAAGACTCTGGTTGATGTAAGAAAAATGTCAGTTTTAGGGTTGTTTAAGCATATTAGAATAGAATTGATGAAAAGAATTATGAGAAGAAGGAAAGAGGTCGCTAAGTGGAAGGGTAATTTAGGGTCAAGAATATAGGAAGCAATTAAGAAGAGTTTCATAATTGCTCAACATTGTTCAGTGCATCATAATGGAGAAGGAGGGTATGAGATTGATCATAGACAGAACAGATATGTGATGAGGCTTCATAACAAGATATGTTCTTGGAGGAGATATAACCTCTATAGCATTCCTTGTGCACATGCCATATGTGTTATTAGAGACAGTAGCCTTAATATTAAAGAGTACACTTCTAGTTAGTTATGGAAGACTGAATATGTGAAAGTATATGGGAAGGCAATTCAACCGATGCCTAGTATGAAGGATTGGCCCATTAACAGTGAAGAAACTATTAGGCCAGTAGAATTTACACAAGGGTTTGGTAGGCCCAAAATAGTTAGGAAAATGGGCATTGATGAGCCTAAAAAATAATACAAAAGTAAACAAAAAGCAAAATGTTGACCACGTATCTAGGAGGGGCATGATCATTATATGTATCCACTGCCATACAGAAGGACACAACAAAAGAGGCTATCCTTGGAAGGGTCAAGAGGTAATTTCTAAGTTATTTTGTCTTTTAGGGTACAACTAAGATTCTTTTCCATAATAGTGGTAATCTTCTAGATTTTTTTGTTATGTTATCACTGTTATCAATGGCAGGTTCTAGCCCAGTTTCAATATTCAAACCCAGACTAGTCAACTAATTTCCATATGGAGCAAAGCACAATGAACTCATAGTCAACCTCGAAAACATATCCACAGTTGAAACCAACACTGAAAACCCAGTAAGTGCCTCTAAATCTACATCTAACAATGCTAAAAGGGAAAAAAAAGTGAAAGAAGAGCAAAAGCCTTTGCTTCTGCCTCTGACTCTACCTCTGTTACTATGTCTGTATCTACTAGTGCAACAACTAATTTAGGTACAACCAATACCTTAAATACGACTTATGTATGTGGAAGTGCAAAAGCTACAACCTCAATTGTTCTCCCGACACCTGAAGGTGCTTCAGAAACAACAAATATTTATACATCTTCAAAAGCCACCACCAAAAACCAAACTAAAGGGAGAAGAGGGCCTGGTTATGATGTTGCAGATGATTGAAGTAGATAAAGGATGTTTGGTGCTGACAGATGTAGTTCAAATTCTCAAGAGAAAATTACAGGAAAAGGCCTGTCATATACTCTTCTCTTCAACAAAAAGCAAACAGGAAGTTCAAGAAACAGATGGAAGGGATGGGGGTATACACAAATGAAACCACAGGGTTGCAGATGCTAAATGTAAGTGTTAAATATTTGTGCTATTACTAAACATTATTTAATTCATACAACTTAACAATGTTTGCATTTTATCTACAGCCTGGAAGGAGGAGTCAGAGACTACTAAACCTTAGGCAGACATCAACAAAAAGGAAGGAAGTTGCAACTGCACATGTCAATCCAAGCCAATAAAGTCAAACTGCATCTTCAAAGGGAAAGGACAAAATGTACTCTTAACATTTAATGGTTAGTAAACTAAACAATTTTGTGATATTTGTGTACTGAAGAACAATAGATTGTAAGGATCTTATTGGGATTAATGTTATTAAGCAATGAATGCAATGACTACTAATTTCAGTTTGAATTGCATTACTTTTTTTTAATTCCTTTTTGTTGAAGTTCATGAATGGGTTACCGAGGGTGATGGAAGCTTGGTTAGAATTGTCACATTCTCTACAATGTTTTGTATTTTTCAGGGAAAGTTTAAAGTTTGTGGAAGGAAATAGATGATTAGCTTTTTGTAGTAAAGAGTTGGCTTTCATTATTTTCCAATCAGTGTGAATTGCATTTCTTTTAGGTTTTTCCATTTTCGTTGTTCATTAATGGTAGAACATGTACATTGTTAATACAAAGAATTGGAATTGTAGGTCTATTAAACATCTTGTATCCTCACCAATAATTTGATGACTTATAAAACAACTTAATAGTTGTGTTAATCATTGGAGGTAAAGTATGAATGATTTTTAAAGTAGTCAATTGTTGCCTCTTTTAACTCCTTTTGACTACTAACAAATACTCCATCTCCATTTATTAAAGATCCTATTTTGTCACTAATCTTCCTTACCAAATGTTGAAACACCAAACATCTTTAAGCTAGTACATAAAACATGTTTAGGTTAGTACATCAAACATCAAACCTGTTTAGGCAAGAACATCAAATTAGTAATACAACAGATGTTGAAACATCTAACACTTTGCACTTTCCAACATCAAGTTAGGTGAACTACATTAACACATTGTTCTAGTACATCAACCCATTTCCAAGTAAGGCTTTAATGGTATAACTATTGTATTTTTTTGCCTTCATTATTCAAACTAACAAACATAAGACAAAACTACTAAACATAAGCTTAAACAAGCAAACCATTTTGAACACTTTGTTGAATGTGTTTCATTACTAGTCCTCGTAGCAACTAACTCATTCTTCAACTTCGAATTTTCTGCAATCCTTTCAGCTTGCAAAACATCTACTTCATTCTCTCTTAACTCTGTCGCTTCAGCCTTCAATGGATTATTTTCACGATATAGCATCTTCTCTCTATTTTTTAGCTCTAAAATAATCTGTCTTACTCTTCAACAAAATCTTTGATCATGCCATTCATAAAATCCACAAACATTTTCATTCTACCATTAAAGAAAAGCAGCAATTCATTAATAAAATATATGAACATATTTAGCTAAAACAACATAAAAATGTACCAAAATTACCAGAAAGAATTGACGACCATAAAACCTTCTTCCTAAATTTTCATCAATCCATGTAGTCCATCTAGGCACTTTCAAGTTACAGTAACAATATTTAGCCTCTCCGTTAGTACCATTCAACTGGGTAAGTTGAAGAAATCAGCTTGTATGACCTCAAATCAAGCTTAGAACACGTTCCTCTACTGCTAAAGTTGAAATTTTCATAAATTTCAACCTAATACAAAATCACAATCAAGAAAACAACAAACTGAATCCTCTAATCAACCTCATTACCTTGAAGAACTACTACTTGAGCTCATTTTTAAGTATTACAGCACAATGATGTAATGTTGATTGTGCACCCACTGACAGCTAAATGATGTCTACAGAACTGAATTTGTTTGCTCTTAATAATCTGCATCTCTTCCATGAATGTCATACTTTATCTTTAACCCAGCAAATAGAGATAAACAAAACATAGATAACCACTAACAAAGCTAAACCAAGCGACACAAATCATATCTTACGTACAATGTCAAGTACATGGGGAAGAGAAAACTTGATCATATCCTATATACAAATGTATAATAGAATTGCATATGAAAA
The DNA here is from genome assembly GCA_026413385.1 of Erythroxylum gracilipes. Classification (NCBI taxonomy): domain Eukaryota; kingdom Viridiplantae; phylum Streptophyta; class Magnoliopsida; order Malpighiales; family Erythroxylaceae; genus Erythroxylum; species Erythroxylum gracilipes. Next base: position 19,952,844 of record JANZLC010000002.1, on the reverse strand, counting down.
ACAATTATCGTCTACACGCTATTCAACCCAATAATCAACCCCATTTAAAGAAGATAAAATAATTAACATAAATGTAACATTGTTAAGGCAAAGGAATAAAGTGAAGATTCAAACATCATAAATTTATATACAAAAATTAGAAGGGAGCATAACTCATTACCTACTTCGGCCTTCAATCAGAGCATATGTATGTTTCAGATCTCTAAAAACCTTACCACCCATTCATCTCCAATGCCAAAAGACAGAGCTCACACTACTAAGAAGGCACAATCGAGATTAGAGTGAACGAACATGCATTAAGTGATGATGCGTCCAAGGATTGGAGTAAAGGCACAGCCGAGAGAAGAAAAAGAGGGTGAAAACACATGTTCAAAACAACTGTTGATTTAGGGTTGAAGAATATTTCATTTAAGTAAAATTTTAAATGAAATTAATAATTTTTTCTTAAATTCCATTGTTTTGGACAATAAATTAGGTCTATTAATATGGAATCTAAACACTAATTAACCTACATGTAATAGGGCGTGTAAAACACATCCTCATTTCCTTCCAAAAAAGTGTTTAATTGAGCATAATCGTGAAATTTTAGCCCCTCATTGAGCAGGTCACAAGTTTAAGTCCCAAACTGATTAAGCTCAAAAAGGTTAAGCCCCAATTTGGGCTTTTAGTCGTAGACATACTAAGAACAATGTTTAACAATGATAAGATAAACTTTACTAGGTTGGACTCCAGCATTATGACGCTGATTGTTATTACTAGCAACTTTCAGTTTAAACTGAACAATATTCAGATTGTAAAACTATTTGTCTAGTTTGATAGTGTGCATGATGAGGATATTAATGCACATAATCCAATTATCTAGAGATTTATAACACCTTTAAGATCAACAGTTCCACTAATGATTTAATAAGATTAAGGTTATTCCATTCTAACTTAAGAACCAACGAAGAAATGGTTGAATTCTTTGCCTAAGGGATCTATCACCGCAAAGAACTTCATGACAAGGAAATTCCTTCTAAAGTATTTTCCTCTAGCTAAGACTACCAAAATAAGGAATGAAATCTCTTCTTATGCTCAGATTTATTTGGAGACCCTTTATGATGTATAAGAGAGATTCAAGGAGATTCTAAGGAAGTGCTCATATTATGGTTTACCTCCATAGAGGAAAATTCAAACTTTTTATAATAGGCTCAATCGAATAAGTAGGAAGATGATTGATGCGGCAGCTATGGTACTTTAAACAATAGAACAACAAATGAAGCTTGGGATCTTATTGAGAACGTGGCCATAAACAAATATTATTAATGCTCTTCTCTATCAAAACCTAATTAGCCAACCGGAGTTTATGATGTAGATTTAGTTATAGTTTTTGCAATCTAGGCTAAATTTTTAAGTAAAACCATTAATGAATTGGAAAATAATTCTCAATTATTCTAAGTGATGTAGTGTGAGGTGTGCGAGCTAGGATATATAAGTTAAGAATGTGAAGTAGCAAAGGCTATAGTGAAGCTCGAGCTTGTGGATTATATGGGGAATGTCCCTAGACCCAAAAATAATTATTACAACAATACGTATAATCAAGAATGAAGGAATTGCCTAAATTTCTCTTAGAGAAAACATGGAAAACAAAGGAATAAACTTTCACCAAGATTTCAGCAACACCTACCTCATGAAAAGAAGTCAATCTTGGAAGATCTCATGACTAAGCTTATCCAAACTTAAGAGGTTAGACTTCATATTAGTAAAACTTCATTAATGAACCAAGATACTTATATCTATAACTTAGAGAACTAAATTGGCCATCTTACAAAAATAGTTTTCAAAAGAAAACAATGGAGTTTGCCTATTAACTCCAAAACAAATCCTAAATAACATATCAATGAACTTATCCTTAGGAGTAAAAAAGAATTAAAAGTCAAAAACAAGAACAGAGTGAGGAGGAGCATGACAAGAGGAGTCAATAGAAAGCTAAAGACGAATAACATACTCCAAAAGTCAAGGAATTCCAATCTACCATCCCATATCTTGCTAAGTTGAAGAAAGATTACATGGATGAGCAGTTTGGTAAATTTCTTGAACCTTTTAAACAACTAGACATTAACTTACCTTTTGTTGAGGCTCTTTTGTAGATGCCAAAATATACTAATTTCTTGAAGAAACTGTTATCTAATAAGAGGATGATAGAGGAGTTGGCTATGGTGAGATTGAGTGAGGAGTACTCAATTATTCTACAAAATAAGCTACCCAAGAAGCTTAAAGATCTAAAGAGTTTTACTATCCCTTATTTAATTAGTAGCTTGTTAGAAGAAAAAGCTTTGTCTTAATTTGTAACATCCCATCACCGATGGGAAGGGTAAAATAGAAATTTGGAATGGGTTATGAGTGTTTAAACTAGTCTCGACTTGTTCATGCATAATTGCACATGCACATGACTGTGCAGGCATTCATGACATTTCCCGGTATATTTGGTCATAAATGTGATTTTTGTGATTGAAAATTTAATTGGAATGGGTCTTCGTGAGTTTTGAATTTTTGGAGAATTTTAGAAATTTTTCTAAAATTTTTGGGTACTTTTTCAGACTAGAAAAAATACCAAGTGGTAGACTGATTGTTTACCAGTAGTAAAAATTACTGTCCAATGGCACTGAAAATTTAGATAAATGATTTTAAGGATTTTTTTTATTTGAGCCATTGGAAATTTGGGGATAAATTGGTGTAGAACTTGAAATTTGTTGGAAAGAGCTTAAGATTGTGACATGTGGCAAGTGACACTTGTCACTTGCCTAGCATGCCACCATGATTGTAATGTTTTAATAAAAACCCACCTTTTTGGAGTCAATTACGATGCTTCTTCTTTCAAAGGATTTTCGTTATTTCTTTTGGCTTTCCTCCCCCCATTTTCGTAACTCTCTTCTCCCTCCTTTCTTCTTGACTTGGTTTGCTCATCTTTTCTAGTTTCTTCTCCCATGCTTGCTCTTCTCTTCTTCTTTAAAAACTAAAGAACAAAATTTTCAACCTAAGCCATAAAGATGATGATGTCGTGTATGTTATGGGAGTTAGAGCTTTTGCGGTTGTTTTGAAGAGTTGAAGATTTGGAAGTTTAATAGGTAAGAAACATGTTTTATTTTATGGTTTTGTAGCTAATTGAATTAGTTGTGATGTTTGTCCACTAAATTGTATGAAAATTGTGTTGGTGTAGATGGGTATGAAATTTTCTTGTTTAATAGATGATTGAGTGTGTATGCTGCAATTTTGTGGACTAATATTCAAGGATAGGTTGTGAGTTAGTTATGGGGGATATATGAAGTGAATTGAGTGAGAAGTGGTTTAGAAATGATATGGAAGATGTAGAATGTGAGTTAGGTTGTGAATCTGGAAATTTTGCTTTATGTATGTTTCAATGTTTTTGCATAACTTTTTATGTGATTATGCAATTGAGATGAGGTTTGGCTTGAATTCAACTTGAGGAGTTTGGCTACATTTCTTGTGAAGGAAGTGATGATTAATTGTGACTTGAAAAGTTCTAAATTTTAACTTGAAAGTGTAAAAATGTGCATGAACAGTAACTCGAGATTTGTCGAGGGGTTTTCGCTGATCTCAGTCCCTTTGACAAAACTTCTGAAGAAGAATGTAGCATCCAGATGGACTGAATAGTGTCAGAAGAGCTTTGAAGAGCTGAAACATCGGTTGACTACTGCACCGGTGTTGGCTATTCTATCAGGGACTTGAGGTTACGTGGTGTATAGTGATGCATCGCATCAGGGATTAGGGTATGTTCTAATGCAGCATGGCAGGGTGATTGCTTAGAAACAGTTAAGGTCTCACGAGATAAACTATCTAGTGCATGATTTAGAATTAGCTGCAGTTGTCTTTGCCCTGAAAACTTGGAGACATTACTTGTATGGTAAGACTTTCCAGATCTTTACTGATCATAAGAGTTTGAAATACTTGCCGAGTCAGAAGAAGTTGAATTTGAGGCAATGGAAATGGATTGAGCTGCTGAAGGATTATAATTATACTATTGAGTACCACTCGAGAAAGGCTAATGTGATGGCAGATGCTTTGAGCAGGAAGTCTCATATCAGGGCAGCTTAGATTCAGGTATTGAGGTTACCTAATTTGATACAGTTGAGAGCTTTAAATGTGCAGTTGAATCTGGAGCAAGATGGGACTTTGATAGCCACTTTCAACCTCAAAATCGAAAAATATCATACTTAGTGGCGATAGAAAGCTAACAAGAAAATCTTCAATGTTCATGAAGACCAATTTAGCAAAATCTGTCTCAATCATCCTAGAAAAATTCCACAAAGTTTCAGGTCATAAATCTCGAATTACTGTTTATGCTGCACATTTTGACACTTTCAAGTTAAAATTTAGAACTCTTCAAGTCATAATTAAGCATCACTTCCTGCACAAGAAATGTAGCCAAACTCCTCAAGTTGAATTCAAGTCAAACCTCATCTCAATTGCATAATCACATAAAAAGTTATGACAAAAACATTGAAACAAATACAAGTCAAATTTTCCAAATTTTCAACCTACCTTAAATCCTACATCTTCCATACCATTTCTAAACCACTTCTCACTCAATTCACTTCATATATCCACCATAACTAACTCACAACCT
>JANZLC010000002.1:19905678-19938583 GCA_026413385.1 Erythroxylum gracilipes | reverse complement strand
GAATTATTTCAAACTGACAAGTGTATATGATATTCTTTAGTACTAAAAATTTTATTGAACAAAATGATGGATATTAAGTTACTTTTGGATCAAATTATTTTTTAAAAAGTGTATCAGTAAATTTTTCTTAGTGATTTTTAACTCAAATTATTTTACTTTCAAAATTGGGAACGACCAATATTGCTCAATAGGCAGAATGTTAGAAGTTTTTCCTCATTAAACTAATAATAATTATAAATTTTAAAATTAAACATTAATATCGAGAAAATGGTTTTGATAATTTATAAAAATTAAGGTTGACTAAATTCATATAGACTATTAGTATGGCTATACAAGTGTCTTGACCTTATGATGAGAAATTTAAAGAAAATTCTATATAAGGTGATTAGGTTAACGCAAATTAAAATAATAATTCTCTAATCCATTAGGAGCCTTGCGATTTAGGAAAAGAGTGGAAAGTTATGATTTTCTTGTACACTCAACTAAATCAAGGATATGGAAAACAAATCATGTTAAGTTTTATAGCCCTCTATTATTATTCATATGAACTACACCATTTCGTAATAAAGATCGTGAATTAAATTAGGGTTTGTTGACATAATAGGCCAATATATTGGGACTATAAGTCTTATCCAGGAGACTGGTATATTGTGAACAATGATAGAAATATTTGGAAACTTGTTTGAAACTTTAATTAAATAACTTGGAAAAGTTTACACTAAAAAGTAAGCGTGGAAAGTGGTTATAGTCGTATTTTATAATTAATGTTGTGCATTCGCATTCACACATATTTTAGGGTTTTCATGGCAGCTAAGTAAGGCGCTAAATTTTAGAAAATATATATACTAAAGGATTTGAACTATTTGCGTAAATATTCGAAAGTTCCAATATTGGAAGAATAACTTAAAATATGACTTCAATTGAGTGAGATCTTTTAATACCTAAAGTCTCTTGAGAGAGTTGACAAATTTTAATTAATATTATTACAATACTTGTAGATTATGAGGCAAAAGCATGTATAAAAATAATTTTATTTGGTAAATTTATTAGCTCATAAAAATATCATAGTAACAACTATAAAGGCATCAAATTAATTATTCACACCATAAAATTGTGGGAGAAGTTAATTGAGAAAAGAGCAAGAAAGGAGACTCCTATCTCAAATAATCATTATGGCTTCATGCTAAGAAGGTCTATGTCAGAAGCATCATACCTCTTAAGAAAATTAATAGAATATTACAGAGAAAGACAAAGTAACGTACACTTTTTATTGATTTAGAGAAGACACATATGACTGGGTATCTAGGGAAATCTTGTAAAGATATTTAGAGGCTAAGGGAGTCCCTTTGTCTTATATACGAGTTATTAGGGATATGTATGAAAGGATAAAGATTAGAGTAAAGACGATTAGAGGAGATACGTAAAATTTTTCTATTAATACTGGGCTATACTTAGGCTCCTCATTGTACCATTTTCTATTTGCAGTAGTGATGGATGAGCTCATCAAGAATATTCAATGGGATGTGTCTTATTATATGTTATTTGCTAACGATATTGTCTTAGTGGAAGAGACAAAAGAGGGTGTTAATATCAAACTAGAAGATTTGAGGCATACGTTAGAGTGGACATGTTTTAAATTGAGCAAAACTAAAATGGGTACTTATAATGTATCTTTTCAGGCCAAGGTGTATCCCAATATAGAGGTAAATATTGGATTAGAAGTTATAGCCCAGATTGAGTCTTTTAAGTCCCTAAAGTCTATCATTCAAAGCAATAGAGAGATTAATAAAGATGTAATCTACCGTATCAGATCAGAGTGCCTTAAATAAAGAAATACATCAGAATTTTTATGTGACAAGAATATACCACTCAAGCTCAAAGGTAAATTTTATCTTTTAATGATTAGGCCAATTATGTTATATGAGGCAAAGTGTTGACTCATCAAACAAGTACATAGTCCTAATCTAATGATGGTGGAGATAAGGATGTTTTATTGAATGTGAAACCTTAATGGAAGAGATAAGATCAAGAATGTATTGATAAGAGATAAATTACAGGTAGTCAATATTATTGATAAATTAAGAAAGAAGAGACTTAGATGGTTCAGATATATGTCAAAAGGAAACACCCACCCTAACGATCTAGTAAGAAGATGCGAAAAAATAGTACTTAGAGACTGTAACAGGAAAAAAGGAGGCTTAAAAAGAACTGAGATAAAGTGATCAAGAATAATATAACTTTGTTAGAATTTACTGAAGACATGGTCAACAATAGACAAACTTTAACGTACTAAAATACAAATAAAAGATATCATATTCAGAGGTCTTTATTGTTCTCTTAAATCCCCTAATTTTTTTAAGTTATTAGTTTCATAGATAACATTAATATTTTGATTAAGTAGTACTTCTCTTCTAATTATTTAGCCTAAGTAGTTTCTTGCTTAGTCTATTTACTTTATTGTAATGATTGGTGCGATTTATTCTTACACTTGTCTCTTTTTTCCTAGTTTGTATATTTATTTACTTATTTTACCTTGTATTGTTAACCTTTACCATATTCTATAAGTATTGTATTACATATTTTTACATATTCAATTATACATATTTATTTATATTTTGTATTATTAATAGTTTGCACTATATATCAGAAATAATATCTCTACCATAGAGGAGTAAAGCTGCGTACTATTATATCTCCTCAGATCTTACATTGCATAGGAACTCTTACTAAGTGTTGTTGTTGATATTGTTATTATTATAGAAATATCATAATAAAATTTCTTAATTTAATCATATCCTACTCGACAATTCTATAAATGGGAACCATTTAAATGAGCCAAAGAAGACAAAAGAAAAGATCTAACGTACACTGGCTACTAACCTTTAGTTGGTGTCGATATTGATCAATAAGAAGTCCTGTAAATTGGTCCAAGGTATAGTCGTGGCTTGTTTGGTAGTAATCAGGCCTGTAATAGTTGTTTATATAATCGTTGCTGCCCATATCAACCGAATATAAGCACCTGTTTAAGTGTTGCGTAGTTAAGTTCTTGCTCCCTAGTATCTGAACCAGTCGCGAGATTATGGTTCGATGATTTTGTAGCTGCATATTCAAAGATATTCGCTCACCCTGCAAGAACACTAATTTTTGAATACTTGTCTCCTTCGATAATATTGCATTGTGTACGCATGTGAAGTGTCAGGAATTTTTGTTACCAAATGTTGTCCAGTTTCTTCACGGATTCCTGCCGATCCAGATGCATAATTCGCACCAAAGAGTATTTCTAGGTCACTAGCAGTTACGAAGGGTGGAATGTAATTAGGAAACCCCAATAGTTCAGCTGGAATAAATCAAATTTCAGTACTTTACTTAACTATAATGACAAGAAAAAGGTTAGCAATTAAGTTCTTCGGAGTATAATGTATGATAAACTGAAACAAAATGCAGCGTAGACTAATTTACAAATACTCGGATTTTTGCTAAATCTCTAATATCGATATTAGGTGAAGGTGAATTTCAGATTTTCCATTAAAATTATCATCAATTAAATACCATGTATGAAATTGGGATGAAGAGATTACATAAGAAAAACAAGGAAAAGGTGGATATAATATTATTGCAAGTGCATACCATGGCCAACCCAAGTATACATAAATATATTTTCAGTTTTTGAGTTAGGACTCCTGTAACTCTTAACCGACGAAAAAATAAAGTACACTGGTTGTTGACTTTTTTACTTTTTGATTGAGTCTGCTTTCTGGAAATGTGTTTCTGAAACAAGTTTAAAATGGGGAAAGTATTGCAGCTAATGTTAATGGATAGTTATTAATTTGCAATTTTTGTTGAATTAAATTTAAAAATATTGACATAACTAAAACTTGACATGATTATTGTCATCAATTTGTGATGTGACAGGAGTGTTCTTACTTCTTAGTAGAGGTTATGCCAGATTCACCTAAATAGCATATTTTGATTGATGTCATGTGATTAATATCAGAATCAGAGCATTACCAATGACATCAAATATGGTCTTCCCATTGCAGAACCTTCCAGTGGGTCCTCCAGGAAAATCAATCCCGTAAGGTTTATAGTTGGCCTTTGCAAGCGTCTGGAGGAAATTATTATTGCCGTTGTCTGCTTGCGAGTCTCCAAAAATGTAGTAACATGGTACTTGGAGCTCTCCACCAACACCATAGTTTTGCAACTTCGGAACTGCCAATATGTAAACAACAGGAACCCACCACCACAGCTTCATCTTAACCAGTAGCAATGCCATGTCTTCAACTGTCAGTGGAAAAGACCGAAACTTTTTCAGAAGTAGAAATGTTGATAGACCGTCAAAAGGGTGATACCAGTTCGTACTTTGACGGCTGAAGATAAGAGATAGGAGAAAATGATGGTTGTTGATGATTGCTGTGTTGAGCTTAGGAAAAAATTGGATCGACTTTGTGAGTGAAGAAACTTCTCTGCGATGCTCTTGACAGGTAAGTGGTGGCAATAACTTGGATTTAATGAAATGAAGACCAGTTTGGCTGGATAAATTCAATAATGTCTTGTCTTGTACCCACCTAATAAATTAGTTAGCTAGCTAGGACTTGTCTTACTTTCTGAGAGCTATTTTTGATCCAGTTCGTAGTATGTACTGCATTGAAACGTCCTCTTTCATATAACCCAATATGTAAGGATTCTTTCTGATTATTATTTAAACATGTACGGATTCTTTTTTACTGATGGAGTATTAATTAACATCGATTGCCCATTTCCATTTTTCTTGCGTTATTTTAGATATCAAACCTTTTATACCACTTAAAACCTGCCCGCGCAAGATAAGAGATTGATTTAACAATAAGGTTGCATGAAAACAAAAGAGTTTGAATCTCCCTAATACGTTTCTGAAATATCTCTATAACACGAATCTCGTCTACCTAATAATTCTGAACTTGGGTTAATGCAACTGTTGTATAGATTCCTTCAAATGTGTGTGGGCATATTTGATGCAGTGTTCCCTAATGTCTCTTTAATATAACCAACATATATATACTAACTTATGTGATTTGTTATCATGTCAAATTGATGTGAATTATTCAATAATATGGTTAATTCATACGAATAAAGGATTAAAATTTAAGAGAAATATCAAGGATTAACCTATATTAATGTAATCTTTGTTCAGTCAACTATCCACAATATTTTCTCCTAAAATCATGTACATTAATATTGTATATTATTTAGTTGATTTGTTTATTCAGTTAGAGTCACCTAAAGTGTATAAATAAGTGAATGTAGATCACATTAGAGACACATAGAAATACAAATAATACTTCTACATTTCTTTTTCTTTCTCTATTTCTACATGGTATCAAAGTCTCCTTTGTAACGAAAGGAGTCAAAATTCTATAGCCTTCTTTATTCTTTCTCTCAACATTCTGCTTTCGTATTTTGGGTTATTAAATTTGTTTCAAAATAATTTTTCATATACCCAATTGTTACTCTTTTTGAGCATATTACAATGATGCAAAAATCATCTCCAGAAGTCTATCCACATGCCCTCATGTGTCCCCCCAAGTCACTGGATTCCAAAACCCTAATTTATGGTGTTTAAAGGAAGAAGAGATCTAAATGACATCTTTTAGCTTCCATGCAAAACGACTCCATTTAGTCACAAGAAGTGAACAACACATCAGAGCCATCTCATCCAACACGTCAACTACCACATAATCTAGAATCCTAGTCAATTGCCATGTCATATGACATGTCATTTGTTAGTGAATATATAAAACTAACTAAATTGGTCTTACACAATAGCTTAAGCTATTGTGGTGAAACGATCATTTAACATGGTATCAGAGCCTTTGTGATCAAGTGGTCGTAAGTTCAAATCCTACCACCCACCTATTATTCAGCACAAGATAGAGTGAGCCTCTGCAAGTTTCAAATCTAAAAGGCTTTCCCTTAAGGGGATGTATTAGTGAATACATAAAACTAATTAAATTAGCCTCACACAACAGCTTAAGCTATTGTGGTGAAACGGTCATTTAATATCATTTGCCAAATCATTAGCAATCATTTCCACACCATCTATACATGTGTCGTTATCTTATTTTTCCACGTGTGCTCTCCTCTTTAGTTCACTTCAGACCTATCAATTAAATTCGGTTCAAAAATATTGACCAATATTTTGGCTGCCCAGCTCAGTATATTTCAATTCAAGTTCTCTGCAAATTAGACTAGTTCCTAAGGTTTTTGACATTTTGAATCTAATTTTTTGGTCAGAACAACCAAATTTCATCTTTATAAGTAGGTTTCCTTCTATTTTATTGTCTTATTTCAATATGATGCCTCTAAACTACCCTACAACATCTTTGATGGCTTCAACTATGATCTTTAGGCTAAGGAAATATGTAGTTTTCTTATGAGGAGATTCCTTTGGTGTATTGTTATTGGAGAAATAACTAAACTCACTTAAAAAAGATGAAAATATTGACATATTCACTGAATGATTAGTGGCATGGGATGAAATGAACCATCAAAACTTAACATGGTTTAGAATACATATGTCAAAGCCATTAAACTTGACTTTCAATAGTTTGACGTAGCTCAGGAGGTATGGAATTTCCTAAAAAATTATTATCCTGTATCAAATGATATCCACCGATTTTAGCTATATAGGAGAATTCATCACACACAACAACAACTAGATAGATAATACATAATTAAGTGTCTGAATTACAAGAACTTTGGGATTAACTAGCACTTGAAGATCCCGTTTAGCCTAGTTTTGATGCTACTGCGATTTATGCAAATCTTCGAGATCGTTAACATATATGGCATTTACTTATGACTCTCAAGGTCATTTGTAACTCTCTTCTTCATAGAAGAACTCTACCCAATCTTGACACTGTCATTAAGAAGCTCATCTTAGAAGGAAAGTCAACTTAATATGTTCTGCATGGAAAAGTCTTTCTTATCTACTGATGTTGTCTTTGCAACTCATACTTTGTCTTAAACTTTTCACAACTCAAGTAAGAAGTTCTATAAAGGATCTTGTGGCTAATTCAAAAAGTTCGGACAATACATCTTTGAATATAAAAACTAACTTAAACAGAAATCTGGAAAAGATAATTCTTCCAAGTCTCTTCATCTTACTTTCACTACTATTGTTGCCACTGAGGGGCCAAAAGTAAGCACTTCCCCAAAATTCTCTTTAAAGGACCTCCACACCTTTCTTCAACAATGTCAACCAGATTTTGGTACAATCTCCTCCTCTCCCCTATCTGTCACATCAAGTACCTCAAATTCTTGGTAACTTGATTCTGCCTATTGCAATCATATGACCTCTTATTCTTATATTCTTGAATCTTTAACAATACCATCTATTCCACTCGTTATTCACACTATCGATAATCCTACCATGCATTTAATCATATAGGTATTGTTCACATATCCATATTACATTTACCTAAAACCTTTCTTGTTTCCAAACTCTCATTAAATTTTATTTATGTTAGACAATTATATGAACTTAGTGTTAACTTATCCTTTTCATATCTTGTTTCCAAACTCTCATTAAATTTTATTTCTGTTAGACAATTATATGAACTTAGTGTTAACTTATCCTTTTCATATTGAAATCATATGACCTCTGATTCTTCTATTCTTGAATCTTTAATAATACCATCTACTTCACATGTTGTTCACACTACTAATAATTCTACTATACATTTAATTTTATAGGTGTTGTTCACACATCCATATTACATTTACCTAAAACCTTTCTTGTTTCCAAACTCTCAAGTATTAACTTATCCTTTTCAAATTATGGTTGCATTATACAGGATCCACAGATGAGTAAGATCTTTGGGAAAGGGCGTAAGGTCAGATGACTATTTGAGCTTACTTCATTGAATCTTCCTTCAAATCTTTTTGTTGGTGTTATTACCTCTCATTTGGGTCATCTTTCAATCTCTAAATTAGGGTCTTTAATCTCTCACAATAACTTTGGTTATGTTAAGACTGCACATTTTGAATGTGTCCCTTGTCAACTATCTAAAAGTCATTCTTTACCATTTTCTCTTAATGATTCTATCTCCTTAGCACCTTTTAATCTAATTCATTTTTATGTTTGGAGTCTTGCACCTCAAGAAACATGAAATATTATGTGATCTTTATCAATGATTTTTCTTGCTATATATAAATATTTCTAATGCGACATAGATTAAACTATTCTCTATTTGCTCTCGTTTTATTAATATGATTCACACTCAGTTCTTTTGCAAGATTAAAGTATCGGGACTGATAATCTAATGGAATACAAAGATACAAAATTTATCAACCTTCTTAATCAACAAGGGATCGTCATTTAGATATTTTGTATAAACACATCTTAACAAAATAGTTAGGCGTAGCAAATATAAAAATATCCTTGACAATACTCGAGCCCTTCTTATATCATCTTTTATCCTAAAACCCTTTGGGAAGAAGCAGTCTTTACTACTTTCTATACTATGAATCGCATTCCCTCCCCTATCATAGGTAATATCTCTCCTTATGATTGCTTATTCAATCATGCTCTTGATTATTAGTCTCTTAAAGTTTTTAAATGTGCGTGCTTTGTTCTATTACAACCTCATGAGCACACGAAACTTGAACCCAAAGCACATTTATGTTGTTTTCTAGGGGATGGGATAGAGCATAAAGGATATAGATCTTAGGACCCACTAACTTAAAGTCTTTGAATCTCTCAACATAACACTTTTCAGGAACATAAAATGTTTTTCACGATATGAAAATGCTGAGTCAGCAAATCCTCACACAATTTTTTTTTCATGATCCTTCCATACCTTTATTTCCTAATACCTTTTCTATAGGTTCGTCTTACAACTTAACACAACCGATGCTTGATTTTATTGTATCTTTTCCGATTGTAGATCCTCAATTCTCACTAAATAGCTCTTTCTCTTTTATTCATTCATTATAATCTACTGAGTCTCCACAACCCCTCCGTCGATCCTCTCGAGTAAGTTAACCATCTATTCGTCTTAAAGACTTCCATGTTTATTCTACTATTGTCTCTCTATATAATCTTTGCACCTATCGTGAGGCCAACTCTAACCCTTTATGGCACAAGCATTGGCGGAAGAATCATGGGCTCTCTCCGACACTAACACTTAGGACTAAGTTTGTTGGACCCCGAATCTTTTCTTGGAAGATTGAAATGGTGGTGAGTTAATCTTGTGCAAAGAAAGGGTGGAAGTTTGTTGGACCCCAAATCTTTGTTGGGACCCGGAAACAGGTCCCAACAAAGTTGACCTACCTTCAAATAAGTTTGTTATTAGCTGTAATGGGTCTACAAATTCAAGACTTAAGCTAATGGATTAGTTAAAAGAAACAAATCACAATTGGTTAAGAAGGGGTTTACTCAAGAATATGGAATTAACTATAAGGAGACCTTTGCTCCAGATGCTCACCTCACTTCAGTGTGCAGTCTTATTGTTATAATAGCAAGAAAGCATTAGGAATTTTTCTGATGGATATCAAGAATGCCTTTCTTAATGGTGATCTTCATAAAGAAGTATATATGCAACCTTTAACTAGGTATGCTTATCCACCTAATAAAGTTTTTCATCTTTGCAAAACGTTATATGGCCTTAAGCAAGCTCCTCGAGCATGATTTGCTAAATTCAGCTCCACCATCAACAATCTTGACTTTATGTCTAGCACTTATGATTATGCTTTTTTTATCTGAAAAATAGATCAAGGATGCACTCTTCTCCTTCTATATGTTAATCACATGATAATAATCAGCGATGACACTCAGGAGATTTGAAATGAAAGATTTAGGTCTCCTGAGTTTTTTTAGGTCTTGAAGTATCTTCTGATGATTCAAGCTACTACTTATCTTATCTCTCGTGTTGGTCTTACTGATACTAAGATTGTTAGCACTCCGCTCAACTCTAATAATCATATGACTACCATTGATGGAGCTTCTCTGAGTGATGATAAACTTTATCGACAGTTGGTTGGTAGTCTTATATCTTACTGTCACTTGTCTAGATATTGCTCATACAATTCACATTGTCAGTCAATTCATGTTTGCACCTCGTACCACTCACTTTTTATTGTTCATTGTATACTCTGATACATTTGAGGCACCTTATTTCATGGGCTTCACTTTAGTCATTTATCTTTGTTGGATTTACGTGCATACTCTAATGTTGACTGAGCTAGAGATGCAACTGATCGTCAATCTACCACTAGCTATTATGTCTTTCTTGGCACATCTTTTATTTCTTGGTGTAACAAGAAACAAACGATTGTCTCTCACTCAAGCATTGAATTAGAATATCGAGCCCTAGCTAACACTACCTCTGAACTTTTATGGTTACGGTGGTTACTTCAAGAAATTAGTGTCACACTTTCTTTAGCAATTCCTCTCTTTTTTGATAATCATAGTGTCATGTAGATTGCTCGCAATGATGTCTTTCATTAATAAACTAAACATATCGAGATCGATTGTCATCTTATATGTGATATTGTACTTTACGGAGCTATACAACTTGTCTCAATCTCATTTGTAACACAAATTGCTGGTCTTTTTACCAAGTCACATCCACCTCGATATTTTCAAGATCTCTCCAAACTCAAGTTATCGTCTTCACTAACACCTTAAGTTTGAGAGAGGATATTAACGTTTATTAACATAATCTTTGGCCAGTCAACTATCTACTATAATTAGTCTTCATTTTCTCCTAAAATCTTGTATATTAATGTTATGTATTATTTAATTGATTTGTTTCTTAGAGTCACATAGAGTGTATAAATAGGTAAATGTACATGACATTAGAGACACACAAAAATATGGTGAATATTTCAACACTTCTTCTTCGTTCTCTATTTCTAATCGAGTTTTAAACTTTGACTTAATTCTAATTATTATAAATGTGTCAATGTTTGCGTGATACCTGAATGGTCAATGTTTGCGTGATACCTAAAGCTCTTTGAACAAATAGAAGCAGACTTAATATAAGTATGAGATAACGAGGAAAAAAAAAACTTAATTTTCATTAGAAGATGAACCATGATGACATGCATCAATTTTGCTTTAAGAAAAATAGATAGAAAAGCCAATAATGATACGATGGCAAGAAAGTAAAAGGTAATCAAAAGAATGGTTCTGAGATTTGACAGTTTTACAGATCGTGCTCGACCGACACAAAATGGGTAACAATGAACAAAATGCTAGGAGAATTAAACGAATATATAAAATATCGTGAGATTCTCGTTCGAACCCTATAGAGGCAATCGTTTAGGTGTTTCTGAATACAGTCAGTTGTCCACCAAGCGAGAGATACAAAAGGACAATCATCAGTGAAATTATTACTGGCCTTCTGCTACTTGCTGACATGATCACATGCATGTCCATTCAATTTTTTAACAGTGATAAGAAGTTTCATTAAAATTTTCAACTTTTGACTCGTCTGTTATCAGTACCTCTTACCAAAATTTGTTTGGGATTTTAATTATACATCATTGTGATACCCAGAAAATGGATTCAGAACATCGGAACAAATCCTTCCACTTGCTCTGCTTTGTTTCGCATCAACTTCTTTTTAGGGTTAATCCAATATTCTTTTAGTTCTCAAAAAAAAAGACTTGGAAAAAAATTTTTTCGATAAGAAGATGAACAGACGGATGAAATTTGTCGTTGATGAGTTTATTATTCTTTTTCTTTCAAAGTACCCGTAGCTCTATATGTAGAGCCTTCCTTTGTACAACCCGAACATAACAATGCAATATACAAATATTGTTTACATGGAATCAGAGCCATTAACTATTATTAATAGTGTCGTGATCTGTTCTACGGCTATTCTCATTTGTGGCCAACTGTCTAATCACTTTAGTTGTCGGCACTTCAGTGATTTTCCTGGTTTTCTTGCAGTTAAAATTTCATCTATTAATAGCCATTTGTTTTGCAGCGGCTTCCTTGTCCTGGTTATTGTGTCCACTGCCTGTCGACAGCAAGTGTCCCACATTTCATTGCCTCCTGCACCAAAGTTTGCTTTCCAGCTGCAGTTATCTTGGTTTTACTGTTTTCTCTTACTCGCTCAATGCGTGTTAGAGAAACAGTTGCAGCAGTCCATATCACTCTGTTGCATCTGATATTTTGCTGCAGACTTGCCATCTCTTAGCTTCCTTGATTTGATGCTATAAAATTATGGATAAACACGATATTACCAAATCCAATGGGGTTTCATTTGATAGAACTAACTATGCGATGTAGACACAAGAAATGTCCAATTTTTTGCGAAGTCGCAAGTTATGGCGTTATATTACAGGTGATTTTGTTGAGCTAAAAGAAAAGCATGCCAAAATTTCAAGAAATTCAAAGAATGATATTAGAAAAAAGGGAATACAAAAATTACTAAATTCTCAAATAGTTCCGCAACACATGTGAACCATTAATCAAACGACTTTATGGTACGAGGCGTGCGTCTCAACGCAACAAATCCGTGAAGTCAGGGGATCGAACCCCAACCAAAGCAGACAATACTGATTTACCTGTGGGCTAGCGTTCAGCGTACAAGATATTGTACCCACCCACACCAATAACAATATGTATGATCCCAGATATAAATTAATTCTCCCTATTTGTGTAAACTTCTAGGAAATAATTAGGGAATAACTAATCTAATGTAGCACCTAATAAAATCAATACTACGATTTACATGAAAAACATTCTCAATATGAGGAGTAAAAAACACAAGACTAAAGTCCAAGAAAAATCTCAACTAACAACAAATAATGGGTACAACAATAAGTTCTCTCTAGTATCGTACTAAAGGCAACAACAACAATATCAAGAATACAACAATTCTCGGCAACAACATCAATAATAACAATAAGAGAAATCAACAAGAGAGTTTGTGAAATCACTTGGAATCACACTCTCTAAAACAGCCCAAACAGATCACCCAAAAGATCTTCAATAGCAAACCCACTGTCTGATATCAAGATTAACGTGTCCTCTACCAGCTATCAAAGTTTCAGCCCAATTGAACCACGTTTCACTATCCAATCGTGAGCTTGATCAAAACTGCTCAATGCTGGAATTAAGAATCCCAAAAGTCAATCCCAACTTTGATCACGAATCGCTAGAAAATCAAAACTCCGATCACGATTATGATTGTTGGAGTTGAACTAATACCAATTTAGAGTAAGCCTTCAAATTCTAAGCTTGATCGGACCACAAATGACCATCTGATTGAGGACCTAATCAAGACTGTTTAAATTTCTCTCCTACTTACTAATATTTTCTCTCTTCACTCTCTCGTTTTTTATTCATTACAAACGATACAATCCTCTCATGTCTTTTTATACAACAGAAGAAAGAAGAAACCAAATTAAATTCAAACACAAACCATTGCTTTTTTCTCTCAATTATGGAGGCTACAGATGTCAAATATGGTGGGTTGACTAATACGTGGATCACTTTTACATTGTGATACATTTCCAAAAATGGAGATAGTTGCTGCTAAACTTATTTCTAAGGAAACCAAGTTAGTTGCACTAAAATCTCATTGTTCTATTGACATTGTCTTAGCTACTATTAGATCCACAAGATCAACAAGTTCTCATCCTCCAAGGAAGGGCAACTGTAATTACTGCAAAGAATTATGAGATTGTATATCTGAATATCCAATCAAACCACCGAACAAGGATTATATACAAAAGTCTTGACAACACTGACGCAATCCTTCCTCTTTCACTACTGTAACCATTTAGGATTCCATTAGGCTTTCTGATTCTGACCTTGCTATACTTCTTGATCAAATTGATATTGATACCCTCAAACAGGCACTTCTTTCCTCTCAATCTGATCATTCTACAACCTTACCTTATTAGGTACAAATTCTTTGTATCTTGATTCTACGTATTGCAATCACGTGAGTTTTGTACTTTCATTATTGAAAAATAAACAAATAGTTGAACAAGCCCACATAATATACACTGCTCATAATTTCCATATGTTTGTTAGCCATGTTGGTTTTGTGTCTACATCTAACCTTACATTACCAAATACCTTCTTGGTTCCAAAGTTGTCACTTAATTTGATATATGTTATTCATGTTGGGAAACTGGGATGTGATCCAGTTCCAAATGCATTGGAATAATTAAGAAACTTTTAGTATTTTAGATTCCAAAAACCAAGATCAATTAAATTCTATAAAATGTTTAACACATAAATTATAATAAAGCATGAATCGTAATTCGTATCTTATTCCAAAGCTTGATTTTTATCTTACCTTATCCCTCGAACTATTTTTAAAACTGATTTATCTCAACTACTGTAGTCGCACAAATATTCAGCCTCTAACAGTATCCACAAAATAGGTTGAGAAAACTCTATAACTCTTACAAAGAGGGTTAGGTAAAAAGTATTAACTCCATTAGAACTTAAGCCTATTTATAATATGTTTTGAATATTTTAGTAATTTAATTAAAATTAAATTCTAATTTCAACTAAAATTTAATTAGAATTACAAACAATTAAATGTCAATTATACCAAATAAGATATAATATCTCATATTGACCCTTATTTATTAAATATCTCATATTTAATCATAAAGTTTTTCAAACTTTACAATCTAACTTAATTAAAATAACTTTGTGCTCTTCAACTCATTCTATATGTGAGACTCATTAGGTTTCCAAATATGTTGGCAATGGTTATAAATTATAATTCTAATTCATAATTAGAATTCAATAAATTAAAATTCCTTTTAATTTATCTTTAATTCTTCAATAAAAAATTATAATTATATATTAAGATTGGCGTCTAGCAATACATCATGACCACCCAAATATTTAGGAATGTCAAAGTGATTTTGACTAAGCTTTCCATGCATGATTTTTTCTTATAATTCAATCCTTTCACTATATAATGTTCTAATTAAACATAGGGCATAAAATTAATGTTTACTCTATTTTTAGCCCAATCATATTAGTTCTCTAACATTAGTTATCGATTTAATTAATGACATTTATAAAATATTTACAAAATGTCATTCTACCTTGGCCAAAGATTTCCTGAATCAATACTAATTAAGAGCAACACAACATTTTTCCTAATTACTTTATGGTAATGAATCCTATTTTAATCACTCAGCTACCTCCATATAGTTTATTTTATATCCAATGACTACCGATTGATCGACCTATGATTAAATAGGTCATAAGTAGTATCAAAACATAGCAATCCCTATACATAATAACTTTGCTGACCTCAATCCAATGATCACTTATAATATCATCATAATGAGATTTCTATAGACATATAAGTAATATTCTAAATGGATTTCTCATATCAGGTTTGTTCAGTGAACTTGTTCTATAACAAACATCCACACATTTGTTTAAGTATCTCCATATTTTAGCCTACGAGAATGACTATTTCCTTTATAAGAAAAAACATAACGTGTGCTAATCTTTTTGTGTTCTATTAATGTCCAATATAATAGAATAAGGACTAGGAACAATTTAGGGATAATACATATATATAACATGATTCCCATAAATATAATCTCATTATAATTTCATTTACAATGCATAATTATCTCATGGACTTTATCATATTCATCTAAACATGGATAAGATAAAGAATGCCTTTAAATATTTTGTTACTAAACCAAAACCAAAACGATTGGTTGTAGGGCATAAACCAACAATTCAACTATATGATCTTAGTCTTAATATTCATTTTTAAAGTCATGGTTGCCGTGTGCAGGATTTAAGGATGGGGTTGATCCTTGGCATAGGGCATAATGAGGGACAATTGCTTGAGTTTTCTTGACTTCATTCACCTTAAATTTAGTTTAGTTGTGGTGATGGTTTTATATCTGGAACCTAGCACTCTCGTTCATATTTCTTCTTAGCATTATAATCCTTTAATTTCTAGTAGGTTATTAAAATTGTTAAACAAAAATTTGTTGATTATTTACCTTGTCAATTATCTAAACATCATGCTTTAACTTTTAATATTAGCAATTATATGTCATCTATTCCTTTTAAATTAATCCTCTCTAATATTTAGGGCCCTTGTCTTACTTTTACTATAGGAGTTTCAAAATCTTTTGCAATTTTTGTAGATTATTTTTCTCAACATACCTAGATCTATCTAATGGAAAAAAATCCAACTTATAAGACATATATACTTAATTTGTCCAAATGATCAAAATTCAATTTTCTAAACAAAAAGTTTTTCAAACTGATAATGCCATAGAATATAACTCATCCTTTACTCTCTTACTGCAACAAGGTATTGTACTTTATTTATCTTTTCTAAACAAATCTTAACAAAATGGGAGAGTTGAAAGGAAACATAAACATATTCTTGACACAATTCGAGCCTTACTTATTACTTCCTCTTGTTCTAAGCATTTTTTGAAGGAGAAGCAACTCTCACTAGTTGTCTAAACTATCAATTGTGTCCCAGCTGCAACTATAGGTAATCAATCGCCTTATGAATTTATTTTTAATAATACTCCTAATTATATTCTCTTTCAAGTTTTTAGTTTTACTTGTTTTGTGTTTCTTCATCTACATGAGTATAACACGTAAATTATAATAAAGCATGAATCTTAATTTGCACCATATTCTGAAGCTTGATCATATTCTTGTCATATCATCAAACTATTTTCAAAGTCTATCCATTTCAACCACCGTATTTGCACTAATGTTCAGCCCCTAACGGTATCTACAAGTTTAGAGAACTCTATAACTCTTACAGAGAGGGTTAAGCAAAAAGTGATAGCTCCATTAGAGTTTAAACTTATTTATAATAAGTTGTGGATATTTTAGTAATTAAATTAAAATTAAATTATACTTTTAATTAAACTTCAATTAGAACTACAAATAATTCTAATTAACTATTAATTATGCCTAAATAAAATATAATATCAAATATTGATCCTTATTTATTAAATATCTCAAATTTAATAATAAAGTTTCTCAAACATTACAATCAAGTTCAACTTGATTAAAATATATTTACTATCTTCAACATGTTTTTTTATATAAGATCCATTAGGTTATCAAATATACTGACAATGATTATAAATTATAATTTTAATTCATAATTAGAATTACGTAAATTAAACTTCCTTTTAATTTATCTTTAATTTTTCAGTTAAACAATTTATAATCATATATCAAGATTAGTGTCTAGCAAAAATATCATCACTAACCAAATATTTAGGAATCTCAAAGTAGTTTTGACTAACCTTTTCGTGTATAATTTTTCTGTGGACCAAAAATGTATTTTAAACCTTAACGTTTATATCAAAATTTAAGTTAATCCTAACGTTTTGGAGTGTTCAAATTAAATCTTAATATTTACAAAACGTTTAAACCAGACAATACGAGGACAAATAAAACGTTTAAGCTAGACCTTAAGGCCTTGTTTGGTTGTCATAGATTCTTGCTTAGGAAAATAATCTTTTTCTTAAAATTTATATTATCACGTTTGGTTCGTTTTTCTTTTAGTAGTTAGGAAAGTAAAAACTTTCCAAATCTAAGGAAAGTAGTAGCATTTTTCTTGGATTCTAAATCCCAACACCCCCTTAGTATTTAGATTATTTTCTTCAGGAATTTAATCTAAAAAATATACTGGCCAATTTAACAATCCCTTCTCTCTCAACTCTACGATAACTCTTTTATAAAACGATACCTCCTTGTCAACCAAAGTTACGAATACTATACCGGACTTAGTATCAGATTGAGTTCTAGTATAATATTGTACCGGTACTAGTTAATACTAAGTACCGGTACTATTTAATACTAAGTACCGTTTTAGGTAAATTTTTAAATTTATAAAATAGTCCCTA
This sequence comes from Erythroxylum gracilipes, assembly GCA_026413385.1. NCBI lineage: Eukaryota > Viridiplantae > Streptophyta > Magnoliopsida > Malpighiales > Erythroxylaceae > Erythroxylum > Erythroxylum gracilipes. The sequence continues at coordinate 19,920,703 of JANZLC010000002.1, read as the reverse complement.
ATTTTTTCAAATTACAAAATAGTTCATTGTCATATTATACAGTTGTACTCTATGTTTTTAACCCTGTCTCCAAAATTCATGATAATAAATATTAATCACAATTTTAATTTAATTTATAATTTAATAATTATTAATAAATATAATTAAATTTAAACTATATTTTTAAAATATATAAACTTCAAATAAATTTTGATTTAATAATTAAAAATATATAAAATAAATATTAGTTTATAAATAATAATTTTTAAATTATTTATTTTAAAAAATAAAATATTTTTATTAATACTTTATTAATAAATATTATATAAAAATAAAATAAAATAATTTATTAGTAATTAAAATAAAAATATTTTTTAAAGTTTTATTTAATTTATAATTATTATTAGTAATAAAATATTTATTATTATTTTAAAAACTTCGAAAAAAAGAGGGGGAATGAGAGGTAGGAGGAAGGGAGGGAAATTTTGAAAATTTTGCAAAAGGTCTCCCAATTTTTTAAAATTTTCGGTACCGGCCGGTATTTGACCAGTACTTTGAATACTGACCGATACAGCCGAAATTGGCCGGTACCGACCGGTATTTGTCACCGGTACTACCTACACCTGTAACGGTATCATTTTCTGGCCAATACGGTACGAAATTCAAAACATTGCCCTCATCTCGTTTATGCTTTTTATACACCTAAAAGTTCATCGGTCATAATGAAAAAGAACTTTTTAAAAATATTCATTATGCTTAACATTGAATAAACTAGATATTCGCCATATCAATATATTAATATTATACCTTTTAAAATTAAAATTGAAGATACACAAAATATTTGAAAAATTATACAATATTATTATTTATCAATATATTAATATAATACCTTTTAAAATTAAAATTGAAGATACAAAAAATATTTGAAAAATTGTACAATATTATTATTTGGCAAATAATTTATCTTAAACATATAATTTATAAATTATTACGTAATTTAAGAAATTATAAAATAAGCTTTTAAGTACATTGTAATTTTTTCTATTATAAAAATGAGCAAGCAAGTTAGCCATACTTCATAGATGAAATGTATATGTGCAATATTTATTTTTATATCATTTATTGTGCGTTAGAAGCCAATTTTACTGGTAAATACCAATTGTAAAAATGTTTTTTAGCTTTTTATGTATGTGAAATGCTAAACAAGATCAAAGCACGGGTCTTACTATTTACGGCCATTGGGTGGTGCACAAGGTACGGCACAACCTGACCCAACTAATGGACCATTGGCTTATGAGCTAATAACCCGTAGTTCGGCCTATAGCTCGACAGGCATAGGGAAGGCCCAAAATGTCCAATTGAGTCGGCCCATTTTATTATTTTTTAAAAAAAGTTTAAAAAATGGCATTATTTTAAATAAAATAATATTGTTTTGTCACTTTCGATCAGGTTACAGACCTGGCCGAGCCTGAACAATTCTACACAGCTCACGGGCCTATGGCCAGGTCAACCCAGGAAGAGCCGGGCTTTGCCATCCCTAAGTGCAGTTGTAATGTTGGGTTTCTAGAGTTTTTCTCCCCGTTTTACCAAACAAAAATGTAATCAACGGTAAAAAAAAATTCTCCCCTATCGGACTTTTCTTTTCTTTCCTCCACGGTTCCACGTATTGCACATAAATGTTTGATGTTTCTGCACATAATGCTTACTTTAGAATGGCGCAATGAAAAAGCCCAAAATGTCGTCGTTAAGCCTCGACGAATTCCCGAACCCACCTGCAACGTAACCGTTACGGGATGTTTTCAAAAGAGAAAAGTCCCGCCAAAACCGCCAAATCTTCATGTCCAGATGCTCTGTTCCCACAAACTCGGAGAAGACGAAATCCAGACGATTAAGAGGCGAAACCAAAAACTTGGTTGAAATGTACGGTCTGGTGGCTGTCCTTTTGTGGTGCTCTCTCTATTACTCGAGATTTGGCAGTGTGATAGTGGCGGAGGGAGTGGAGATTCTATCCAAATCCAAGCTTGAAAGGTGCGAGAAGGGATCGAATTCCGCTTCTGATCTCAATTGCACCACCAAAATCGTCCTTAACATGGCTGTTCCTAGTGGCTCGGTACGCATATTCATTTTCTTTTTCCAGAAAATGATATTGTTTGTTAGTATCTTAGAGGTAGGTAGGTAGGTAGCTATATATTAGATTCGATCGGTACATGAAATTTTGTTGTCCAGTTTTATGATTTTGTTGAAGCAGAGCGGGGGAGAGGCTTCAATTGTGGCAGAAATAGTGGAAGTGGAGGAGAATTCCACTAACAACATGCAAAATCTTCGAGTACCGCCTCGGGTAACCGTCAATAAATCTGCTGCGTATGCTCTCTACGAGTTGACCTACATACGTGTATGCATCTAGCACTAATTAGATGAAATAATGCTTTTCACAGAAATTAGAAAGTCTAGCAGTAATTTGCAGTTTGCTTCCATTTTGAGACTGAATGTCTGGTGATTTTCGTTATGGATGGGTTATCTATTTGCAGGATGTTGCTTATAAACCCCAGGAGTATTATGTTAAGACACGCAAATGTGAACCAGATGCTGGTGCAAATGTCGTGAAGATATGTGAGAGGCAAGTGCTTCCTTACTGTTGTTGTTTCATACATATTTGAAATTAGATCTTATATATTAGGTTGATTATCTTTGATCAGTGTAATGTAGGTTGCGAGATGCAGATGGTCATTTCATCGAGCACACTGAGGTGGCTTTTTACTTTTTCAAATTCTTAATTCTTGTCTAGTTTTCCTGCTTAGTTATAGCTATCAGATTGTTACCGACTGTTTACAGATATGGATTCGTGTTATAGTTTCTGTAAAGTCAACAATTGAACCTTTTTTCTGCTGAAATATTTTCTGTGTGACCATTTATTTAGAACATCGATGATAGATTTACTTGATGTTCTTTTCACATTCAATTCCTCTCATATTTCTTGCTTTTTCTGGGTAGCCAATCTGCTGTCCTTGTGGGCCCCATCGGAGGGTACCTTCATCATGTGGAAACTTTTGTAAGTTCTTTCGATTTGCTCACATTCTCAGCTTTAACATGAAAGATACAGAATTATTCGTCTTAGTTAATTGATTGCTGTGTTTCTTTTAATTAGTTGACAAATTGTTGAAAGGGAAGGCTAATACTGCTCACTGCGTCAGATTTCCTGGTGAATGGTACGGTCTCTTAGACTATCTTCATTTTTTCTGTGGATCCGGCTTAAGTAGCATATAAATGATTTATAATAAGAATCTTTTCGACCAATTAGGCAGAAAAAGATGTCTAAGTATTGTTGAATTTATAAGCATGCCCGGGTGTTATTAATGAATGTCATGTAATGATGGTACGATCCCTAGCGTAGGATCTGGTTATGGGTCTTTGGAACAAAGGATCAGGTTTAGAAGATGAAGGAGAAGAAGGATTGTTCTTTCTTCTGCCTATGTTTACAGACTTAAGAGAGTATCTGAAATCTCTTGAGTTAAAGTACTCAAAAATTGGAGATAATATTTTTGCTACTTTCTTTATTGAATGACAAGAGTTTAAATACAGCAAGTTTAACAATAATCTCCTAAAAATACTGAAAAATATACTCCCACTATCAGAATAAAAATCACAACTGAAATAAAAAGATTCCTAAAAATCAGAGAAAAATAGCAGCAGCTTATTGACCAAGGCTTAGTCAGTCTTGCAACTTCCTCAAGCCATGACTGTATCTCTTGTAAACGTTTAATTGTTGTTGGTTGCTATCAAATGAACGAGTCATAAGTAGGAATGCAAAGAACCCTTTAGCCAAGCCCATCGACATTTTGGATTGATTTAGCTCCAGTACGAGTGATAGGGTTTAAGCGGATGATTAATACTGCTTTCCATTTATGGCATATATCAGATGATGTACTGTTTTCTTATTTCCGCTAGTATTGGATGTTTAATTTTAGTGCTGACACTTACGTTTTAGGTTCCATGTTTTTGGCATTGGACGGCGATCAATAGGATTTAGTATTCGAATTGAAGTGAAGACGGGAAGTAAAGTCTCAGTATGTTGTTCTTCTGCTGAAGTTATCTTTCCATAATGCTAATAAATCACGTCGAAATATATTTAACACAGCTTAAGCTGTGATTCTGCTCTAAGCTTTCTCTTTTCGACAGATTTTTACTCTGAATGATTTAAACGGCTTTCCATGGGCTAAATGTCTTTTCATTCTTAACTTTATTCAAATTAGTTGAGAGTTTGTAACATTAAGGAAATAAATATTGCTTGCAACGATGCTGTGTACCTGATACTAGAAGATAGTTATGAGCTGCCATGCATTTCTGGAGTTCATCCCTCCTTATTCATTCCAAACCGTCTATTGGAATCAAAAAGTGTTTCTCTTCTACATGAAAATCATCCGCATTTTGTAATAACAAGGTGTTAGTCTTGCCGTCGCATGTAGTTGAATGTTTGTTTTTGATATTTCTTTGGTTTGTACATTGCAATGAAATTGATGTCGTTATGGAATTCACCTCTGAAAGACTGTCCTGGACCGTCGTAATTATTTTAGTATTTTTTATTTACATGTTTACAGGAAGTGATTGTGGGTCCTGAATATAGAACAGCAACCTCAAAGGATAATTTTCTAAGGGTTAATCTGATTGGAGATTTTGTAGGATACTCAAGTGTACCTACTTTTGAAGACTTCTACCTTGTCACTCCGACACAGGTATGCTTCCCTGATCAGTGGGATTTCTATTGTTGAGCAACTTGAAGACAAAAGAAGGAAAATCCTTTTATTTTTATAACGTTTCTTTTAAGAAATATGCGCGACAGCTGGTGAGAAAACAATAAATGGTTAGTGGCTAGTGTCGTGGAAAATTGGAATTGGTTTGGTTATCATCAATCTACTCAGAACAGGAAGGGGAAGAAGAAGGAAATATCTTTTTTTTTTAAATCCTGCCTTTATTGGACATATGTTTATATGGTCTTGATTGCTAACGTCCTACTGCTGAGATAATCATGCTTTCTTTCGTAGGGTGAACCTGGTCAACTACCAGAAGTGGGGAAAAATTTTTCTTCGTGGATGCTGCTTGAAAGAGTGAGGTTTACCTTAGATGGGCTTGAATGCAACAAAATTGGTGTCAGCTACGAGGCTTTCAGTGGACAGCCAAACTTATGCTCTTCACCGCTGTGGAGTTGTTTGCATAACCAGTTGTGGAATTTTCAAGATGTTAGTATATCAAATCATTAGCGCGAGCAAATTTTTCAGTGTTTTTGGGATCACAGTACATTCTTTCTTATTTGTGGCAGGCTGATCAAAATAGAATTAATAGGAAGCAGTTGCCACTTTATGGAGTGGAAGGAAGGTTTGAAAGGATAAACCAGCATCCAGTTATGTTCTGTCATTACTAGTGTGTAGTTCCACAGTATGGATATGTTCTCAGTTGAATAAAATTTTGTCGTCTGCAGAATGCAGGTACTCATTCATTCTCCATCGGAATCACGGAAGTTCTGAATACGAATCTTTTGATAGAATTGCGTGCTGATGACATAGAATATGTCTACCAAAGGTTGATATACGGTACTTTTGGTTTTTGCAGCTATTGCAAGTAACAGATATTAAAAACTATTGTTCAAATGAATGATTACAAACTAAAGAGCTTTTCTCCTCCACAAATTTCCAAGATTAGTTTGATTTCATTTCTTTCAAATGAATTGTTGGTCATTCATGTTTCTCAAGCACCACATCCAGTTTTGTAATTGTTGCTACCTATAATCAATTATACTGGTAGCGGCATTGCTATATTTAATACAACGACAAACGATATATGCCGAGTTATTCTATATGTCTGGATTTGCTATAAATTGACCTTATCGATTTTAACACTGAGCCCCTTGAACCTTCTAGGATAGCATGATCATTGTTCGGGTCATGCACAGAGAGCCACTCTGTGTGGCTTCTAGGAAACGAGATGCCGACTAAAACATTACTTTTCATTAGATTTTCATACTGCACGTATTTTTGCAGGAGCCCTGGGAAGATTTTAAGCATTGATATCCCGACTTTTGAAGCCCTTACTCAATTTGGAGTTGCCACAATCACTACCAAAAATACCGGGGACGTGGAAGCATCATATAGTTTGACGGTAATCTGAAAGACTTCCCTACTCAAAAGTTTGAGGATGTTTAAATGCTCTTATATAACATCCAGCTCTCATTAGCTACGGTTACTCTGGGCTGGATCATTTTGGTATTAATAATGTCATACAAGATTATGTCTTCTATTCCACATTAAGATTATTAGCAAACTATATGTCGTTTCGGCTTTTCCCGTTCTTAGATATCATATATCCGATGCATCTGAAGACAATGTAACCAAAATAAGAAATGGCTTATTTTCCTCTAACTAAGGTAGTTTCACTATTGCAATGGTCAATGTGCTAAAGTTTACCGTGACAGAACCTGAGGCTCTTAGAAGTTATTTATCATCACTGAGGTTAGCAAATAAAATGAAATTGCAATTTTCTCAACATATAGATGCGTCTTAAAATTTCCCTAGATGCATTCGGAGCAAATTTCTGGATATCTGATCCCTAAAAAACAGTGGCAATGATGCCATTCATCTGATGTGAAGACCTCTTATTGAAATGTTGTCTACTAAGGCATAGCTTGATGGAATTATGAGATAGGAAGTTCATTGTAACTTTTATTGCTTTAGCGGGTATCTCTTCCTAGTTGGAAGACATTTCATTTTCACCTGCGAAGAATTACTTTTTGCAGTTTGAGTGCTCAAAGGGAGTCGGCGTTATGGAGGTAAGAACTCTGCTTTGATGTTATTTGTGTGTCGAGTCATTGTTCTTCTTTTGGATAACAGTCGTGAAGGATAGCTGAAACATATTGTTTTACTTCTATGATTGAAGGAACAATTTTTTATTATGAAGCCAAACGAAATTGCAACCCGACCATTTAAACTGTATCCTACAACTGATCAAGCTGCAAGGTATTTATGTGCAGGTAAGGTTGCAACAAAGATTTCGTCACAGCTTTGATGTTCATTTTAATGATAAAATTTGAGGATTGAATAAATGGTTCATAAAATTGTGCTTTGATGCAGCTATACTAAAAGATTCGAACTTTAATGAGGTTGATAGAGCTGAATGCCAATTTTCCACTACAGCTACCATCATTGATAATGGATCACAGGTTTGAGATGTTACAAAATTGTGTGCTATCCAGCATCTTTATTTTCTTGACTTAGGACGCTTTGGATTCTGTCATATTAAAGGGTGAATCCATCCAGAGTACAAAAGCTACTAATTTGGCATGGTTTAACATCGGTAGGCATGTGAACGGACCACTTTAAATCGCTTTCCTTAAGAATCTTTTGAATCGTTATTCTTGGTTTGCAATGGAAGGGGGATAAGTCCAGGATCATACAGTTACAGATAAACAAGGAAAGGAAAAAGAAAAAAAGAAAAAGACGAAGTATAAAATTTGTGTTTTTTTCTATTTTCCTACTTCAAGAAGTATCAAGCGAATATGCATTAGTTGACCACCCGTTTTCCAGAAACAGTGAGGTGGGATCTGATTCACTTATTTAGGTGGTCGCTTTTTTGTGTCTTTACATTATGTGAAATTCTGAATATCCACATCATATAGCTGCGTTTGGATAGTAGCTAATTAGCTAATTTTTAACTGGTTAACTAAAATTTAGCTGATTGACTTCATCTAACAACTATTAAATGTATTTAGTTATTGGCTGATTTAATTCATTCAGCTAAAACCAACCAGCTGCATGTCTATCTTCTTCAGTGGCTGGTAAAAGCCCCTTGCTCTAACCTTTTATAAAAAGCCGTATAATAATTGATATTAATTCTATTGCTTTACGTTGTGACATGATTAGAAAATATTTTTTCAAATTTTCTTCTTACAAAAATTATGTTGAGAATTTTTTTAGACATATACTCTTTTTGAGAGGATAATAAAAATATTTTATTAGTTGTATAAGTATAAATTAAATAATTTATATTTATTTTAAGTTTTTTTATATAATTACGAATTCTAGTTAATGATATATATTTGGATAATTACACACTAAATCCCATTAAGCCTCTAAATATGACTACAGCTTTATATCATGATACTCGCAATATAAATTTTGTTAAAAATTAAACATAATTGCACCTTTTTCTTTTTTTTGGTTATGCCATAATAATTATGCTCCTATCAGATTTTGTAAAACTTAATTCTTAAAACAACTTACGAAAAGATGATTAGAAAATCGGACACACGGATTTGTTTGTAGTTCCACTATGCTTAAGAGTTGGTAAATGTGCCAGTTTTGCTTTCTGTAGACGATTGGATTCTGATAAACAGACCAGAGGTAGCTTTATTGACTCCAAGCTGGTTAATCGGATAGAATGAATCACCCTTATTGGAATTGATTACAGATAAGTCCGTTCCAACCACCAGAGAACAGTGTACATGGTTTTTGGGAATTTGTTAAAGGCATTTGGAACAAACTCTGGGAAGGTGTGGCAGAATTCATCACGGGAAAGACTTGCAGGTACGTATTCTAGTATTACTTTTAGCTGTCTTGATGGGCTGTCGTTTATACAATTACAGCCATTTAGTTAATGATTCATAACTGTCTTCTTGTGAACAGACAAAAATGCACAGGTTTCTTTGATTTCAGCTGCCACATACAGTACATATGTTTGAGTTGGATGATAATCTTTGGTCTGCTTTTGGCTATATTCCCAACAGGTACTGTACGTTCTGTTTTCTCTCTGTTTCTTTTTCACAGGGAGGAGATAATTTACCGTGCGTTAGGATACAGTGGTTGTGCTATTATGGCTGTTACATCAGAAAGGACTCTTTGATCCTATTTACGACTGGTGGGAGGATAACTTTTGGACTGGTAAGCAGAGCATCCACCATAGGCGGAGAGACAATATTGATCTCAACCACCATCATGTTCGTGTTAATAAACATCATGAGCTGGAAGCCAGGCACCACAGACATGATGCTCAACATAGGCGAAGATATATTCATCAAGGGCATAGGCATCGTCATTCAGAAAATTACTATTATCTTCATCATGTAAACAAGGACAAGAAACACAAGAGCAGTAAGAAACCGATCAGGCAGCAAGTATTCTGGGATGGAAAAGAGAATGAGGGTATTAGGAACCATCGGAACAGGAAAGACAGAGCATAACAGGATCATTTAGATAATTTCGAGTTGTTCCAAGTTTCACATCTCAAGCTGCTAGCAGAGCCTAGATGAAAAGAGACTAACAAGCCGTAGTGTAGATTGTTTGGAGTAGCTCTGGCAAAAAATGTTTTATCTTTCTCCAATTTTCCCTTCTTGTCTGTTCCGTCTCTTGGAGCAGAAAAGAGAGAAATCACTTAAAAGTCCTCGGATGGAATACTGTCGTCTTTCTCAAAAGGAAACCATGACCTTTAACAAAAAATTTTAAGGATAATTTACTTTTATAACATGATTATATTATAAATATAATAAACTATTAATCATAAATTGTATTTTACTGTGAGTTTTTTTTAATAATTTTCTCAAAATTAATTTTTACCGCAGATGATCAAAAATCACTATAATAGAACAATTATTCAATCTCTAACCATATCCACGTTAACTATTTCGAAGAATGATGTAGAGATAACTATGTCAAGAATAATTATAGAGCATTATTTATCTATAATAGAGTTTGAACATTTAATAATGTAATATAATTATAATTATAATTAAATTTTAATTAGAATTAGAATTAAAGCTAATTTTAATTATATATCAATTAGATCCAAATAAAATCTAATAGTCAATATTAGTTCATATCTTTAAATATCTTACATTAACCATAAAATTTTTAAAATTCTACAATCGAATGCAACTTAATTAAAATACTTTTTTTCTCTTCAATCATACTTTATGCTCAAAATTTACAATCAAGAGCAACTTAATTATAATTTATGTACTTATAAGAGTCTTATCAAGTTTCTAGTTGATAATAAATATAAATTATATAATTATATAAATTAAAACTTTTTAATTTATCTAATTATTTAATTTATATTTATATATCAAGATAGACCTCTAATAATGTACATAATTACCAAAAAGATTAAGACTTTCGAAGTAGTTTTGATTAACTTTTTTGTAAATGATTTTTTTGATATAATTTATTTTATCATACAATGTTCTAATTAGACATAAAGTATAAATTTAGTATCGATTATATTTAAGTCTAATTATATTGTTTCTTTAATATTAGTAATTAAACTTTTAACAATATTTGACAAGCATTTTTAAAGTGTCATTCTATCATGAGAAATGATTTCTCAAATTAATACTAACTGAGAATAATTGAACATTTTCTCTAATTACTTTAGGATGAAAAATCTTATTTTAATTACTCAACTACCTTTATATAGTATCATATACATCTAATCACTACCAATCAAGCTACCATTAACTAGGATGAGTTTTAATTAGTATAAGACATAGCAATCTATACCTAGGATACTTGGCGTAAGTCAAGTGATTACTTATACTATCATCATAATGAGCACTTCTATAAACGCACAAGTACTCTTTCGTTTAGTGACTTTTTTCCTAATGTGTACTCACACATTTAATTAAGCATTTTTATATTTTATTATATGAAATCAACTACTTTTTTTATAAGGAAGAAACATAATATATGCTAGTCTTTTCACTATATTATTGTCTAGTGTTAATAGACATTAAGTTAGGAATAACGTACAGATAATTTATGAATACAATATAAATCTTATAATTATGATCTTATCATAATTTTTTATATGACGTACATTTGTCTTATAAAATTTATCTTATAATTTAATTAATTAAACATATATGTATAAGATGTATAATAATTTTAATAAAATTAAATGTCACAGTGTGCAACAAATTGGTTGGTTATAGGGTATAAACTAATAATCTCTCATTTAAACTAAGTTAATCACTTAAACATGTTTTAATATATCACTGCATGACTATCAGGTTACTATTGGGATAATGATATATTGAAAGAATTCTACAATATTCTCTTTTTGGAGAACTTGCTTAATCCTTACATCTTTCATCTTGATTATCATTATAATCAAAAGGAATTTCCTAACCAAACATTTAGATCATTAACAAGACTATAGCTGTTATTATATGCTTAATGAATCTAATATTATACAATGCATTAATGTCCTATTAATTGAAGGAATTATACCAAGTTTAGTAAAAAAAATTCTTTATCCAAATAACTATTTCTGGTAAATGAAAAGTGTACTTTAGCTTGTTCCAATTAAAAATACCATTATTAAGAGTTCTTAACTAAGATTTACTTTTGTTATTATCAAACTAAAGTTAAAATCCAAATTATCTTAAACTTAAGCATTAACTTAGAAATGTAATAATAGACAACTTTAATAATTTATGGATATCTGGTCTTAAATGATAAATACCTTTAGCACATTATGTATATAGTTGAAATGGAATAGGTAAATAATTTTTTAATCTATATATGCTATAATTGAAGCTATTACCTTTTCATATCTAATTATTCATTCATGAACTACTATATCTTCAACAACTAAAAATTATGAAGTTTTTTTATGTCATCTCCATATTTTTATTAAAGAGTATTAATTATACTCTCATTAACTTCTTATAGACCTATGATACATTCATATTCATCTTTAACAACAAACTTTTTGAATTTATTATGAGAGTGAAAATTTTTAATGTCTCCAAACCTTTTGATTATACATTAATGTCTCGGTCAAAGAAACTAATCCTACTTAGATGTATTGTTAAGAGATTCAAATATGTCATAATTTTATATTATCTAGTTTAGTTATAAATCATTGATAATATATCTTCAAATAAGCACCACATCTATAAATCATTAATTGTGGCTTTTTAAGAGTCTTAAAATTCTATATCTTATATGGAATCTTGCTAATTATTTTAAATGGAACTATTGAAGATTAATTGTTGAATTAAAGTACGATCATGACGAAGTAATTATTACATGTTACAATATCTCATACTGTAAAAATCCTCCCTTCATAAAATTCATACTGATATAGAATTAATTGTAAGGATATTTATTGGAGAATCTCATTTGCTATAGATAACAAAGAAAATTTAAGGTAAAACTTAGTAAACTAATCTTATCAAAGTACTTTGACGTTCTTGATGCCTGGATTTTGTTCAAATAATAAATATTTCAAATTTTTAAAAATTTAAATTGGTATTGCATTTAATATATATAACTATATTGTATAGAGCTATTAAAAAAGTTAATGAAACATAGATATAATCCTTTTTTAAACTCTTGATTTTATGTCGTCTTTCCAATTATGTTAATCATAATTCATTGTTGATATAACAAATACAGACTCTTTGAATAAACATAGATTAACTACATTTACTTGAAACTTTATTTGTTATCATACCTAGCTAATTATGGTAATTTTGAATCTAAATTCAATATCAAATACTTAAAAAATAAATTAGAAATATATATCCTCTATATGATAAGAAAAATTATAAAATTATCCTTTTCAAATGAAACCTATTGTCATCTTAAGGTAGGTGTCTTAATTTTTTATTGAAAAGTAAATAAACAATTTATAAAACTAGCTTAAAGAGCTGCTGAAAAGTTACAACCCTATTTTTAACATATCAATAAGTGTTAAAATCGAGAAAACTCTCAACTAATAGAATCCTAGAAAGAGAATAATGAACAATAGCAAAAGCATCTAAATTAACTCAAACTAAATGCTTGTCCCTACTACAACTTCCAAAGTTAATAAGCTTTTAACTAATGGATTTAGCAATGTCTCCAACTATTTTGATCTTCTCTATTAGCCTTTGAATAATAGTTTCAATACTAGATTCCTGTTGTTAAAGATCGTTTAGTTACTTTTAATCTAAATGCAAAAAACCAATGCTCCAAATGATAGCCTGAACATCTTTAAATCCCTTTTAGCTTGGTATTGGATTTTTTATCTTGGAAAAAAATACTAAACCATAGTGAACAGTCACAATGGAGCTTATTCAGCTTAAGAATATGATTCCAAAGAATGCAGGAAAGGCTGCACCTAAAAAATAGATAGTTTAAGCTCTCACTATTTGTATAAAAAAGAACACAAATTGGATCTAGCTGGGGTAACTTAAGTGCATCTTTAGTTCTTGATTTTCATTTAATTATAAGCCACAAGATAAAAGAGGTACATAGGATCAAGTCGGTATCCCAAACTGGCTCGTGTTAGAAGGTCTTTGTTTGATGTCTTAAAAGCATCTCCTACATGGAGATTTTGTAAACTCTAGGGAATTATTATGCAACCATAAAATTGAGTCCTACTTGTAAGAATTAGGGGAATACCTTGGAAGGTTTTTTATAATTTTCCTAAATCCTTTGGTAGAATAAGTAGGCCAACTAAATCTACATTAATTATTGTTTCCACTTTAGTGTTTACTAGAATGCTTGCTTTAAGAACTTGGAGCTCTTGTATTTACAATTGTCCTAAATTGTGCCAATTATCAAACTAAAAACAAGTATCCTTGCTAATCCCAATGCTATACTTGATGATTAGGCTTACTTGCTCTCTTATTTGAAGTGTTTATCTTAAAACCTGTAAAGTTTTAAAGTTTTCTCTCAATGATCATATGCTTTCCCTATTTAAGAAGTGTAAATGAACCTATTTAACCCAGAGAGACCCTTTGTCTATATAAAGATTCCAAAGTCTCTTAATAAGTAATGTTTTGTATACGATCCTAATTGACATGATTCCTAGGCCTCCATTCTCTTCTATTAAGCATATATCTGACCACTTCACTTTGGAAACTTTTTTTTTTGTTCTCTAATCCCACCCAAAGGAAATTTATAAGCATCATGTTTATAGTCTTCATTATCTCTTTTAGAAGTTCGATAAGAGAACACCAATACACCTGAGGATTACTTAGTACTAAAATAATAAGTTGAAGCATCCCTCCATAAGATAGAATTCTATTGAACCAAATATTAAATCTTTTATGTATAGAATCTATACGTGGGGATCAACCAAAGTACGTTAGATTCTTTAGATACTTAAAAAGAAGTTTTTCATGCTTGAATCCCTTAGATATAACTAGAAGTTCTACATTGCCACCAGATCCATAAAATATATAGAAGGAACTCTTACTAGGATTAAAACACAAGAATGCTAAGAATTTAATTTTTTAAGAGAATTGATTAATAACTCTATTGAATTAAGTGTAGTACCACAAAATAGTAATGAACCATTTGTAAAAATGAGATTAAAAATACCAAATTTATTGAATTTCTAATGCAATTTAAACCTGGACTCCTTTAAATGTTCATTCTATCTTATCAACATTTACTTGCCAAGGGAGAACAAATAGTGTGATAAGGGGTCTCCCTGTCTTAGTCCTTTAGCTACTCTAATATGTTTGTAGGTACCCCATTCATTAATGTGGAGAAAGAAACAATTGAGACACATGTCTTGACCTAATTGATAAATCTGAGAGGAAAGCTAATTGATTCCATTGAATTGAACAAGAAATTCCAATTTAGAGAGTCAAAAGCCTTTGTGAAGTCCACGTTCAAAACATAACTCCTAATTTCCTTCTTTTTATGATAGATTTTGAATAGTTGTTAGGCAATCATATTATCCCCAATGTAACACTCAAATACCCCCTGGGAGGATACATGGATGCCACCCAAGACAGAACAAACAAAACCAAACATCACACTGACATTTATCTTATTTAGAATCAAACACACACATATATTACATATCGGAAGCTCAGAACAAAAATCCAAAGAATATTTACAAGCCCAAACAAAGGAAACCAAATACATTTTCAAACTTTATGAACAGACTCCTTTGGCCAGTGCAGTAGACTTGTCCCAGTCTTTAAACTCCACGCTCTGAACCTACACGGGGCAAATCCACCGTGCTAAGCATATAGCTTAGTGAGTAATAACTAATCTATATT
>JANZLC010000002.1:19874724-19887485 GCA_026413385.1 Erythroxylum gracilipes | reverse complement strand
TGAATTAAGAGTCAAAAAGTACATTAAAAACCATGAAAATGTAGCCAATTTATATGATAAACTTGGGCTCAATCAAGTACCTTTCCTCATCCGCAGTGTATGAAACTGCTCCTTTAATTACACCCGATTTGAGACACCCTTTGTTTGATACAACTCCTTGAGCTTTTCATAGAGCTCCTTTGCTGTAGATATTCCATGAATATTCACAAGGACATTCTTAGCCAAACACAATCGTATGCACTTGCTGCTCTCAAATCCAGATCCTCCCAATCTTCATCGCTCATACTAGATTTGTCCGTACTAGTCGTTTTGCCAGTATCACTAGTAATAGTGCTGATATCAAGGATTTGTCTACCTTTCAATGCCTTGAGTAACCCCGACTGAATCAAAATATCCTTGACTTGCACTTGTCACAAGCTAAAATTGATTCTCCCGTTGAATTTCTCCACCTTAAATCTAAGAGGATTCGAAACCCTATTTCTGACATTTTCCCTGTGCTCTTCTACCTTAATGAATTTTACCATAGAAATGAATAGTACACCAGGTAAGTTTCCAAGAAAGAGAGGTGGGTCACAAAGGACACAATTAAATATCAAGTTTTTCCTTAGCTAAAACTTTCCTAGACATGCACTTCCACACCACCACACCAAAGCTCCACCGCACCAAATGAACCTTTCTCAAGAAAATCCTTTTTGATGTGGAAGATCAATCAAAACTGCGACCACAGAGTATACTCACAATTTTTAAGAAAAACACACCTTGGCTCTGATATCAATTGTTAGGTCTTTAGACCTCCCGAACCTATAACCAAGGTTATTTGATAGACAAAAATATACGAAAATAAAGAAATAATAATAACAAAAGAGAATTTACTTGAAAATTCCCAAATTGGAGAAAAAAATCACGGGCAATAAGAAGAAAATCCACTATGTGAAAAGTGCTTACAATTTCACAATTTTTCCTCTCACATAATTTCATAACACATCAACACACCCATATGAAATACCCACAACAATCTCTTCAACTCTCACCTCAAAAGAAGAATTTAACTAGAGTCAAATTTGTCATGCAAATCTTTGACTTTGTATTGGTGCATTAACCAAGGAAGTAGCAACCTCCTTATATAGGCAAGCCTTGCCCCAATTGTTTTTTCTAACCAACATGGGACAAACAAAAGAGCCAAAACTTAACAATCTCCACCTTGGAGACTTTGGTTGATCCTATAACCACACTCCACCTCATTGAAGATCTCCTAAAAATAACATAACTCTCAATATAGCGAATTATCATGCTTCACAGCCTCACACTCCACCATAAAAGCATACCCACTCATAATAAATCAATTCTAAGCCTTTTACTTTGACACATGTCGAAAACAACCTTGCTGAAAAAATTATGGTGCAACTCCCATTTTTGGCTTTCCTGGAAGTTCATCAACCGTTGACATAAATTCCACCACACACCTTATATTAATGTCTAATCAATGCTCGTACACAAACTTATGGACCCGCTAACAGTAATACATCCTCTATTTTAGCAACTTTGGGATTAGCGGTATGCTATAAGGATGTACGTGCCCTCCATTTTTAGAGAACAAAATCATCATCCATGGAGACATTGTTAGCGACATTGTCAGTCTCTTCATTAATTGATCCAAAGCCTCTTGTCGAACCCGCTCCACCTCTCGAACAATTTTTCCTCACCTGCCCAGATTTTCTACACCCAGCATACTATATTTTTCTTCTTCTTCCGATATCCAGCTGCCACCAGATTCGAGAAGAACATTTTTCCCACCACCTAGTCTTTTCTTTTCTGATAAGAGTTTTTTGGTAACTTTAGAAAAAAACTAACTTTTCCTTCCGATGAATCAAAATGAGTTTCACGTGTTCATATGATGGTGGAAGAGACCAAATGAGTCTCAAAGCTTGATCCTCATCATCTATACGAACTCCAACAGCCTCCAGTTCAAAGACGATCCCATTGAGAACACTTAAATGATCTAAAATTGTAATACCTTCCCTCTTCTGCAGTGTATGAAACTACTCCTTTAGGTATACCCGATTTGAGACGCCCTTTGTTTGATACAACTCATTAAGCTTTTCTCAGAGCTCCTCTGCTGTAGATATTCCAGGAATATTCGCAAGCACATTCTTAGCCAAACCCACACCCAAGGATAGTTGATAGACAAAAATATCAAAAATAAAGAAATAATAATAATATAAGATAATTTACATGGAAACTCCCAAACCGGAGAAAAAAAACCATGTGCAACAAGAAGAAAATTCACTATGTGATAAATCCTTACAATCACACAAATTTTCCTCTCACCTAATCCCCCAATACACCAACACACCCACAAAGAAAAACCCATATCAAACTCTCCAACTCTCACCTCAATAGAGGAATTTAACTAGAGCCAAATTTTTCTTACAAATCTTTGACTTTGTATTGTTACATTAACCAAGGAAGTAGCAACCTCCTTATATAAGCAATAGTCTTACCCTAATTGTATTTCCCAACCAATATGGGATAACCAAAAGAGCCAAAACTTAACAATCTTCACCTTGGCGACTTTGGTTGATCCCACAACTACACTCCACCTCATTGAAGATCTCTAGAAAATAACACAACTCTCAATGTAGAGAATTATCATGCTTCACAGCATCATGCTCCACCATAAAAGTATACCCACTCAGAATAAACCAATTCCATGCCTTTTACTTCGGTACATGTTGAAAAAAACTTTACTAAAAAAATTATGGTGCAACTCCCATATTTGGCTTTCCTGAAAGTTCATCAGCCATTCACATAAATTCCACCACACACCTTGCATTAATGTCTAACCAATGCCCAAGTGCAAACTTGTGAACCCGATAACAGTAACTCATCCTCTATTTTGGCAACTTTGGGATTAGCGGCATGCTATGAGGATGTACATGCCCTCCCTTATTAGAGAATAAAATCATCATCCATGGAGACATTGTTAGCGACATTGTCAGTCTCTCCATTAACTGACCCAAAGCCTCTTGTCGAACCTGCTCCACCTCTCGAACAATTTTTCCTCACGTGCCCAGATTGTCCACACCCAGCATATTATATTTTTCTTCTTCTTTCGATATCCGGCTACCACCAGAGCTGAGTCTTCAGGAGGAACATTTTTTCCACCACTTAGTCTTTTCCCTTCTTAAAAGAGTTTTTCGGTAACTTCAGAAAAAAAAAAACTATCTTCTCCTTCCCATGAATCAAAATCGGTTTCATGTTTTTGTATGAAGGTGGAAGAGACCAAATGAGTCTCAAACCTTTATTCTCATCATCTATACGAACTCCAATAGCCTCCAGTTCAGAGACAATCATATGGAGAACACTTAAATGATCTAAAAATGTAGTACCTTCCCTCATCTGCAGTGTACAAAACTGCTCCTTTAGGTACACCCGATTTGAGACGCCCTTTGTTTGATAAAACTCCTAGAGCTTTTCTCAGAGCTCCTTTGTTGTAGATATTCCATGAATATTCGCAAGAACATTCTTAGCCAGACACAATCGTATCCCACTTGCTGCTCTCAAAACCGGATCCTCCCAATCTTCATCGCTCATACTAGATCTATCCGCATTAGCCGTTTTGCCCGTATCACTAGTAGTAGCGCTGATACTAAGGATTTGTCTGCCTTTTAATGCCTTGTGTTACCCCGACTGAATCAAAATGTCCCTGACTTGTACTTGCCACAAGCCAAAATTGATTCTCACGTTGAATTTCTCCACCTTAAACCTAAGAGGATTCGAAACCCTATTTCCTAACATTTTTCCTGTAATCTTCTGCCTTAATGAATTTTATCGTAGAAATGAATAGTACACTAGGTAAGTTTCCAGGAAAGAGAGATGGGTCACAAAGGACACACTTAAATACCAAGTTTTTCCTTAGCTAGAACTTTCCTAGACATGCATTTCCAAACTACCATACCAAAGCTCCACCACACCAAATGAACCTTTATCAAAAAAATCTTTTCTGGTGTGGATGATAAGTCAAAACTATGACCATGGAAGGGGCAACAAGAAGAAAATCCACGATGTGAAAAATTCTTACAATCACATAATTTTTCCTCTAAGTTAATCCCTCAATACACCAACACATCCACAAAGAAATACCTAAAATAAACTCTCCAACTCTCACCTCAAAAGAGGAATTTAACTAGAGCTAAATTTGTCATACAAATCTTTGACTTTGTATTGCTGTGTTAACCAAGGAAGTAGCAACCTCCTTATGTAGGCAATATTCTTGCCCTAATTGTTTTCCCCAAACCAATATGGGAAAAACAAAAGAGCCAAAACTTAACATTCTCCACCTTAGCAACTTTGGTTGATCCCACAATCACACTCCACCTCAATGAAGATCTCCTGAAAATAACATAACTCTCAATATAGAGAATTATCATGCTTCACAGCATCATGCTCCACCATAAAAGCATACCCACTCAGAATAAACCAATTCCATGCCTTTCACTTTGGCACATGTCGAAAATAACCTTGCTGAAAAAATTATGGTGCAACTCCCATGTTTGGCTTTCCTAGAAGTTCATCAGCCATTGACATAAGTTCCACCATACACCTTACATTAATGTCAAACCAATGCTTATGTGCAAACTTGTGGACCTGCTAATAGTAACACATCCTCTATTATAGTAAATTTGGGATTAGCGACATGCTATGAGGATGTACATGCCCTCCCTTGTTAGAGAAAAAAATCATCATCCATGGAGACATTATTAGTGACATTGTCAGTCGCTCCATTAATTGTCCCAGAGCCTCTTATCGAACCCGCTCCACCTCTCGAACATTTTTTCCTCACGTGCTTAGATTATCCACACCCAGCATACTATATTTTTCTTCTTCTTCCGATATCCAGCTACCACCAGAGCTGAGTCTTTAGGAGGAACATTTTTTTTACGACCTAGTCTTTTCTCTTATGAAAAGAGTCTTTTGGTAACTTCAGAAGAAAAAAACTATCTTCTCCTTCCTATGAATCAAAATCGGTTTCATGTGTTCATATGAAGGTGGAAGAGACCAAATGAGTCTCAAACCTTGTTTCTCATCATCTATACGAACTCCAATAGCCTCCAGTTCAGAGACGATCCCATTGAGAACACTTAAATGATCTAAAATTATAGTACCTTCCCTCATCTGCAGTGTATGAAACTGCTCCTTTAGGTACACCTGATTTGAGATGCCCTTTGTTTGTTACAACTCCTTGAGCTTTTCTTAGAGCTCCTTTGCTGTAGATATTCCATGAATATTCACAAGGACATTCTTAGCCAAACCCAATCGTATCCCACTTGCTTCTCTCAAATCCAAATCCTCCCAATCTTCATCGCTCATACTAGATATATCCGTATTAGCAGTTTTTCCAGTATCACTAGTAGTAGCATTGATACCAGGAATTTGTCTGCCTTTCAATGTCTTGTGTTACCCCGACTGAATCAAAGTGTCCCTGACTTGCACTTTCCATAAGCCAAAATTGATTCTCCCGTAAAATTTCTTCACCTCAAATCTAAGAGGATTCGAAACCCTATTTCCTGACATTTTTCCTGTGCTCTTCTGCCTTAATGAATTTTACCGTAGAAATGAATAGTACACTAGGTAAGTTTCCATGAAAGAGAGATGGGTCACAAAGGACACACTTAAATACCAAGTTTTTCCTTAGCTAGAACTTTCCTAGACATGCATTTCCAAACTACCATACCAAAGCTCCTCCACACCAAATGAACCTTTCTCAAGAAAATCTTTTCTGATGTGGATGATAAGTCAAAACTACGACCACAGAACGGGCAACAAGAAGAAAATTCACTATGTGAAAAATCCTTACAATCACATAATTTTTCCTCTAAGCTAATCCCTTAATACACCAACACATGCACAAAGAAATACCCACAACAAACTCTCCAACTCTCACCTCAAAATAGAATTTAACTAGAGCCAAATTTGTCATACAAATCTTTGACTTTGTATTGCTGTGTTAACCAAGGAAGTAGCAACCTCCTTTTATAGGCAATATTCTTGCCCTAGTTGTTTTCCCTAACCAATATGGGACAAACAAAAGAGCCAAAACTTAACATTCTCCACCTTGGCAACTTTGGTTGATCCCACAATCACACTCCACCTCAATGAAGATCTCCTGAAAATAACATAACTCTTAATATAGAGAATTATCATGCTTCACAGCATCATACTCCACCATAAAAGCATACCCACTCAGAATAAACCAATTCCAAGCCTTTCACTTCGGCACATGTCAAAAATAACCTTGCTGAAAAAATTATGGTGCAACTCCCATGTTTGGCTTTCCTAGAAGTTCATCAACCATTGACATAAGTTCCACCACACACCTTGCATTAATGTCAAACCAATGCTCATGTGCAAACTTGTGGACCTGCTAACAGTAGCTCATCCTTTATTATAGTAAATTTGGGATTAGCGGCATGCTATGAGGATGTACATGCCCTCCCTTGTTAGAGAACAAAATCATCATCCATGAAGACATTGTTAGTGACATTGTCAGTCGCTCCATTAACTGACTCAGAGCCTCTTGTCGAACTCACTCCACCTCTCGAACAATTTTTCCTCACGTGCCCAAATTATCCACACCTAGCATACTATATTTTTCTTCTTCTTCCGATATCCAGCTACAACCAGAGCTGAGTCTTCAGGAGGAACATTTTTTTCACCACCTAGTCTTTTCTCTTCTGAAAAGAGTTTTTCGGTAACTTTAGAAGAAAAAGAAACTATCTTCTCCTTCCCATGAATCAAAATCGGTTTCATGTGTTCATATGAAGGTGGAAGAGACCAAATTAGTCTCAAACCTTGATCCTCATCATCTATACGAACTCAAATAGCCTCCAGTTCAGGGAAGATCCCATTGAGAACACTTAAATGATCTAAAATTATAGTACCTTCCCTCATCCGCAGTGTATGAAACTGCTCATTTAGGTACACCCGATTTGAGACTCCCTTTGTTTGTTATAACTCCTTGAGCTTTTCTCAGAGTTCCTTTGTTGTAGATATTCCACTAATATTCGCAAGGATATTCTTGGCCAAACACAATCGTATCCCACTTGCTGCTCTCAAATCCAGATCCTCCCAATCTTCATCGCTCATACTAGATATATCCGTATTAGCCGTTTTGCCAGTATCACTAGTAGTAGCGCTGAAACCAGGGATTTGTCTGCCTTTCAATGTCTTGTGTTACCCCGACTGATTCAAAATGTCCCTGACTTGCACTTGCCACAAGCTAAAATTGATTCTCCCGTTAAATTTCTTCACCTCAAATCTAAGAGGATTCGAAACCCTATTTCCTGACATTTTTCCTGTACTCTTCTGCCTTAATGAATTTTACTGTAGAAATGAATAGTACACTAGGTAAGTTTCCAAGAAAGAGAGGTGGGTCACAAAGGATACACTTAAATACCAAATTTTTTCTTAGCCAGAACTTTCCTAGACGTGCACTTCCACATTACCATACCAAAGCTCCACCGCAGCAAATAAACCTTTCTCAAGAAAATCTTTTTTTATGTGGAAGATCAATCAAAACTACAACCACAGAGCATACTCAGAATTTTTAAGAAAAACACACCTTGGCTCTAATGTCAATTGTTAGTTTTTTAGACCTTGTGAACCCGCACCCAAGGATATTTTATAGGCAAAAGTATCAGAAAATAAAGAAATAATAACACAAGAGAATTTACTTGGAAACTCTCAAATCGGAGAAAAAAACCATGGGCAACAAGAACAAAATCCACCATGTGAAAAATCCTTATAATCACACAATTTTTTCTCTCACCTAATCCCCCAATACACCAACACACCAACAAAGAAATACCCACAACAAACTCTCCAACTCTCACCTCAAAAGAGGAATTTAACTATAGTCAAATTTATCATACAAATCTTTGACTTTTTATTGGTGCATTAACCAAGGAAGTAGAAATCTCCTTATATAAGCAGGAGCCATGCCCCAATTGTTTTCCCTAACCACTATGGAAGAAACAATAGAGCCAAAACTTAACAATCTTCATCTTGGCGACTTTGGTTGATCCCACAACCATACTCTATCTCAATAAAGATCTCTTGAAAATAACATAGCTCTCAATGTAGAGAATTATCATGCTTCACAGCATCATGCTCCACCATAAAAGCTTACCCACTCAGAATAAACCAATTCCAAGCTTTTTACTTCGGCACATGTCGAAGACAATCTTGCTGAAAAAATTATGATGCAACTCTCATGTTTGGCTTTCCTGGAAGTTCATCAGTCATTGACATAAATTCTACCACACACCTTGCGTTAATGTCAAACCAATGCCCGTGTGCAAACTTCTGGACCCGCTAATAGTAACACATCTTCTATTTTGGCAACTTTGGGATTAGCATGCTATGAGGATGTACATACCCTCCCTTTTTAGAAAACAAAATCATCATCTATGGAGACACTGTTAGCGACATTGTCAGTCTATCCATTAACTGACCCAGAGCCTCTTGTCGAACTCGCTCCACCTCTCGAACAATTTTTCCTCACATGCCCAGATTGTCCACACCCAGCATACTATATTTTTCTTCTTCTTCCGGTTTCCAGCTACCACGAGAGCTGAGTCTTCATGAGGAACATTATTTTCACCACCTAGTCTTTTCTCTTCTGAAAAGAGATTTTCTGTAACTTCAGAAAAAAAAACTATCTTCTCCTTTCCATGAATCAAAATCGGTTTCATGTTTTCATATGAAGGTGGAAGAGACCAAATGAGTCTCAAACCTTGATCCTCATCATCTATACGAACTCCAATAGCCTCTAGTTCAAAGACAATCCCATTGAGAATACTTAAATGATCTAATATTGTAGTACCTTCCGTCATCTATAGTGTATGAAATTGCTCCTTTAGGTACACCATATTTAAGATGCCTTTTATTTGATACAACTCCTTGAGCTTTTCTCAGCGCTCCTTTGCTGTAGATATTCCAAGAATATTAGCAAGGACATTCTTAGCCAAATGCAATCTTATCCCACTTGTTGCTCTCAAATCCAGATCCTCTCAATCTTCATCGCTCATACTAGATCTGTCCGTACTAGTCGTTTTGCTAATATCACTAGTAGTAGTGCTGATATCGGGGATTTGTCTACCTTTCAATGCCCTTGTGTAACCCCGACTGAATCAAAATGTCCCTGACTTGCACTTGCCACAAGCAAAAATTGATTCTCCTGTCGAATTTCTCCACTTCAAATCTAAGAGGATTCGAAATCCTATTTCTTGACATTTTTCCTATACTCTTCTACCTTAATGAATTTTACATGAATAGTATATCAGGTAAGTTTTCAGGAAAGAGATGTGGGTCACAAAGGATACACTTAAATACCAAGTCTTTTTTTAGCCAGAACTTTCCTAGACATACACTTCCACACGGCCATACCAAAGCTCCACCGCACCAAATGAACCTTTCTGAAGAAAATCTTTTTTGATATGGAAGATCAGTCAAAACTGTGACCATAGAGCATACTCAGAATTTTTAAGAAAAGCATACCTTGGCTCTGATACTAATTGTTAGGTTTTTAGACCTCTTGAACTCATACCTAAGGATATTTAATAGACAAAAATATCATAAAATAAAGAAATAATAATAACACAAGAGAATTTATGTAAAAACTCCCAAACCGGAGAAAAAAAACCACAGGCAATAGGAAGAAAATTTACTATGTAAAAAATCCTTATAATCACACAATTTTTCCTCTTACCTAAACCCCTAATACACCAACACATTTACAAAGAAATACTCACAACAAACTCTTTATCTCTCACCTTAAAAAAAGAATTTAACTATAGTCAAATTTGTCATAGAAATATTTGACTTTGTATTGGTGCATTAATCAAGGTAGTAGTAACCTAACTATATAAGCAAGAGCATTCCCCAATTATTTTTCCCAACGAATATGGGACAAACAAAGTAGCCAAAACTCAACGCCTATCAATTTCACTCTTTCTTTCAACATCTTCAACAACAATGCAGTGCCGAAGACAAATTGGGATTGATTGGATTGATGAGTTTTAAAGAAACGGAGGGGAAGATGGAAGTAAGCTCTTTGGTTGGAGTGCTTGAAGATTACTCTTGAAGCGAGGATTCTGAAAATTGATCGTCCAAGGAGCCAACATCAGACATTGATACACAGAAAGATCCAAAACCCACTTCGCGTTGGCGTGGATTCATCTTTTTTTTTTTGCTGGTAAATATGGATTCATCTAATTACTAAGAAGCAAATTAAAGAAATCAGTAGCGACGTCGCATACGCTTAATGCTTTCAAGATCTCTGTGAGAAAAAGTCGTTGTTGGGTATGATACCAAATCTTTTCTTGGACACTAATGGCTATAGTTTAAAGACTCCCAGAAATGGGCCTTTGAATTAGTTGCATCAGAAGCACAAAGCAAACACAATTTGATTAAACCTTTGATCCATCCATCTTGTTTGATTGTAGGATAGTTGCCAGCTCCTTTATGGTTTGCATCTTTCTCTTCACATCCCCTCTTCAAATTATGTCTTGGTCTACAGCAAAAGTCTTCATCAGTAACACATGGATATAAACTTTCACAGGTTAAGACATTACCGGAATTTTAATTATTCTACAATCAATATAGGGAGTATGTGATTTTCAAGGTAATAACATAAATATAGTAATTTTAAGAAAATCCTGAGGTTACTCCATTTATGTATTCAAAATAAGCAGAAACATTAATTTTCCTATGTACCAAACAGCCTATTATCGAGATTGCCTTTTATTCCTTATATATAGCTTGTCTAACTCAAGTTCCACCGCTTCTATCAAACTAGTTTAGGACGTGAAAAATAGCAAATTCCATTTCGACACTCGATATGTGGAATCCAATTTGCACCATATTTTAGAAATGCTAATGCAAAATTAAGTCGTGACTAAGCTCTGATTGGGACAAGCTGCTTAGCTAATTGTATGAAAGCAATCTCACGGGGCAAAATCACCACCATTTAAGACCAAAAATAAACTGGCAGTTGAAATGAGAGCTACTGCTCACGTACTTGTTTAACAAGATTAAATCTTTGATTATGGATACAAGTTAACTGGTATGATCAGTATATGTGCACGAAGGCATATTCAGAGTTATCTGGATATCTTGTGTAGAAGTAATACTTGGAGCCCAGTCAGACCAATCAGACAAGCGGCGCTCTTCTTGTTCAATTTCATCACTGAAAGGTAGCATGTATTGGAGTACCTCATCCCCACGAGGGGCTTTATTGCCCTGGCAACAATTAAATCAAAGACAGTTTAAATTACAAAATCAGTGAATCGAAACAGTACTTTTGTTGAATTTAAAAATCTCTCACTCACTCACTCACCAACAAACTAGCGAAGAGATGTTGATGTTGATCACAATACCAACAGCCACATTGAGAAAATTGAATCTTGTGGCATCCAAGATCATCAAGTGTAGCCAATCCTTCTCCTTTGCTCCTACCATTATTAACCTACTCACACCAGCTTATGCTGCATACTCGATAACACCTCATCCTAAACAACAATGGCGTAAGTAAAAGAAAATCAAACAAACACTTCTTTTCTCTTAGTGACAAAGAAAGGAAAGTTAGGAGTAAAATGACAAACCCGAAGATTCACAGATTTTCGGAGCTAGGATATAACGCGATTCTTGTTGGATTCAGTAATGGCAACGGTAAAGACAATGACAGGAACTAGTTGGAATACCAAAAGTGAGTTTTGGATATTAGTGGATCTACTTTATTTAAAAATAAGAATTCCAATTTAGTGAGAGGTGGTTATAGTAATATATAAAATTAAAAAATGTCACGTTGTAAAGAAAAAAGCTATGTGGTGATTAAGGCAACTTCTTCATTTTTATTGAGGATTTAATTTAAATTTTATGTAAATGTTAGAGTTTAAAATACATTTGTGATCTTTTTTTTGTATAATTCAATTCTTTCTTTATATAATATTTTGATTCAATATAGAACATAAAATTAATGTCTATTTTATTTTGAGTTCAATCATATTAGTCCTTCGCTATTAGCTATAGATTTAATTAATAACATCTTTATTTATAAAATGTCATTCTATCTTGACCAAAACTTTTTCAAATCAATACTAATTGAGAATAACAAAACATTGATCGTCATTACTTTAATTTGTCATATTAAAAAAGTTTCTTCCACTTCATCTTTGATGAATTCAAATATGTGAGGGGGTGCTTGGTTGATGAGTTTGGGAAGAAGTTAATAGGTATGGAATAAAAAATGAGTGGTTAGTTGTTGATTATGATTATAGGGGTAATAGTTTGATATCCCACTTTGGGGGAATCCTCCATACCCCCATTTAATAGAGGAATGAAACTCATTCCTTAGTAGAGACAAATTTTTTAAAAATACTTTTAATACTAATTAATTAAAATATAATTAATTAAAATATAATTCATTCATTCATTAAAATAGTAATTAATTAATTAAAATATAATTAATTAAAATAATATAATTAATTAAAATATAATTCATTCATTAATTAAAATACTGCAATTAATTAATTCATTAATTTAAATATTATTATTTATTAATGATATGTTCATATTTTCACATATGTTTAGGACTCAATTCATAGTCATTTACATTCATTTTAGGTTCATCTATGGCTGATTTATCATGTTTTAGCATTATTTGAGGTCCATTGATGTAAAATGCATAAATGATACAAATA
>JANZLC010000002.1:19848402-19860069 GCA_026413385.1 Erythroxylum gracilipes | reverse complement strand
TAAATGCAATATGAACCTCATAATTATAATCTCATTATAATTTCATTTGCAATGTACAATTATCCCATGGACTTTATTATATACATCTAAACATGTACAAGATAAAGAATGCCTTTAAATAATTTTTCACTAAACTACAACCAAAGCGATTGGCTATAGGGCATAAACCAACAGGTAGCTTTATCAAGGAACTTACTTTCGACACTATAATTCGATGATAAAAAATGTCCCTTATATATCAACTACAACTAGAATGGGTAATCTAACACTTGGATTCATTTGGTAAGATATGCAGCAGGGGCTTCGAGATGAGAAAAGCTCTGACAAGGAGATAAATAAAACTCACAAGAATCCTGCAACATGCAACTAGAAGAGAGAACATCTGGCCATGAGCTGACTAGAGTTTAATGGAAGCTCCAAGTTTAAACTTTAAGAATTTAATTAAACAATACAATGTAGTATTAGTTTGGCCATTCTCTTGCATTTTTTGGGTTACATTTCTTATAAAATGCTTTCTTTCTTTATAATTATTCAATTTAAATTAAAAAAAGAAAAACAAATTGCAGGTAAAAATTTGGAGAGAACACATAATTTAAAACTTTAGTTATCAACTTATTTCAAATATAAAATTTTTCTAGTAAAGGAGAACTAGCTATGCATCAATATTAAATCATTATTCATTAATTAATAATAAAATATGCATTAATTAATAATCTAATTATTTCATTAATTAAACTATTCATTTTATTCTAATAGAATAGAGAAATTAGAATCAAATTTATAATAAAAAAATGAACAAATTAATGTTTAACTTATAAATAACTAGAATGAGCTGTATGCTGCATTAGGAAAGATGAATTGCTACGAACATCACTTATGCTAATAAGAGCTAAAGATAAAGTAAGTGAAGAGACTCTTGGAGTGAGTCTCGAATGATATAAGATCTAACATTTTTTATTGATTGGATGCCATTGTATGAAAAGCCAAGTACTCAATGATAGAATGTAGGGATTGTTATACTAAAGAGAAAAGCGAGAGCCCATTCGTTGGATTTTTGCTTTGATTATGAGAAACAATAAATAAATACCTTTTTTCATAAATAAAAAAGTTTCACTAATTTAATTAACTATTAATTTGAATATCATTTTTAACTAAGTATTGATTTAATGAATTATTTAATTAACTTAAGTAAATATTTAATTATAACTTAAGTATCAATTCCAAGAAATGGATAGGAGTCATAAATATGTCATCATAGGGCAAAGTATAGGCATATGCAACATGGTTGAATGAATTAAAGATTTCTCAAAATTTTTAGTTTCTTTTGAAACTCAAATAATTGTATTAATATAAAAAATAATATATCAACAATGTTTATAACCATAGAGTTAACACATTGGCCTTACCTAAAAACAACACCCAAGGGTATAAGTGCTTTGTTGTAACGAAAGGCTCGAGAGTGACCATAAATATATAAGCACTATAAGAACAAATGTTCATCATTACATCTGCAAGTTTAGCGTTCATGGTGAGATAGCTACCTTTTTAGTCTCAAATCTCATTTCATCACTATTACCCCTTCTGCATGTCTCACCAAGTCCAATCTGATGCTATATTTTTGACTATGCTATCTTCATCAACCATATTCCTTGACATGGCAAGACTCCAGCTACTTCATAATAATTTCCCAAGCTTCTTATCTTTTAAGGAGTTATTTATAGGTGCTTTTGACTGTTCTTTATATTTTTATTGAATTTAAATTTTAACTATGCTTGATAAAACGGTTTGTAGATTAGATAACATGACCATTATTGAATTGTTCTTAATACCATTTTCTATATTCGATTTAAGCTTAGAGGGGAATTGGTTGTATATGAGGTTGAATGTTTGATTCTAAGTCTCCGGTCAATAACTGGCTCCTCTAGGCTCTCTCCCTTATTCTTCCTACTATATTGTAGTGACGAATTAATCCTCTGAGCTTCATCAATTCTCAATTACATTCCTTAGTAACCTTATTTACCATTGATTGTTCTTTGATCCACTACACCAATTATATTAACACTTGTTTAGTTTCTTTATCTAATCCTCTAAAGCACCTATCATTCCTTTCTTTCTATATTTTATATAAACATGATCCAAAGGCAATCGTATATATAGTTTTATCCCCCTTAAAAACATTCCTCAAGGAGTTTAACAAATATATAAATTCAAAACATTTTAGTTGGTCCTTGTTAAGCTGTCAATACTCTAACACATGTCTCTATGCAATTTAAGAGAAATTATAATCAAACTATAAGTGGACCTGGGATTCAAAGTCCCTTCTGTAGAGATAACATCCACTGATTAAGTTTGGGTATCTTAACTTGTCCATACTGCTTATTCTGTTATTAACCACTAGACATATTCGGAAAGTAACCTTAAAACGCTGATTTTCTTCCAAACCATCCATTTCCATTACATCCTTTGGCCCCTCCTTCTAAAAATCTCTTTACATGATTTATTTATATAGATACTTGAAGGGTGTTCCTCGCAACATACTTACTTGGACTTTTTATATCTAATTCATTGCTTAGTAAAATGTTTATATGTTCTCTTGGATATGTGCTTTATTGGTTCTTTGTCCTCCAAGAATCAACTTTGGAGTAGATAGGGAACCTTTTTAGAAGACTGATCATATGTTAAGTATTGCATGATGGACTTATTAAACACGAATTATAAAATAATGGAGAGGAAGTCTTCTTATTTTCCACTAAGAATTTGAAGCTATTGATTAATTTATTCCTTAACCTGAGTAATTATCCAATAAACCATAAGAAGGATGGCTTATACTTGATCTCCTATATACTCTTTCCCCTTACGAAATACATATAGACCCATTTGACATAAATTGATTCTTTGGATTCCATCAAC
The DNA here is from genome assembly GCA_026413385.1 of Erythroxylum gracilipes. Classification (NCBI taxonomy): domain Eukaryota; kingdom Viridiplantae; phylum Streptophyta; class Magnoliopsida; order Malpighiales; family Erythroxylaceae; genus Erythroxylum; species Erythroxylum gracilipes. Next base: position 19,857,159 of record JANZLC010000002.1, on the reverse strand, counting down.
CTCCATAATCTTCAAGCTATCAAAACCTAATTACCAAGGTTTAAGGGAGTAATAACAAGTCAACCCCCCCCCCCCTTTCTTAGTTTAAATGTTTTATCCTAAGCTACCTTATCATTATAGGTTATGGTTTTATTTCCTGCCCATAGGATTCTCCTAAATTGCCTTTCCATTGCTCTTAATATCTCTTTGACAAGATCATATGGGATGACCAATGCACATATAAGTAGTTTACTACTGAATATATTAATTATACTTTCCCTACCTTAAATAATGACCTATGGCACTAGCTATCTAATATTCTTTGAATTTTCTCTAGTAGGAGTAAGGAATCCCTACATTATGGCTTCCTTTTAGGTGTTGGAATTCTAAGGTTTACGAAAGGGGTGGTTTTGACTTGTATTTCAGTGATTGATGCTAATCAACATGTATCTAGTGAAGCACTATTATATAGTATCATAAAGCTCTTATTAATGTTTACCCCAACCATAATAGATGTTTAAAAGTGTGAAGTGATATCATTAGGTTACATATATGATTCTTTATGTTCTTTTAAGCAGAGTAGTAGCTCATCAATAAAGGATAAACAAAACAACTCCACCTCTTGCATCTATTTTGAAATTTAAAGTTATGATCCATGGGAATATTATACTGAAGTAACCTTGTTAATGCTTCAATGCAAAGAGTAAATAAGTAAGGGGTCAAGAGTCTCTTTGTCGTAGTCCCCTTACCCCCTTAAGTATTTAAGCTGGCTCCTTGTTTATAAGTACACTAAAAGAGGTAGTTGTTATGCATGATTGGATTCATTTCCTGAAAATGATAGAAAACTATAGTTACAAAAGGTTAGGAATGAACTCCCAGCTTATTGTGTCATAAGCCTTATGAAAGTCTACTTTAATGGTGCAATTCTTTGGAGAATTCACCTTAGTATGGCCTTTAAAGAGCTCTTGAGCCAATATCCAATTATCCTCTAACAACCTACTTCTTATAAAAGAACCCTGTGTTATACTGATCCTATTATTGATAGATTTTTTCAATATAGATGCTAAGATCTTAGATATGGCTTTATAGAGAATATTGAAAAATTAAAAAGTTTGAATTCATTAAAACACCTATAATAGGAGTCTTGGGGATGAGACAAATGAATATCTTATTGATCTTCTTGAGAATCTTTCCTTTCTCAAATAAGTCCTTCACTGCTTTAATAACAATATCCTTAATCCAAGGCCACAATATTCAATAAAGTTTCTATTAAATCTATTAGGAGCATGAGCTTTTTAAGAATTCATCTCAAATATTACTCTCTCCCTTTCTAAATACTAAATATGGCCACTTAGCATTTGTCTTTCTTCCTATGTGAATTAGTTAGATGTGAAGGATCTTAGTAGCTAGCATATAAAGATGGCTGAATCATTTATTCCTATAAAATTCCTAAAGAATGCATAAGCTTCCCTCTTTAATTCTTCTTTTGAGATCACAACCTTATCATTCCCCACTCTTAGGGAGAAAATTCTATTTGTGTTCCTTCTATCCATAATGGCCTTATGGAAATAACTTGTATTTTTATCTTTATCCTTAAGCCATAAGCATTTGGATTTTTATTCGAATAGTACATTAAAATTCCTAACTACTCTAGAGTAGTCTTTGAGTGCTTTTGTCTTCTTCCTTTAAACTAATCAAAAAATTAAAACACATAAAAACACTCAACAAGAACATAATTCTAAGTCATAAACACATGATTATCATATAATAAAACACTTAAAAACACACTCAAACTTTTAGAAAACATACTACAATGTACACTATCAATGCTCTATGGATGTAAATGAGCTTTTAGGTTTTTATATTGAAAATTATTGAGTTAATTAGGACCTAATTACATATGGGGACTTTTAATTGTTACAAAATTTTCAATTTCAATAATCTTAATGTTAATTGCTACAGTGGACTCACATTACATTTATTGTTTGTATAAATTTAAGATTAAATGTATTATAATTATAGGCCAATTTTCTCTTTTTTAGGTTAACTATCAATTATAAAAAAAATGATTGAAAACTATAATACAATTTAAGTAGGAGAAAAAGTAAACCCATTGCTAAAAGTATAGTTATAGATTATACCTCATAAGAGGTTGCTTCCAAGGATTCTCCATTTTAGAACTGATCTCCAATTAAAGTGATACCAGACTCTTTGGATAAAGAAATTCATGATGTTGTGATACATAGGCTATGGAGTCTTAAGAGAACTAGATTTGGAGAAAAGGGTATGGTAGATGGTGTATTTTGATAGTTGGCTATAGTTATTTGATATACGGGATCTAGTGTTAGAGTTTATGTGTACTTTTTAATTAGATGGGAAGAAAAATGCTTACGATGATAACTCGATATTAAAATTCCAACTAAGGGGTGTTTATGATCATTTCAGCTATAACAAATTCGATATCCATATAGGGGCTTATAAAATGGAGCATAAGGCACTATGTATCCTAAATGAACTAAAATTAATTGGGCCTCCTTATATATTCATTATACTAATTATCGACATGCTATAGGCACTATATAACCTTGTTTACCCCCTAGGTTTAAGGCTTTTGGCTTCTATTAATATGTTATGAGGTATGTGCATAAGTTACTCATATATTTATTATGTTTATAAGATAATAACATAAGTATAGTGACCTTCAGGACCTAACCTTCCTTCACTTTATGAGAGGTTGAGTGAGATGCCATTTGGGGCTCACCTTCATTTAGTTTATAAGGGTCTACTTGTATTAGTTAAACTTTAATGTAATTAAAGAATAATTATAACCTAATTGGCGAGGAGACTAGGAGTGATAAGTAATAAGAGATATCTAGTGATTATATTTACACTTCCCTCTCAATTAGTATGGACATTTTGAGAGTGATGAGAATGGTTGGGCTTTCTATAAATTCGAGTGGACAAAACTTTGCACTAATTGGAGTATTATTAAGAGTATTGATGGATATACCTATATATTGAGATCAGGCTATAAAGGAGAAGTAAGAGAGAACACCTACACCATCCCAACTCCAAACACTTTGATAGCACACCCACCACCTACTACAATGTATATTAAGTAGTATATTTATTAATAAAGGCATATTAGTGAGGTTGGAACAACATTTGGCTATCTAGATACTACCACAACTAATTTTCCCACCTTAACCAACAATTGCAGAGCCTAAGCTAGAGATTAAGGGTCATGGAGAGATTGAGCTAAAATTTATAGAACTAGAGTAGGAGATCGAGCCACATAAAGAGATTGAGTTAGTAGTTATGGAGCCTTTACTAAACGAGCTAGTAGATATGATGCCAATTAATGATGTGGTCAACTCTCACAATTTTTCTTTATATGCCTCCATCTAATCCAACATTGAGCACTCCACCATAACAAGACTGATTTAATAAATATCCTTTTTGTATTTTTCTGATGTTATGATTATGTAGGAAAATAGTTTAATAGAAAAATAAAAAAAATTATTAAACATAGGGGAAGAGTTATTAAAAAAAAAACTAAAAAAAGCAATTGGAAACTGAGAAAAAGCAATTGGAACTAAAGGAAGGAAAAAAAGCTAGAAATCCATCAAGCTTCATCAAGAACTTTATGATTTAATAAACATAAGGAAGTTATCTTTTATCTTTTGTTCCTTCTTAGTTATTGTGGGTTTTCTTTATTCAAATATAAAATAAGAGATATATATTTAGGTTATATAAATCCTAGGAATTATTGTGTTGAATTGATTCTTTGATTTTATGCAAGATCATATTTTTCTTAATAATTATTCATTATTATATTAAACTACAGTTTGTTGGTATTTTAATTCGATTTTGTATTTCGTACATTAGGGTTGAGAGATTATATGTATAAATGAACTACAACATGAGTAATGAGAGTTTAATGGAATCCTATAGATATTACTACATGATCTTTTAGAGTTGAAGTGACATTTACGAAGAAAATTAACAAGAGAGTTAATTTCAAATTAAGGATATGGGTTGTATTGCTTGATAGCGAATATGGTTGTAAATTATGAATTCCTATTGGTCCAAGGAATTATGATTAATCACTGAGTTAAGATAAATCAAAATCATAAGATATTTTCTAGGGAAGTTCTTACCTAGATCTTGGTTATATATATATATATATATATTAAAGGATCATGCTTATATATTGGTTGTTTCAATCTTGTTCATTGCTTCAATTTGGTGATTTTGATTAGTTTTGTTTATTTTTTAAATCAACCACTCATATTATTGGGTTAGATAATGAGAAGATAGTCAATATTGGCAATTACAATCCCTGAGTGATTGACACTCAACTTACCTAAACTATAGGATAGAAAATAATAGTTGTACTTAACTAGGTGATATATTTAATATTGTTTTGTGATTCATTTATATCACATCAAAGTTCACGCATACTCAATTGTTTCCTTTCTATCTTTGGCTTATTCTATGATAGTGAGTTCTAACTCTTCTCTTGCCTCTCAACCTCCCCCTCCTTCCTCTTTATGGCCTTTTAAGCATCCTTTCCCCCTTTACTGGCCGAACTCTATTCCTAGTTTATTTTTATACTATTATTCATTCTTTTTCAACTTCTCATCTAGATTCTTGTTAAAATCTTTCATCTTCTACCATCCCTATTTCTACTCCTTTTAAGACTTGCTTTTTAGATGATTTGGTCCTTTCCTCAACTCTTACTCCTTCTAAACCTTTCTTCTCTCACCCTCACTCAACAACTCAAGTAATGGCATCCACTTTAAGGGCTAACTCTGACTCAGTTATTGCTTCCTCCTTAAACCATTCAATGTGGAAAAGAAGTTAGTGTCAAGTAGTTGGTGATGCTTCACCATTTAAGGACTTACTTACTTACTTCCCTTTTGGGAAATGTAAGCATTCATAAATTTATAACCCCTCTTATTAAAGTCCTTTGTGTAAGAGCATTAAAATTGTCTATTACACTAGTTTTCTACTTTGTATATAAATGACTTGCCTTCCTTGAAATATAGGTATATAAATAGAACAATTAGAAAAAGATGGGGCTAGAAAGCATCCTTATTAATGAGGATAATTTTTCCTCGTCAAAATTAATTATGAAGCTAATGTGATGAAAATTTAGAGGCTAGTCTATGGAACATAACTAGAAATCCTCTCATACTATATAAATGGTGACTACATATTGCCTTTGAGCTAGAGCTTTCTGCATTTTCTTACTGCTACTTTTAATTACATCTCCATTCACCACTAGCCTTGACTCTCCAAAGACTCTTGTCCCTCCTATGTCATTTTTATCTGTAACACCCCACTTCTGCAAGACACGTACTCGACATCATGAGTGATATCCAAGTCCGTGCCCCGTAAGGGTAGTATGCTAGAGCATTTAATCAGTCAAAACTTAGTATAATTTTTTTAAACCACAACACAATATGCAGAAATCCATAATAATTTCATAAACATTTTTCAATTCATCATAATGTCAATACAACATAATTACATTCGCATACACATTGTACAATAATTCCATAATACACTCCTTAATACAAAATTTGCGGAAAAAACAATTCAGTACGAAAATAAAGAAATACAATGTAGACGCGAACTGGTCCTGACCTCTATCTGTTACTTGAATGTAGTAGGTATACTCCCATTGCCTAACAGGGTATTCTTTTGATCCTAAAAGATATTTGCAAATTTTGGGTGAGTTTTGCGAACTCAGTGAGTGACCATCATTGATGGCTCACCCAGTCACACAAAACAAGATTCACATTCACAATATTTCACATTTCACATTCAATACAGTTTAATCATTCATATTATGCATATGCAATGCACATGAGACCCACTTTCGATTTGTTACTTTGTTGTGACCAAGTGCCTAAACTATCCCGTATACCGGGCTCATTACTAATTGTTCCATATTTGATGGGAATAGGGCTCATTTTACATAGTGAGCCTTAGACTCTTAATCACTTTCTAAGCTTGAAGCTCATTTCACACTTTGAGCTTTAAGCTTTGATCGGTGACTACTCCAATCACAACTGCCATTATATTTCATGCATTCATGAAATGGAATGCATCAATCACATTTGCGTGTTCCCATTCAATCACATTCCCATATCATAGGACCTTAGTCCGACATTTAACATTAAAGTTAAGAATCACAGTTTCACTTACATGCAAATGTACCTTCAGAACACATTTAACAATCAAATTATGTACATTTAGTTCATCTCATTCATATACAAGCAGCACTTCAATATCTCAATCAAGCATCACAATCATCAAACCTTCTGTCCAGAAACCAACACAATCAATCACATTCATATAGTCATTCTATAGTCAATCAATACAAAAATTTAAAATAGAACAAACAATAAAATGAGACCATCTCGATCTACTCACAGTACACTCTAGATTAGCATTTGCTTCTAAATTCTGGAAACGCCTGAAAGCGGACTTTTAAACTGCACAACCCATTTATGCAATACAAACATTGCACACACGCATTAATAATTTTGTACAACTATAAGCATTAATTTATGCACATGTGTGTATATGGAATATGTACGATGCATGTTCATGACAATCCCGGGTATATAATCAAATTTCACACATTATCACATTATCATTTTTTCGCATCAATTGCTTTCATAATAACTCATTTCTCGTTGATTTTCACTAGATACACTTTACTTCTCTTTTTGAATCACAACTTTAATCATATTGACCACTTAATCTCCATTAAACACATGTATTTAGTACTTTAATACCAACAATTCACTCATTAATATTATTCCAACATTACATGATCACACATTATCAAAGCTCTCATTTCTTCTTATAAATTCTCCAAAATTCCAAACCTTCGGGTCTACTATTAACATTCAATTAAAAGGTGATAATGATGTAATTTGGTCTTACTCTCTTCTAGAAAAGTGTTCCTCTATGTCTTATGTTTCTATTGACACCAAAATCAATCAATTTGGTTCAGTAATTTTGGAGATATACCTCAAATATTTTCAGACTGCTCTTATCTAAAACAATATACTATACACAATTTCCAGCCAGAAATTGAGCATTTTAGAGACTGAATCACAATTAGACTTTTTCATATGATTTGTAGACCTATTTCTCTAGTTTACTCCAAATCAATAATCATATCATGTGGAATCCTATAGTTCCAGATATAATCAAAATTTCGAAGTATGTTCAATAAAACATTCCTATTCACATTGTTCCAACAGATTCCCACATTTTCATTTGATCAAACTTTTTCAAATCAATTCATAATGCCACAAATTTTTGCGTAGAGATAGAAAAATGTGTTAGGAATATATTGGTGTAAGAATCAAGTCATTTGGATGTCTAAAGAAGAAGTTATGGTTAAAAGAAGCAAGACTGTTCAGTAAAAAAAAGAAATCTCAAAAGCACGATTGCGCTTAAGCATGATGGTGCAAATTTCATTTCATCTCCAAAGTCACCGCTGTGGTTATACACGATGGTGCATTTTCTCCATACTCAAAAGTCAATGCATTTCATTTTAAAAGCACAACAGTGCAATTCCACTTCCTCTTCTCCACTGACATCTCAACTTCTAAACTCTATAACTTTTGATCCAGAACTCCAAAATTACAAGCTTTAAATCAATGGAAAGATAAAAGAGATATCTACAACTTTCATGAAGACCATTTTGTCAAAATCTACCTAGATCAGTATAGCAAATTCTCTGAAAGTTTAGATCGAACTTATACCTCTCTTTATCTTTTCTTCTATTCTAACCCAACTTCTCTAACTTATTTGATTTCATCATCTCAAGTGGATACCTCTTCAAGTATATCCAATTTCAACTCAAAAATATCCATACATATTTGATATTCCCCACTTGATCATAAATACCCAAAATATAACACATTCCCATACATTCAAAACAAACACAACATATGCATTCATCCAACAATGTACTATACTCAATTCTCAATTTCATGTCAAATTTTGAGACTCTTAAAGAGAGAATTTAAATTTGATACCTTCATAAAAAATGTAGACATATATCTCTATTTTAATCCAAAATAAGAATCATATAATTTAGGTAACTATAGAAAAAGTTATAGGTAAAACACTACATACTGTTCCAAACCACAATAGAATCCACAAACTCAAATTCGAGCTAAATTTTGAAACTCTTAGAGACTGAATTAAATTTTGATTTCTTCATAAAAAATATAGCCACACATCTTTAGTTTAATATAAACTTAAAATCATCACATTTATATGCCTATAGTTCAATTTATGGCTAAAATACAGATGCATGTTTAGTGAAACAATGCATTTATACATTTTCCAGCACCCTTCGCCATCTCTTTCATCTTAAATCCTCTCTTTTGCTTAGTCTATCTCTTCTAGCTTATTTCCTCAATATTTCTACTTTATTCCTGTTTCTATTTCAACTCAACTCACACACAACAAATCAAAATCCATTATTAATCATAAACATCAAAAACAGAACATACTTGAATCACTCCTTCATTTTCATTTCTATACTCATCCATTAACACAAAACAGGTTATATACTCATCTCTATATTCATCAACTTCCAATTCTCATTAAGACCTCATTTTTCACAACCAATCCATCTTTTAAAAAAATGTTTAGCGTAATTCATGATTTCATACTCATCGTTTACACAAAATGGAACATAATTATACCTATTTTCCATCCACGTTACATATATATATA
>JANZLC010000002.1:19831517-19843938 GCA_026413385.1 Erythroxylum gracilipes | reverse complement strand
TTTCACAAAACGTCGATAAAAACGTTTCCTTACTCCCCTTCACCGACGTTCCTTGCGACGTTTTTAAAAACGTCAAAAAAAATGTTCTATGGCGTTTATCTAACATTTGCGACGTTTTTAAAACGTCGCAAATTGGGTCTTTTTCTTGTAGTGCCACCAATTGGACAATGTTGTCAAGGATAGTAGTCAGTGCAGCCATGCATTCGTTGGTTTGCTTCCTTTTTTATTCTTACGTGGTCATTAACCAAAATGAAACTGATGGTCCAGAAAGAGAGAGACATCATTTGACATGCCAATGAAAGGTATCGTTGGAAGAAAAGAAAGTGTTAAAATTAATGTCCGCAAAGGAAAAAGTGTATGAATTAATGTCAATAAAGTGTTTGATGCAAGACACAGAAACTAGAAGGATTTCTGTAACGACGGTAACCAGTACCTAACTACCATGTACATCTATCATCTTGCTATCCCCCCACTGGTACTATACTAGAGATGGACCAGAAGAAGATGGAAATTTCGACTCTGTCAGCTTTATCTAACTTAATTAATCAATTCTTTACTTACAGAGGAAACAATTCGTTTTTCTTCTGTATGAATATGATTGGGTATTAGTAAAAAGAGTTAATACCAGAAAGAGAAAAAGAAAAAGGATTAAGATTTTGCCCACAATTGAATGTGTACATGCAAGCTTATTTATAATAAACAGTTCAGATACTACCTTACCTCCAAAAGTTATTTAGAGTATGGTAGTCCTACTCCCTATTCCTCACTACTCGAGTTGGACTTTATACACTTGATTGTCAAGTTCTGTACATCCCGCAACTTCCAAATCTTTCCCATAAACCTAAAACTGTGTCTACAAAAGCTAGCTACTAAATATATTAATATTATAACTATATCTATATATATAGCCTCGCTATTTAATTGATTAACATGTAAAATTAATATCAATTTGCCTAACGCAATTTAAGGTTTTCTTAATCATTATTGATTATCACTTAATTTTGGTTCGGATGATAGGTGCAGGAAACATTAAAAAATAATGTTTTAAAAACTGTGCGGTTAATCTTGTGCAATAGTAAAAGCCTTTAAGTAAGTTAATTTTTTAATTTTGTTTTTAACTTTCTAATTTGATTTAATTTAATAATTTTGTTGCTAAAAATTAATTAGTTTATTAATTAATCGGTCATTTTTATAAAATAATCAATTTTCATAACTCAAAATAAAACGATTAATTTTTTTTAACAGTCTCATTTTTCAATTAAACTTTAATTTTTTGATGGGTAAGAATAGTTTTCTTCAATCATTTTTTAAATTATTTAATTTTATTCAATCTTTAACCAATTTTATGATGGTCTAATAATGGTTGAATTATTTAAATCTTAAATTTCTTGTCTTATCGATTTACCTTCTAATCTTGAAAATACTGCTAAAAATATTAGGTATATTTCTTTTGGTGAAAGTAATTCGGTTTATATATCTATATATACATGGCCCACAGAGTTAGGCACTCTTTAAATTGAAGCAATAAGAACCCTCCTTTTCTAAGAAATCCCATAAGATAGGAAACCCATCCCCACTCCCCAATCGAAAAAAGAGAAATCTTCATTCTAATTTGCAGATATTCCATAAGTGCACATAAAGTTATATATGCATCTAAGTCCTTACGATGAAGTTGGACGTTTCTATCCGGGTGCTAACTGTCAAATATTAGTTATAGATTAAGTATATAATACCCTTTCACTAGAACAAGATTTGTGTTACTGTTCTTCTACCTCCATCGATCATGAAGAGTATCTTCATTTTCTTCCTTTTTCTTCTCCCTCTCGTTGTGTCATGTGCAGAGACAATGGTTCGCTTTTCTTGCTCCTTTTCATATGAATGAAGCGAATCCCATCTTTATCTTTTTCTCTCTTAATGAATGCGAGAGCGAAGTACTTTTTTCTCTTCTTTCTTGTGAATATCATATGATTAATTTAATGTAACCACAGGCTTATGTAGTGTATTTTGGAGGGCACAAAGGAGATAAAGCACTGCACGAGATAGAGGCAACACATCACTCGTATTTGCAGGCCGTGAAAGAAACTGAAGAAGAAGCCAAAGCTTCGTTTCTTTATAGCTATAAGCACACTCTCAATGGCTTCGCTGCATTGCTCACTTCAGATGAAGCCTTCAGGCTCTCTGGTACAGAAACTACTACATGGATTTTCTTCCATCTACCAAGTATATTCTCTATCAAACAGTAAACAATTTTGCTGTTACAGAAATGGAAGAAGTGATATCGGTTTTCCGAAACGAGGCATATTCACTACAAACAACAAGGTCATGGGAATTTGTAGGCCTAAAAGACGGGCAAAGCTTGAACCATCCTTTTGGAAGTCACAGGGACTTGCTACCAAAAGCTGGATATGGGAAGAACATCATAATCGGAATCATGGACAGTGGTTAGTTAACAATACCATACTATACTATATAGAGTAACAAAATCAAACAGACCTCAAAGTATGATTTTGTTTTCTCCATAACGTTCAAGTTCCTGGTCTCACAGTATGGATTTTTGTCTTCTCCATAACGTTCATGTTCCTGGTCTTATCATTTTTATAACGTTTCAGTATTTTTGTATATGAAACTGCCAATGATTGGTCACGAGGGGCTGGCTCTGTTATTGCATGTGATCATTAACAGGGTTTCTGTCTTTCTTTCTTTCTCTATTCATTTCAGGCGTGTGGCCAGAGTCTCCGAGTTTCAGCGACGAAGGTATGGAACCAATTCCGAGATCATGGAAAGGAATCTGCCAAACTGGAGTGGCTTTTAACAAGTCGCATTGCAATAGGTGAGTGTTGATCAAAACAATTTTTTGAGCATCGTTATTGCTATCCATAGTTGTTTTGCCTTTTGAGCACTGTGACAGCGTATAAAATCTCGGTTGGGAAAGTTTAGGCGTACACGTGAACTAGTTCAACGTGTAGATATCTCTCCGCCAGACACACTGGAGGTCTGTCATAAACTAGCTTCTCTTTCTTAAAAGTCTGTCGTGCTCGTGGAAGTAAGTAAACAGAGCCGACTAGATACATTTGTCATAGTTTCCATTCGCACATCAAATAGAAAACATTAAGGGTCTCTTTAATCCGATTCTCGCAGGTTAAAAAAAAAAAACATTTTTCTCGGCAAATGACTATCTGTGATTCTTGCGTCACAAAAAAATAAAAAAAAAGGACAATGCAGTTAGTCACCTTTGTTCTGTTCCAGTGGATTTGATTAATTACTAGATTGAACTTTGTTCGTATGGGCACATATAATATTTTATCCATTCAAATATAATGCGAATTAACTTTATTCCTTCTAAATCTCTTAACTCAAAAGGCTCTTATTTTTCCATTTAACTATCCCCTCAAACTTTCATTACTACTACTAGCTAGAGTCACTTTTGTCAAAGATGGATTGATCGGTATAAACTTAGTATCATCCCTGTCAAAAGATCTTGATCGAATGCCAACGTGCTCGATAATGGGTAATCTAAATAATCAGTACGTTATCTTTTGTTTTCAACATAAAACTTGTGGTGTTCGATAAGACTGTACATGATGTGATTAGCAAACAGATTATGATTTATATTGCTTTTTTTTTTTTTTTTACTATCTTCTTATAAGCAAATAGCTAGGTATCACGGGGGCCTTGGGCTAACCCTCGTAGGATTTTCCAAATTTGGTTTGATGCCATATTATTTCGCGACCACAAGATTACTTCATCTTGCATGATTTTTATAATTTCCTTCGAATACACTCGGTACATATCACTCGTGATCAACATTGGCAGTGCTTTTTTTTTTTTTTTCCCTTATTCTCAGAAAATGGGCCTTCAAATTCTACGCTACGCCACACGGTTTTATGTGTCTTTTGCGTAAACGATGAAAATGCATTGTACTTGTCCATTTCGAACAAACAAGGAAGTAGTCTGACCTGCATTTAATAGTTTTTGGTTTCTTTTCGTTTCTTGTTTCTTCCCCTTGGAATGCCCCATACATTTTCCACAACTTCCCAATTCTTGGCATGTATCGACGCACTACTCTACCATAGATTAGAATTTACCCCACCAATAAAAATTTCATTATCATGAAATTAAGACAATTTATCAAAAGGAAAAAAAATGTTTATTTTGCCAACTTATCAAATCATTTTCTACACTTGCATAGCAGTTAGTGTAGTTTGAACATTTTGCAGGAAGATTATTGGAGCTCGATACTACATTAAGGGTTTCGAGCAGGAGTACGGTCCACTAAATGCCACCGAAGACTACCGTTCGCCACGTGACACGGACGGCCATGGGAGCCACTGCTCTTCCATAGCCGCAGGCAGAGTTGTTCACGGCGCTGCGGCCTTAGGTGGGTTTGCTTGCGGCACAGCCTACGGCGGAGCGCCGTTGGCCCGCTTATCGATTTACAAGGCTTGCTGGGCTATTCCAAAGCAAGAAAAAGCCGTAGGCAACACATGCTTCGGAGTGGATATGCTGGCCGCTCTCGACGACGCCGTCGCTGACGGAGTTGATGTGTTGAGCCTCTCCATTGGCACGGCTAAGCGCTACCCTTATGACGGTGATGCTATAGCAGTTGGTGCATTCCATGCTGTGCAGAAAAATGTCATTGTCGTTGCCGCCGCCGGTAACACCGGTCCGGCCCCGTCTACCTTGTCAAATAATGCTCCCTGGATTTTTACGGTTGCTGCCAGCACTTTGGACCGTGAGTTTTTTGGTTCTGTTTTACTTGGAAACGGCAAGGAAATAAGGGTACGAAATACATCAACTTTGCTAGCCATTGGGTCAACGTAACTTCTGTTTTTTTTAAGTATAGACGGATCTATGACTTGTAGGGACAAACTATTACCCCATACAAGCGCTTGACAGATGTTCCAATAGTATTGGCTGAAGATGTTGTTGGGGCTGATGTTCAAAAAGATGAATCCAAGTAGGCGTTTCGTTATCGGTTCAGTAACCTCTGACTTATTCTTAATTTGCTGCCGTTTATTTTAAGTAGTGTTTGATGCAAATACAGTGTAACGGAAATTGTATATGATGATCAATGATAATACATGGGTTTATAATGCAGCCAGTGCCTGCCTAATTCCCTTGATCCTGAAAAGGTGAAGGGAAAGGTTGTGTTGTGCATGAGAGGGCTTGGAATTAGACTTGGAAAAGGTTTGGAAGTGAAAAGAGCAGGTGGTGCTGGTTTCATTTTAGGAAACACTCGTGCATTCGGTGGTGAAGATGTAGTAGCCGATCCCCATTTTCTTCCTGGGACTGCTGTCGGGGCCGAAGATGCCATTAAAATCATCAATTACATCAAATATACCAAGAATCCATTGGTCACTCTTGAAGAACCTAGAACGCTGTTAAATCAGAAGCCTGCACCTTCCATCGCTGCATTCTCTGGCAGAGGTCCAAATCCTCTCGATTCTAACATCCTCAAGGTATAATACTTTTCACAGACCAAGAAACAACTTTTTAAGCTTCAACCTATAATCATATATGTACATAGTGGTTTCCAGTTCACAAAATCTCTTGGACTATTCTTCAACAGCCCGACATCGCAGCTCCAGGAGTATACATATTAGCGGCGTGGAGTGGAGGTTCATCACCTACGAAATATTCATTTGATCATCGATCTGTTAAATTTAACTTCGACACAGGAACATCTATGGCTACTCCTCATGTTGCGGGTGCAGCCGCACTTATCAAAGCTGTACACCCTCATTGGAGCTCAGCTGCTATAAAATCTGCTCTCATCACCACAGGTACTATAAATTTGAACATCCTTATCAGAGTCTGTTCATAAATTTCCTTGCATCCATTTTCTAATGCCCTTTCATGTCCAAATGAAGCTGGGATTACGAACAACTTGGGAAAACCGATAACCGATCAGAACGGGAATCTTGCAACACCCTTCGATTACGGTGCGGGCCATTTCCGGCCAGCTCTGGCATCAGACCCTGGGCTGGTATACGATTCCTCGTTTGAAGACTATGTCCTGTATCTTTGCAACTATGGCTCCAGCTTGATCCAAGGCTTCAGATGTCCCGAACTTCGTCAGCCAACAAACACTCTCAACTATCCATCACTTGCAATTTCTAAGCTCAGTGGTAGTGTAACTGTAAAGAGAACTGTGACAAATGTTGGTGGCGAAAATAGTTTCTACTTCTTTACCGCCAAACCGCCACTAGGAATCTCTGTTGAGTCCTCGCATAATATTTTGCTCTTTAATCGAGTTGGCCAGAAGAGAGACTTCACTATAACAGTAAAAGCAACAGATCTTGTCTGGGCAAAGAAGTACTACAAGAATGGGTTTGCCTTTGGGTGGTACAGTTGGAAAGATAACCACCATAATGTAAGAAGCCCCGTTGTTGTATCTTTGGCGTAGGTTTTTATTCTCTTGTGTTGCATATTGGCGTTCTTGGTTGATATCTTGTTTTCTTTTAGTCCATATCCTGCTTGTGTCTCTCTTCTGTTGCGCTTGCTACGTACTCTTGGTCAGTTAACACATGTTGGGTGAGAGTTTCGCGTTCCGACGCTTGGGTTGGGAGAGTTGTTGCTGTATGACAGTCGTTTTTAGTCTAGTGCTGAATAGCTGCAAGGCTGTTTTGCCTTTTTCTAAAAAGAAAAAAAAAAGGTTCTCTTGTCTTCATTGTTTAAAATTTAATGATTGAAAACCACGTACTTCAGTATCTAAACAAATTCACTTTACTCATCTGACAATTTCTTATACTGTAACGAAATATAGAGGATATTTTTTAAAAATATATTTTCCAAATGTTAAAATACATGAAGCATTCGTTTTACAGCCAGAATGACGGAATTCACCTGGAACAGTAGGAATTTTTTGGGGCAAGCAACGTCTCTTAAAGAAGCAAAAATGCAGTTACAAGGATACTGGTGATCCTTTATACTTCAATCACTGATAGTCTATTAACCAACGTAGACCGTTTTAGACCTACAAACCTTTTGAAATTTTTACAGAACTTTTCTTTAAAACGGATGATGACAAACATCTGCACACAATAGTTTTCTCAATGTTGAATCTAATGCCAGCTTTTGCTTGCAAGTGAAGCTTTGATTCGGTACATATCCAAAACTCGAAAGCAATTAAACTGGATGATGGCCAAACTTCAAATGAAGACTGTGAGTCGCTTCATTGCTGAATCAGAAGGGCTCATTGATGCATTAGAATTTAGTAGGTCCTATGATTAAAATAGAGCTCTAAAGTTGATGACCTCCATGTCATAGCACCTATTAACTTCCCATTTTAAGTTGTCACCTTAGCACCCATGAAGTTCCCTTTGTAACGTTGTTGGTGCAGGGGTCTTAAAGAAAAGTTCAGTTAGCCAAACGTTACAAACAAGTGATGGTGCACAAGCTCATTCGCAAGCTTCATCGTGGACCTTTACTTCACACAGTGATTAACAAAACAAATTTGATCAGATTATCTTTGATGCCAGTTTGCTCCAGTTTGATACCTTCAACCACCATCCTGATCTATCCATCTCCTTACTCTTATCCTTTCACCTTTAAAGTGAATATACTTCCACTTTGACAGGTACTTTCTGAGAACTAAGTTCTTCTTTTCTTCTTGCCCTAATTTATTGAATGCCCGCGCTACTCTCCTGACAGTATCTTCGTCTGGTTTTACACCCAACTCCTCCATATCCGCAAACACCTGTGATCTCATTATTAGAAATTGTCAGTATAATAATACATATACTCATGTCTAACAAGCTGATGCAAGTACAATCACACGAAACTATAGAAAACAAAGGTAAGAGCAGAAACAGCAAAGCAGACACAGAAAAAATAGTGAGAAGTTGCAACTGGACGAATGCTTGATTCTGTAGTTACCTCTATTATCTCAGTTTGCATGTCATGATGATCATACAAAGAGATCATCCTTGCAAACAAGCGCTTTGAAATAGACCGTGAGTGTGTGTGTAAAATCATGTTCCATAGTGATGCAGCCTCATCTACCCTGTCATCTATATCAAATGCTAGCAGAAGGACGTCATATGTTCCCATTGTTGCTCCTTGACCTTTACTTAACATCCACTTTGCCACCTGTGTATTACCGACGAGAATATACATTTATAGCATCCAACCTAAAAGATCAAGTATAATAAAGTCTAGAAATAATTGCAAACAGGAAGTCCATTTTACCATAACACAGAAACCACAAGCAGCACAGGATTATTACCATAACACACAACCTCTTTTGTCAAATTGCCAGACATTGTTCCAATCTTATTAATAGATTTACATAAGCAGTTCCAGAAGTGTAGTATGAAGAACCCTGAGTAAGAATAGCAGCATCCTCTTGCTTCTTAACATGGGCAATGACGATTTATATAAAAAATGCATTAGAGACCTTTAACTTCGTAAGTTTATTGAGGCCAACAAACCAAGTCATATTCATGATCCAGTAGGTAAGAATTATACCATATGAAGTTTTCTAATTGTGGTAACCTATGAAGTTCCATAAGATTTGTTCCTTTGAAAGACTTCACTAAAAGAAGAGATGATCATTAAGGTCATACTCAATTAAACTTGAGCTAGTTAGGCAGCTCCTACATCAGATTGAGCCTCGATAAATAAAAAATCTAACTATGTTAACATATGAATGCTAATCAACAGATAATGTAACAAGCTGATGAAATCCATTAAATCATGTTTTATGTGGCATTAAATTCTAAAAGCTAATCCATATTGACAACAGAAATGTCATACTTGAATTACACGTAGCCATAGTCTCTTCTTCCTCAATATTTTCAAAGCTTTAGCTGCTGCTATCACTGGAAATTCTGCTTCCCAGGCTGTCCATTTGTCTAGTGCCCCATAAACAACCTCTTTCTCATTAGGAAGTTCAGAGACCTGCCTTTTTAAACAAAGTTAAAGTCACATGACTTCAGTGTAGTTCATATTTTTTTTCTTGTTTGTGTTATTTACTGTTCCCATGTAGGAACTTATTGACTGTTATCATGTTCAACCAATTCAATTATACACTAGGCTTCACTATTCTCAGCGTGACAAAAAAAAAGAAAAAAAAGAAGACTGATGAACCTACAATTCTAACAAGATTTTGGGCCTTTTTCCCAGATCCTGATGACTCTCTTTTCTTCCACAATTGGTGCTCTTTCTTTCCTTCCTTCTTTATTATCTTCCTGCATTTAATGCTACCACTGAAGCAATTGCATACTAAGTAAAACAACAATCATCATGGCTGATGGTGATCAAAGAAATATAGCATGAATTCTGTCAAGATCTAGAGTATACATCAACGTCAGATCATAGAAGCAACTACATGAATTCAAAATGAAGTGAAAGAAAAACTAAGCAAGATATCAACAAAGAATAATGGCTGGTGAATTATGAAACAAAAGATATCACCTATTCTCGTTAGTTGTGGATTGAGGGACTGGCTGTCCACTGTGATTCCTGGAACACTTGACATAAGTTGTGGGAGATAACTGCAAATGACAGGAACAAGTTTCTTCAATGACAATCATAATAAAAAGCCATCAATTTATATCCATGATATGAAAAAATATATATATTATATTGGGCTTTGCCTTTATTGCAAGACTAGCAAACTTTTCAGTCACCTGAAAGATGGAAACTCTGCATCTTGAAGGAAACCCGAATAATGGAGCTACTTTGTTCATCCTAATCTGAATTATGAATAAAGCCTGTCACAACTCGAATAAAATCCTATTGAACTTGAAACGAGGTGATGAAAAATGGTTGGAGTGCCTATTAAATCTCTTATCCACCCATCTTCAGTAAGAACAATTAGCCAATGAAGAGAACAAAAAATGTCTACCAAACTTAACAACAAATTCAGGACAACTAGAAAGCTTAGGAAAATCCAATCTTTTGTAACCAAGGCAAAAACAAAGCAATAGAATCAACGTAATTAATGAATAATCCAGTTCCCTAAGTTTATATCAACAAAGATATCCATTTCCTCAGGTGTTTTGGCTAGGACCGGCATCATAATCAACATGATAACAGTGTCAACTTTTTAGCTTAACCATAATAATTGAGCCTTGAAATGATGGGAACCGACGAGTAAGAAACTAATGGGACATCAGTTTTGAAATTGAAGCTCCAAACATCAAGCCAAAAAGCTCAAATCATATTGCAGCGTGGCACTAAACTTCATGAACAAGGAGTTGAATTTGGTTAAGTAATAGAAACCCACTTTATTGCCATTTTAAAAATCATATATATGCAACAACTAAATGAGAAAGAGCTTTGTACCTTTCAGTTCACTGATATCACTTGAGGTTTCTGCGAATGTCGTCGGTTGCATCGAAGAAGATATGTTAGAAAGAAGACGGGCAAAGTGTGCAGATGTTTGTGGTTCTTCTCTGTTTAGCGAAATCCTCATCCCTAATTCCTCTTTTTTACGCCTTCTTCCTAATCCCTTCTTCTATATTGCTCTAGCAGTCATCAAAAGCTTTTGGTCTGTTCTTTTCTGTTCTTTTGTCATTCCTTGATGCTTAGCTTCTTGGTTCCTAGGTGTGGTGTGGCTTCCTTTGACAAAGTCTGGTATTATTTGTTTTTTTTTTTTCACAAAATAAGCATGGGTATAGGTTGTTGATTAAAGGTAGGTCTTGACTTTAGCCTAGGTTGATAAGCTCATGGGTCATGCCGCACTCGAGTTAGAACTGTCCCAACCTATGGCTCGACAAAAGGCATAAAGCGACGCCGTTTTGTCAAGAACGATGTCATGTTATCCCAACTTATTGTTATCCATAATTAAAAACCGGTTTTATATGAAAAAATAAGCCTAACTTCCTTGCTCATATTAGAAAATTATATGAATATTGTTGATAATTAAAGTTTGACTTGACGCCTAATCTTAATGCTCATACTTTTTAACACTTTTGCTTGAATTCAACAAATTTTTCTTGAGAGGTAGAAGGTGAAGTCCCCTTTTCATTTCTATAATAATGGTTACTTTTTATTATTGTAAGATCAAGAATTCCTATGTGAGGAAGGTACTACTGCTGTTGCTTGATATATATTGTCATGCAAGGCTAGTAGTTATATCTTCTATAGCTATATTTGGTTCTTTTTTTAATCTAAAAAGGTAATCTTTAACTATATGAATATTGTTGATAATTAAAGCCTGACTTTATGGCTAATCTTAATGCCCACCCTCATTAGCATGTGATACACTCATATTTTCATATATTTAGGACTTAATTCAGAGTAATTTGCATTCATTTTATGTTCATCTATGACTAGTTTATCATGTTTTAGTATTATTCGAGATCTGTTGACGTAAAATGCATAAATGAAACAAATACACTTGAATTGCACTGTTTTTAAGTTTTTGGTAGACTTGACCTCTAGTCATTATAGGATTTTTATTTCGAGATTAGTTTAGCCAAAAATTCTGAATTTCATACGTAAATTCTTGACTCATTGGCGGATTTTTTTGGGATCAATTGCATATTTTTTTGAGTTTGAATTAAGGAGAAATAAATTAACAAACTTCACGTCATATTTTGGAGCACCAGAATGACCTATCGATGATATTTAGCCATAACTTTTGACTCAGATGGCAAAATCTCGTGATTTAAGTCTCATATTGAAGCTAATTCAAAGATGAAAATACTGATAAAATTTGAGCTCCTAAGTCATCACCATTTAATTTTTATGCATTGTCGAAATTGGCCTTAAAAATACCCATTCCAACCAGCCCATGTACATGCACTCTCTATTCACAAAAAGCCCTCATCCATGCCACTCACAAAGCAGCCCCTATTTTCAGTGACAAACCTAAACACTCTACTCACCAATAACTAGCCTCCAATCCATACATAAGAGATGGAAAAAGAAGCAGCCATCAAAGAAAAAATCCTCTCCATTCTTTACCAAGTAACCCACGCACATCACTTCACAAGACAAGCCTCCATTTCCACTAACATAGCAGTCTCCATTTTTCACAAATTACACACAACAAGACAGCCTCCAAAGCAAGCAAAATCCTCCACGCACAAGACACCAAAGCAACCCACAAATCCACCAATGCAAGCCTCCTTTTATCTTTTCAACTTTCAAGCTCCAGCTAAAATATTTGACCAGCCCCCACCTTTGATTTTTCAACCCCCATCTACCACTCACTCACGACATCTCTCTAACAACTCTCTCAACAACACAAAAGTCTCCATTTCACAGCCATCATTCATGCATATTACAAGACAACGCAGGCCTTCATTTGTGAATCAACAAGTCACTCACGCCTTCACCAATAAAACAGCCAAGCCTCCATAAATCACGCACTTCACCACTTCACCAAAGCTCCAGCCAAATTTTCCATTTCACTCACCAAAGCAACACACACCCAAGCAACATATGTAGCCCTCCATCCTCTCACTCA
>JANZLC010000002.1:19804360-19830426 GCA_026413385.1 Erythroxylum gracilipes | reverse complement strand
GCTACTTGTGGTTACCAAAATTGAACGTCAGATTTTGTTAACCTAGCGATTGAATCAATTAATTCCTAGTTGCGCACCTAGAAACTAACAAATTCAATTAAAAATTAGATCTGAAATTATCCAATGTTCGTTGACAATATGAAAAAGATTAAGAATATCTCACCGTAATAACATGGAACATGGATCCCTCAACCAAGACAAGAAGATTTAGCTACTCATAATTAAATTAAAATCAAAAGAGATAATAAAATAAACAAACTCCATAACTGGTCTTTATTGAAATTAACAAGAATCCCTGAATAAAATCTGCAGAATTTAAAAACAAGAAAACCAGAAAATTAAATTAACCAAAGTCTACGATTAACTAATTGGAAAGTGCAAAGAATTAAATCATAAAACCAAGAGAATCAGTATGCGGCAGCCAAGGAAAAAGGTGGATGTGCGATGCTGTATTGGAAGACTTCAACAACGTGAACCAAGAAAAATCAATTGCAGCAATCAACAGAAGAGAAGATGCGTTGGTACTGTTGGAATAAGGCGTGAATAACAAAGAAAATAAAGAAACAGGTTTTCGGAAGCAAGGGTGATGATGTGTCGATGGTCTGTTGATCAATGAAGAACAAGAAAAGAATTGCGGCTGTCCAGGGAAAAGAAGGATGCGATAAGGCTGTGAATAATGAAAAGCAAGAATAAAATCAAGATGGGGCAGCCAACAGGAGAAGAGAACGACGATGATATCACTGGGGAAAGTTCAAAACGTGGGCAAGGAAAATAAACAAAGGTTGCGGCAATTTGCTGGAGAGAACCAAGAATAGAGAACACGACCCTCCTCTTGTAACCCTTGCCTTCATTCTTATACGGCAATCACAATAGTTTCCTTCTTCAATTAATTCTCTTCATTATCTTGATTTGATATTGTCTAGATCAGGTGTACATCTAATTCCAGTGGGAGTCTTCTTGAAAAGAGGTTGAGATGATCTTGGATGGTTGTATTCTAATTGGATTCCAATTCTGGAAAATTTGCAGATTTAGGATTCTATCCTTAGGCGTGCCCACGCCTAGTCTTTGAATTTCGGCCAGACTGGAATTTTCGAATTTCTTGCCATATTTTTCCTCTTTTTGGTCCATTTTTGTCTTTTTGGCATTGAAAACCATCTGCAAACATTTAACAAATAATTCCATTAACTTTTAAACACCAATTTCACAATTCAATAAATATTAAGTCCAAAATATATGCATTTTAATTGACTTAACACTTAAAAAGGAAAGAAGGAGAAGTTGATAGCATAGATAAAGAACATATATTTCATATTAATTCCCTATGTTTTGATTGATAAATACTTAAAATTATGAATTATAATCATATATCATGTGTCTTAAGGAGTAGATTGGAGATTTGGATCAATATGTGCTTAAAAGTGGAGATTTAACAAAAAAGGAGAAAAGAGGCGAAGTTTGAAAAGAACAAAAACTTTAGAAAAAAATTCCAAAAATGGTTTGAGCATAAGGTGTGCCTATGCCTTAATTGATGTAACTACCAAAAGAAATTTCAAACTATGTATGAGCATAAAGCGTGCCCATACCTTGGTTGATATGATATATTCAAAAAATAAAAATGATTAAATTAAATGGATCATGTCCTACTAGAGTCAGTGGATCCAACTATTTTTACCTTTGTTTTGCTCTATTTAGGAGTTTTGATTATATAGGATTTTTTTAATAGGATAATCTTAATGGAAGAGAGATCCTTTAGATTTAATTATGATCTTATCTTTTATCCCTTATTTTTAGGAAGATTAGATAAGGTTTTAACATTATATAGATGATAGAGGTGCAAGCAATCTCATCTCCTCTTATTTCATTTTTACTTTCTATGTTCTTTAATTTTCTCTTTTATATCGACTTTAAGAGTCATTTGCAACAAAACTCTGTTTTTCTATCCAAAGGTTCGTCATATATTGTGAGATCTAATTATTCTTCTTTACTTTTTTATTCTTTAGTATTTGCATATCTTATGAGACTATTAATATTATTGTTTTGTTTGATTGATACAAAAAGACCTATTGTTCAATTTTCAAGCTAATATATTACCAATTGGAATTATTAAAGCATAATTGTTTGAATGTTCTGATACTTAGTACTAAAATAATAGAGTTCAATATACGATATTTGACTCATATTATATGGATGTATAATCTAGTCTAAATAATGTAAGTTTGTATATCTTATCTAAAATTGGTGGTCTCTCTAATTTTTAACAATATCAATACATTAAGTCCTAAGATCTTGTTTAAGATTGTTTATTAATAAGATAATTAATCAAAGAGCATGTTTTGGTTAACAAAGAAGTAAGGAGAGATAGGTTATTAAAGTTTGTTAACAACTATAACTAGTTTATTAAGAAATAGAAGAGTTTATCTTTGCATCAATGATAAATTCAAATAATTAAAAATGAGAATATATTTTGGGCTAAATGTTCGTTGTTTTTTATTTCATTAAATTGCATTCTTGTTTTGTTTTCCTATTTTTTCTTTTAATCTATTTCAATTTCCATCTTTAAACCCCCTTTCTTTTATTTTGATTTGTTAATTAATAAGGTTTACCATTCCCTTATTCGACCCTCCTTATTGAAATGACCAATTTATTTATGATTAGAGTAGGATTATATTTGTTGGATTCGACACCCACTAGAGGTATATATGAAACAAATGAACATGAAGAGTAATTAAAAATTATAAAGCCAGACTTTGAGATGTGTTTTAGAGAGAAAGAAGGGGGGTTGAGGTTGATATTATTTAATATAATTGAAAGATTTATTTTAGTTTTTATTTCATTGTTTATTTTCTTTGTGGTTGTAAAATTTTAGTATAACTAGTATGAACGTAATTATTATTTTCATTATAAAATAAAAAGTTATCTATTGTTGTTAGTAATTGTGTGGATTCAAAAAAATAAGCTTGTTCATTTAGTTGAATATAAGATATAAGTACAAAATACGCAAAACATAATGCATAGGCTTTAGGCAGACATCAATTGTCACAATACAAACTAAATATGTTCATTTAGTTGGTTTACAAAATATACTTGTTGATAAGTGCATTTTTATGTTTATATTTAGCACATTTCATTTGTTTATTTAAGTGTTTTTATTGTTTATGGTATTTAATTCATTCATATTTCCTTTTTAGGTTGTAATTCACTTGTTGGAGCAAATTGAACAAATTCAGACAAATTTGGGCTAATTTAAAGCTATTTTGATGAAGTTATGAAGATATAGGAAACGTAATGGGAGTTAACACACCCATGTACTTGCCTGTCTATTTTAACATGGTCATGTTTCACATGATTCAAGTTGTTTTAAAGTTTCAAAGAGTTGTATAGTTGTGTATATGCCCATTTTTGCATTATCAACACGTCAGCCTACTTTCCTATATACTTTAATGTGACCATGTTTCATGCAAACAAGTTGTTTTAAAGTTTTAAAGACTTACACAACCATAACTTGCTTATGTTGGAGATGTACATGCTTGTGTATTTTCCTGTATTCACATTTTAATTTTATGTTTGCTCTACATTTGAGGATATTATGATTTTTAAAGTACATAACCATCAACATGCCCATGTACATGCTTATGTATTGCCTATAACCTTATTTTTTAACTATAAAAGGCAAAGAAAAAAGGAGACTCAGGAGTCACAATTGGAAGCCCTAGGATAATAGAAATAATAAAGAACAAGCAAGGAGACCCCTTTAAAGTAAAATTTGATCAATCTTAAGCAAATTTCTTGAAAAGTTAAAAGATTTCATCATGTTTCCTTTGATTTTGTGTTTTCTCTTTAGTTTTAATGTTGTGTTTTCCCTTTCGGGTACCTAGATATGATGAACCTTAGAATGTACTTTATAGGGATTTAATTTTAATTTTAATTTATTTATTATTTATTAAGATTCAATCATGTGTTCTTTACTATTTTTAGATGAATATTGTTAGTATATTAATTTGTTTTTGATTTTATGCAATTAAGATCAAGAAATCCTTTATATGAATGGATCCAACATCATCTAAAGGAGTTGTAAGCAAACTTAAATATAGGTCAACATAAATATTTCAAATTAGGGTTAAGCCTAATATAGAGAAGTCTAAGAAAGCCCCTGTCATATTAACATTTATAAAATAGAATAATTTGCCCTAAAAAAAGTTACCCTGCCACATTTCCATTAATTAGATGTAATGGCCCCTTTTTGGTGGAACACTAGGTATGCTAAATAAACTTAGATGCCAACTTGACAATTGACATGTCATATAATAATTAAATTTAATTTTAAGAATTTAATTATTAATTATTCAAAAATAAAAAACAATGTCATTATAATTTCACACCCTAATTCACCATGACACCATCTCTAGGAATTGTTAACCTTTCGGCTTCAATTTCAGTGTATTCCTTAGGCCCAAGTTTCAACAAAGATATCGTTGCTTTGATCATCTTTAAGGTTGGTCTTCGATACCCTTGCTCTAAACTAAAATCATGGTCTGAAGAAGTTGACAGCCCCTTCTATTAAGTCAGTGCCACATGTGATCCATAGGGGTCATTAAGCTAATTATGGTGATGGCTTCTCTCTTTTTGGGCACATCAGTCATGGACTATTGAAGTTGTAGTATCTTTCAGTACTATCTTTTTCGAGAAACCATAAACCTATATCTTGCTAGGTGTTATAAACGTTTTCCTTTAAACACGAACTTGTTCCACAAAATGTGCCAGCCGTTTTGCATAACAATCTCACTTAGTCCTTCAAAGCAAGTGATTGAGCCAAGTTTACTTTATAAACTGGCCTCATCTTCTTAACTAATTATACACTTGTTGACTCCTAATTAATGATTTTTTGTGCTTAAATTGGTTCCGTATATTGAACTCTCATAATTTGCTAATTGTCAGTACATTGTCATGATTCGATATCAATTTCTCTATAAATTTTATGAGGACATTTGATACTGCAAGTGTTTTATTTTGTAGGAACAAAGGAGTTAACTATCCACAAAGTCAACAGGTCATGAGAATCTTTCCAGACGTCGGGACGAACATGAACTTCCATACGTCGCGACGAATGAATTTATGAATTAATTACCTCGTCGCGACGAACAAGCAATTCAACACGTCGCGACGAATATTTAATTACCTCGTCGCGACGAAAGAACGGATACCTGACCCAAAATGGAAAGTTTGCGACCCTACCTGACGCTTATAAAACTTACCAAATTAGGTTAAGTCGGAGGCCGGCCACAGTCGAAAGCTCTGTGTATACGTTTCTGATAGATTTTCTTCTTTGTTTTTGCTTTGTTTTGCAGTCACAGCCATCAGACGACGTCTCACCTTCATCTCCTTCATCATCATCGTCGTCCATCGTTCGTCACAAACCATTTCCACCGTTCGTCGTTTGAGTCATGGATAGCGTCAGATTCCCAGCAGTGATGGAGTTCTCCAACGTTATGCGTGGCTAAGCTTCCGATCTCTTGAGGATGTAGCAACGGTTTGAGTTCACCGAGAGCTTCAAAGGGGAGTAATCGTTCATGGTTTTAGATTTCAGTTATATTCTTGTAAACACTCCGAGTTGGAGATTGCGGTATATGATTGAATGAGTCTGGTTATAGTTTAATCGGATGTTAGACCATGATTTGTGATTTGGATTGATTTGTGTTGAATTTTGTGCCGAATATATGAAGTTTCATATATGTCTTTGGTAAATGCATCGGTTGTCTTTATCTGCCTAGTTGTGTTTGGTATAGAAAATCGTGTTAAGCCAATTGACCTGTTGCATAAATTATTCCATTTCATTCACTAAGGTTTTTAACAAGATTTAATTCATCGAGTTGATTAATTAAATTCTTGGACTTAAAGAGTTTTTAAGGTTGATCTTTCGAAACTTAGTGGATTCAAACCCCAAAAATCATTTTGAACAATGATAACCTGAGCACATTTTCAAGAGAGCTTTAGAAATTTGTTTTCATTCTTAATTTTTACCAATTGCTAAATTTTCCAAAAATACAAAAAGATTCATTTATACTTTACTTTTCTTTAATTTTGATCAACTATTCAAAACCCCATTTTAATTGCTTTAATTGCACATTCGACTTAGGTTAGTTTTAAAAGTCAATTTCCATCGGTTCCAATGAGAGAGACGACCCGAGGTTCAGCTTGCTGCAATCTTGGAATTTAATTATTTTGACCGATTTCTAAGGTCGATTTTCTAATCGAACGACAGAGCCGCGATCACTAGTATGCAATAAAAGCTCCAAATTCACTTGTCGTTGGAATATTGGTTGACCAATACGTCAATTGTTGTTGCTACAAACTCACAGTAGATCAATTTTAATAACTTTAGCCTATATTGGTCGACCACTAACTCATATAGGTCGACCAATCATACCAAAAACATGATTTTAATACTTTTAAATGCTTAAAACCAATTTGTGTGATTTATATATGATTAAAACACTTCCTTAAATGTTCCCTAAATATTATTTGAAAAATCAAAAGACTTTTATATTAAAATCAAAATGCTTTAATGCTTCTTGAAGAATGTAAAGACTAATGCAATAAAGTAAGATTAAACAATTATACATGGCGAGCCTTTTAGATAATCAAATTAACCAAGTGAGCTTACAAATATTAATATAAAATGTGAAATAACTTTGACAAGCCTTTATCTTCTTTTATTCTTATTTTGATCTTCATTTATCAATTGTAAACTTTAACTTCTCTTTATCAACTTCATACACTATCTTCTTGAGTTTATGATTTTATTTTGTTTCGATATTGCTTTTCATCAAAATAATAAACACATATATAGTAATATGTTTTGCTATCATTAAAACATCAATTGAAACTTCCCTTGGTTCAACTGTCTCCCCTTTTTTATGATGATAAAACATTTATGATATTAAATAATAATAATGAAGTTAAGCATATAAGCAACTGTCAAGATAATGATTAGCTCCCCTTTGATTCTTACATATAGCATAATTCAATACAAAGAGCATAATCCAATATCAAGAATAAAAGACATATTCAAAATCAAAGAAGTATCATTTACTCAAGCAAATCATATAAAGTGTAAGAAATACAAAGATGAAAAAATAATTACTCCCCCAAATTTCATCACTCCTCTTGAATATTATCACTCTCCTTAAATCTAATATCACTAAACTCCAAACCCCTGTGGGAATCATAAAAAATGCAAAACAAAAAAAAATGTTTCATGCTTCAAACTAACTTGATAAAAAAAACACAATATATTTCATTAAGATTGAAAAAAAGTCTCATTAAAGAGTGATATTGAATATTTGAAGAGTCAAAATAAAAGTTCAATTTTGATAAAAACATCCCTTTGTGTCTAATTTTAAAATTCCCAATTTTAGTATTATTCCTAAGTTAAAATTTTAATTAAAGCATTAATAGCAAGTTTTAACAAAACTAAGAGTTATAATTTTAATAAATAAAGCATCATTGCAATATCCAATAATCAATTCCATAAAAAATAATTTATAAAGTTCTAAATTTCAAAAATAATGATGGAATAAAGTAATCAAATATGAAATTAAAAAATGACAAACATGATGCAATCTCACTTAAAAAAATAAATGAATTAAGTAATTTAGGGAAACGACATGAACATTATCAAGTAATCCTAAAGTAAGGGATCTATCTAAAGACAATGTGAATTATAAAGATCTTTAATAAAAAGAGGACAAAATTGAAGCGGTAGCTATTTGCAATCGGGTGTGGTGTTTTTCAAAGATACAAATGAGTTAGCTAAGGTTTTGATGAAGCTTAAACAAGAAAAAGATAAAAACAAAAGCAAGCCAAAAGAGGGGGAAATTAAAATATATATGTTGGTCAACCATATAGGGACACTAGTCAACTGATAAAAAGTTATGGTTGACCTTTATATATCAATCAAACATGTTACAAGCTCACTATACTTAATTGCCTTCCCTGAAAGAGATATTGGTCAATAATTATGGCTTCGACTAAACAAAGAACAACATTATTGGAAAAATAAAAGAATGTCAGATATTGGATCATTGGTCGACCATTTAAGGTGATCGGTTGAACAATGAGACTGTTTAGGTGACCAGGCAAGTAACTAGGAAGCCAATAAACTCATTAGAAAATAAAATGTGGGTGAATTTTGAAGATATTGGTCAACCATACTTAGACATTGGTCATCCAATTAACCAGATA
The DNA here is from genome assembly GCA_026413385.1 of Erythroxylum gracilipes. Classification (NCBI taxonomy): domain Eukaryota; kingdom Viridiplantae; phylum Streptophyta; class Magnoliopsida; order Malpighiales; family Erythroxylaceae; genus Erythroxylum; species Erythroxylum gracilipes. Next base: position 19,822,185 of record JANZLC010000002.1, on the reverse strand, counting down.
GCTTAAGGAATTGTATTTGAAACTCAAATTAAAGCATCAAAACTTCTAACAAAATATTATTAAAGCACATATCAACCAACTAAATATCAAACAAATAATTAATAACATCAAGGGCCTTACCAAAAAGAATTCATGTCAATTAAAACTAATTGAACAAGAGTTATCCATATTCAAAAGTTTGTAGAAATGATAACCTAATTGATGTAAGTTATAAATTAATGACATTATTTTGCATAGTCTCCAATTCTAAGTACTAAGATTCACACTTAAAAAAATATACCTTATTCATAATTCAAACTCAAATAATCATCAACAAGGATTTATACTCAAATTGACACATAAACCCAATTAATCATATATTTATAAATTATAAGTTAATGATTGCCTCATGTTGAGCATTAATTATGAAAGATTTAAATGAAGATTCTTCTTGAATTCTTAATCCATTTGCAATATCCCATCCTTATCTTCCTTACTTGGTTCAACAATTTTATAAGTCTTTATGGTTAATTTTAGGAGTTAAATTCTCTATGTCTTACAACAAAATCTTTAAGACATTTTTGGAGGCAAAAATGTTAGATTTATTGAGATAAAAGATATAAATTTAAAAAAATTTGCTTGATTCAATAGCTACTATCTAATTATATACCATTTGCTCTTTCTTTTCTAATAAGCTTATAAAACAAGGTAATAAATGTGTTTTAGGAACCTAAATAAGCTTGGTTCCTTGATTGCTTGGTTTCTTCTTCTTTTTAACCTACGCTTTCAAAGTTTTGCTTAACATTCTTTGTTTGATAAAGCAAAATCTGTCATTATGACCAAACTTACCAAAAAAAATGGCATACTATGTTATATGAGTAATGATGATGCATATAAGTGCATTGCTTAGAATTCTATGTGTGTATGCATAATAAGGAAGTTTTCTTTAGACATTAAATGTGTTGAATGGTATCCTAGGTTGGTGAAAAGTCCTACCATGATTGTATATATGATGCTACTATGAATGAAGGCATGATACATGCTTCTATAAGGTTATGAGTGGGTGTGCTTTTTATCATTAAAATTATGCCTATTCTTCCTTTAAAAGTATTGAACTTTATGCATAAGTTATGAGCCATATATGAAAGCATGATATTTGCTCTTAAGTTGGGACTTAGTGAATGATGATGCATAAGTGCATTGCTTAGAATTCTATATGTGTATGCATAATGAGGAAGTTTTCTTTGGACATTAAATGTTCAATGGTCTCCTAGTTGAAAAGTCCTATCATGATTATATATATGATGCATACTATGAATGAAGGCGTGATGCATGCTTCTATAAAGGTGTGAGTGGCTATGCTTGTTATCATAAAAATTATGCCTATTCTTCCTTGAAAAGTATTGAATTTTATGCCTAAGTTATGAGCCATATATGAAAGCATGATGTTTGCTCTTAAGTTAGGACTTAGTCAATGTGTCATATGCATGTGTATGTTTGGATGTGGATGCTTCATACTCATTTGTCATTCTAGGCAATGGTTCTACACTATGTAAATGTTTTCCTTTAACAAAGGTAGTTGTAGTGCTAGAAACAATTTCACATTTATATTCAATTTCGTGCTTATGTTATGCTTTCAAGTTTCTCACTTTTCTTTGTAAATTTAGATTAGAATCTTTGAGAGCATCAGTTTCCTTTTTGATTGTTTTATTCTCACATTTTAATGGATCTAAGTCATGATTGTTATTAATAATCACATTTTTGGATGTTTTAATACGAAGTAGTGAAGTAAATCACTTGTTAGTATAGTCTTTACGTACAATATACAAAATGCACAAGAAGGGGGGGGGGTTGAATTGTGTATCCTTTTCGTGAATACAAGCCCCTTTGATATTTCTTTGAAAACTAACTTTTTCAAAGCTATTAAGTGAATATCAAAATGTTTATATGAATATGTCTACGTGATTAAATCGCAAATAACTTCTATATACTTGTATAAGAATAATAGAAATTAACGTAGAGAGTTAGAAGATGGACACGACAATTTTATCCTGGTTCACCCCAAACCTTGGGCTACTTCCAGTCCTCAGAATTCTTCTGAGATTTCACTAAACTTCTCTAAAGTTACAAGTATTCTTTCCCTCTCAGAGCCTCTTTAGGTCTCTTATACAAAGTATTATTATCTCTCTCTTAGCCTCTTCAGGCTTTTAGCTTTTCCTTTCTCTCACTAGAAAGATATTGCGAGCTTTGTTACAGTAAAGATTGCTCTTGTGTTTCACACAACGAATACATAATTTTTAACTTGAAAGTTAAACATTGAAGTTCAAAACTAAGATCTCAAAAACTAGTTCAGTCTTTGACTACGACTTGTATTTATAGCCTTCGTCTCTAACTACTTCTTGATAACTGCTTCTTGTTTCTTGTAGAAATTGTTATTCAGTTGAGTTCTGTAACTAACTCCAACTGACTAACCATCCGACGTACTATCGTGTCTTCGTCTTCGTATCGTCTGTGTTTTTACTCTTTTTCTATGTTTTTTGCTTCTGTGTTTTCCATGCTTCTTCTGTATTTTGTATCTTCTATGTTTTTCTGCGCTTCTTCTGTGTTTTCCGCGCTTCTTCTGTGTTTTGTATCTTTTGTGTTTTTCCGCACTTCTTTTGTGTTTTGCTTCTTCTGTGTTTTCCGCACTTCTTCTGTGTTTTTTTGTGCTTCTTTTGTGTTTTGCTTCTTCTGTGTTTTCTGTGCTTCTTTTGTGTTTTGTATCTTCTGTCTTTTGCTGCACGCTTAACATACTTATCAAAACAATTCATTTATTTCTAATATTATTATTGTTTGATTGTCACAAAAATTATTAGATGTGAAGTCATTTTGACTTAACAATCTCCCCCTTTTTGATGATAACAAATAATCATAATTTTAGAATGATAATTGAGTATTATTTATATGTCGAATAATAAGATATACAATTATGAAGGATTGTAAGCAATACTATAAGCAATACTATCTTCTGCTTTTGCTCTTCTCTTCTCTTCTTTCTTCTTCTTCTCTTCTCCTCTTCTCCCGCTATCTTCTCTTCTCCCCCTATTTGTTATTAATCAAAAATCTTTACGAAGATGCTTCATAATTTCAGAGAACATTCGTTGCATGTCTGTGCGAAGTAACTTGTGGTCTTCTTCCATAGAAACTTGTAAATGAGTGACATCTTCATGTAAATCTCCCACTGAATCACGCAGATCATCAACCTTCTCATGAATTTCTTCAACTTCCTTGACTAAGGCTTCATGACTTCCCAACTGTAGGTGACTACCTTCTTCCAAACCAATAGTAGGAACATGTTGAGGTGTCCTTGGTGGAAGGAGGTTTGTAGCAATTGATGTTTCTGAATGTAAACATCCAATTCAATGATTGTAATAGCAGGAGGTTTGAAAGATAGTTTTCCTTCAGGGAGATTAAGGTCATTAGGTCGAGGTAGCTTTGGGACTAGTTTTCCAAGAAGGTGCAGTATATCTTTAATTGAAGGTATAGAGCTCAATGGTCTAGAGTGCATAATTAGGTGCACAAAAGTCTCTAAGTTGAAATTAATACCTCCAACTCTGATGGTTTTGTACTGCCCTTCTATTATTCTGCCAACTACCTGAGAAGTTTCATCTGTGGTGAGGTGGCCACAATGACTTCCTGATACTTTTGAAATATGGTGTGAAACATAGATTCCTTTGGGTTGAGCTGCATAATATGCCTCATCTATGCTCCTTACTTCTGCTTCTATCTGATCTTCTATCAGATCACCTGTAATCCCTTATGGATACATTTTCTTCTTGCCCTTATCTTCATTACGTACAATGTAAGGTCTTAGTTGTATGTCAGGTATAATCTTTATCACTGTTTTTTTTGTGATTGGATAAATAATGTACTTCTTCTTGGTCATCTGTGTTCGATATGGTTCTGACTTCTCATCTCGCAGAACACCATATAGAGCTTTCTCTCCATGATTCAACAGATGTATTGAGTGACTATTTACCAAGATTGGTTCGAATTGTACCTTGACCAACCTTCTCAAGGGTTCTCTTATGATGATTGAGCTTCTACTCCTTACAGGTTCAACTTCTTCAATCATCATTAATTTCAAATCCTCTTTTCTCAAAGGTTGAGAAGGATTAACCTGTGCTGAACTGTGTTCAACTAACTTTTTCTTTTGTTGAACAACAATTGGAGTACTTTTTTCTGACTAGTTTTCTGCTTCTTACTTTCTTCTACCAGCCTAGGAGGGGTTTTTTTATTGAGGTTGAGGTTTCTTTCTCTCAAACACCAACTTCCTTTTCATCTCTGCTTCTTTTGTCAATTGTGCTAGTTCCTTTTGCAAAATTGAGACTAAAGGTCTAGTTGTCTATGCTGCTCTCTTTCCAGAATCTCCACTATACGTCAGACTTTTCCCTTTCTTCTCTTCCTATTACCGCAAGGTTAATAATCTTGGTTGTTTGGATTTTTCATAATGAAGTGTCTCCCCCTTTCTTTCAAAGACACTTGTTTCTCCGACTGTTGCACCTGGCTTTCTTCTTTATGAGAAATCGTCTTAACTTTCATTGATTCATCTAACGATTTCTTCTTTTCTTTTGTAGACATTTTTCCAGTGGATTGAGATTTTGATTTCCTTGTGGGAGTAAATTTTGCACTCAGACTACACTTGACAATACGCTCCCCCTCAATCCTTGCTTTTGTTATAGAGTCCATATCCTCCTTTTCTTTATTCTTCAAGCCCATTTTACTGACAGTTGTCGCGTTAATGACACTTTTGATGTTCATCTTCATTTTATTTCCTCTCTCAAGAAAAATTCCAGAATCTTTGAAGATTCTTGTCAGCAACATACCATACGATATGACATTAGAGTCTCTCTTTGACTTCACCATGTAATTAAGGATTAGGTGTGGAAGATCTATAGGCTGGTGGTTAACTAGATGGAACAGGCATTGCTCATCTATCGTCGTCACCAATTTTTCGATCCTATTCTTGGTAGAACACAATGGAAAAGTAGTGAATGTAGAATCCTAGCCTTCGGCATAAAAGTTGAGGCCTTCTTCTCCTTTGGTTCACTACATCCATAGAGTTGGCATCCATCTTGTTTTATGAGCGACCTTCTCTCCAACACATGGACATTCACTAGCTTTCTTGATTGACTCTAGTGTTACAATAACCGACAATCTATCCACCTCTGATACTAAAGTATCTTATACTGCTTTTGCATTCTTCCAGAACTCATATACTTCATTCAGGTAAACTGTTTCACAGACCTGAAAGAAGTTCTTCCATTTAGCTGCATCAATCTCTGGTTTGATGTCCATCTGGTTGTTCTTCAAGGAATCGAAATCAACGTGTCTTTCATAAGTCATTGATTGCTCCATTTTTATCTGTAATCAACAAAAACTAAACGCACAAATGTATTTCTCAAGGAGGTGATCTTAGTTTCTGAAGTTGAGAGTGTGAGCAAAGAGAACTTGAAATCACGAACAAAATATAGAAATGCTTGTTGAGAGTTCTGTAAAAGTCAGTTTCAGGGTATTTCAAGATTATTCTAGAGTAGGTGATGTTCTCAAGGCTTTGAGAAGATTTCCCTCCAAAATTTTCTCATGACAGAAGTTACCGTCTATAACTTCCTGTTACTGTTACCTTGAAACCTTGTGATTTTTTATCTTCTTAACTAAGACGATCGTCTGGGTTATGCCGTGTCAGACGATTAGTCACTTAACATAACCATATTTAGGTTTGGTCTGATTTCTTTGAATCTTTCCTCACTTAATGGCTTTGTGAAGATATCCGCCTATCGATAATTTGTCTCAACAAACTGTAGACTGACGATCTTCCTCTGTACATAGTCTCGTAGGAAATGATGTCTAACTTCAATATGCTTCACCCTCGAGTGTTGTATTGGATTCTTTAATAGGTTGATAGCACTTGTGTTTGTTAAGTCAAAATAGCTTTACGTAAATAATTTTGATGGAGAACAAATAATAATGAAAGAAGCAAGTAAGACACTAAGACAAAAAAGCAGACGGAAGCGCTAAGCAAAAAGCATACGGAAGGAAGCGATAAACAAAAAAGTAGACAGAAGCGCTAAACAAAAAGCAGATGGAAGGAAGCGCTAAGCAAAAAGCAGACGAAAGCGCTAAACAGAAAAGCAGACAAAAGGAAGCACTAAACAAAAAAGCAGACGGAAAGAAGCGCTAAAACAAAAATGAGACGGAAACACTAATACACAAGTCAGATGCTACAAAAAATAGACAGAAAAAAAATCAGACGCAAGGCGTTAAAGTAAAAATGAGACAGATGCGTAAGGCGTAAAAATTAGACGAAAGAAAGCAGACGGAAGAATCAAAAGATACATCAGCTTGAGTCGGTTACAGAACTCAACTGAATAACCGATTCTTGAAAGATCATGAAGCAGTTTTCAAGAAGTAGTTGAAGACGAAGGCTATAAATACAAGTAGGAGTCGAAGACTGTGGAACTTAAAGAAATCAAAAAGCTTAGCAATTCTTGAGAGAATTATTGTGCAAAAACTTAGAGCTATTTTCTGTAACAAAGATCAAACTATCTTTCAATTGAAAGAAGGGTAGGTAGCTTGAAGAGGCTAAGAGCGAAAGAATACTTACTGTAAGAGACCTGAAGAGGCTCGAATTCAAAAGAATACTTGTAACGTTTCAAGATATAGTGAAATCTCAGAAAGATATCTGAGGACTGGACATAGCCCACGGTTTGGGGTGAACCAGGATAAAATTGCCGTGTTGACATCTCTTATCTCTCAACTCTCACTCTCAACTTTGAATTTTTGATTTTACTGTTTTCATACGAGAATTTCAAAAATAGCTTATAACATTGATTTTCATTAGTTTTATGAAAAGAACGAGTTTCTGTTAACGAAATTGTTTACAAGGGGATTAACGAAAAAGAATACACAATTCAACCCCCCCTTCTTGTGGATTTGTATATCGTTTATTAAGTATTGTATTAACGTGTGATTCACTTCATGTTCTTTATTTACTTTGGTTGCATATGCTTTCAAAGTTATTGATCTCCTTTTATGGACACTTGCATCTACATTCGTTGATCTCCTATCTCTGGAGATTCATTTATAGATAGGACCCAGCTTATAGCTAATTCACTACTACACTCTAAGGCTATGTTTGGATGGGAGTTTATTAATGGAATAGAATGTAATGGGATGAAAGAGGAGGGTTTCATATTACATGCCATTCTATCCTAAACAGTAAAAATAAAAAAAAACCTCCAATTTGGAAGGTTTAGAATGGAATGTAAAATGATCAAAAACTTTATACTATATTACATTATAAACCTTTCATCCAAACAACATTTCATTATATTACATTATGAACCCTTCAATATCTCCCAAACAACAATTTTCTAATATTACATCCATTTACATTCTATTCCATTATAAATCATTTCATTCCTTGTCGTTAAAAACCTTACGTGCAACCAAACATAGCCTAAGTGAAGTAGGTGTGTAATAATTTATTCCTTGATTAGCCTGATCAGTTCTTGTAAATAAATGCTCTTCCCTTCTCTTATTCTGAATAATCCTTTTATTCCTTTCATTCTATATGAGTTATATGGTGCTTCCAACTGTCAATTTTCTAATTGTGATATATGCTTTCCATAATTTACTATATAGCCTACATTTAAAGAATAGGTGTTATATGTTCTCCAACTCCTCCTTACATAGAACATTAGGGATATTTAGATATTTCATTAATCTATCTTTGGTGTTTAACCGATTCTTATAAACTAACACATAATACATGATGCCCTAGGGTTAGTGTACTTCCCCTAGACTAGGGAGTACCAATCAACCTTATAGTTTTGCTTCCTTGATAGCTTCCTATGGGAAGAGTTAGAGAACACTCTAATAGAAATCCCCTTCCATGTAATTCTATCACTGTCATTGTTCTCCAGACTTAGATTAAGGATATGGAAAATGATGGGGCTTTTAGGAAGTTGATCTAATATTCCTTTAAATATTGTTTGACCCTATATCACCTTCACACAGTTTGGTAATACATTCTTTATAGGGTTTAGTTCAGGAATATAATATAACAACCCCCATTAAATCCATTGATCATGTTAGAAAATTATTATTTCTTCATTCCCTAACTTGAATTAGAACTGATTCCTTACCTTTTCTCTTAGCTTTAACATATTTAACAGGGTTTATAAGGTGTCGTGTTTAGGGTAGATACTATCAGTATGCACACTCTATATCTACTTGATGAGCAAAGTTTGGTTAATAATCCGAATAGAGTTGATTCCCAGACTCCCTTCCTCCTTTGTGCGTCATAGATCTTTCTATGTTACCTTTTTTGTTATTAGCTTTGTATTGTCTCCTTTCTATAGAAAGTTCCTCGTTAGTTTTTTTAGGGTTTTAATTACGTTTTTAATAGGAAGATGTAGGCAGCTTAGTATACATTCAAGATATTGATAATTGAGTTAATTAGTTATATTCTTCTAACAAATAAGAAAGATTGCCCTAACTTCTAATTCTCCTTTGAACTTCTCAATTAATAGAGAGAAATCTGTTTGATTAAGTTTCCTCGAGGTGATAGGAATCCTCACATAGGTGATATAAAGTTTCCAATTTTCAACCCTGTTATTGAAGATAACTACTTGGTGTTAAGTTTTTAAGGAAAGTAGAATAGAGCCTTTATTTGAGTTGATTATAAGACTAGAGATGTTCGTGAAAACATTTAGAGTTGTCATTATAGTCTCTATAGAATGAGAGTCTACCCTAGAAAATATGGTTAAGTCATCAACAAAATTTGGTTTCACTATTCTTAGCTTCTTACATTTAGAGTGGAATTTAAAGCTTCTATCCTTGGAAATGGCCATTTTGATGAGTATATTCATGTACAAAAGGTCCCCTTGTCTGATTCCACTAGCACTTTCAAAGAGTTCAATGGAATCCCCATTGATGAGTATACTATATGAGATTGTAGAGATGCATTGTTAATTCTAGTTCATAAATGTTAAGCTATATGGGGATTTGTTTCTATTTCAAACTTTCCATCTGAATTCTAAGTTTCCATTTTTTTAAGAATATAGGCATGGAGGAGAAGAGTCATGTCCTACCTCTATGAGTTGTTATTTCCTAAGGAACATATTCAAACTTGAAGATAAAGATGTTGCTTTTTTATGGTTTCTATTGTGCTCTAGCCCAAGCATTAAGGACTAGGAAATAGGGTCTTTTGTCTAAGAAGAAGCTTACTATGGTTGCATCCCACTTTTGGGTTTTTATTTAAAGGATTTGAGCCGAATAGGCCATAATTAATTTACTATTAGATAAAGATGAAGGGTAAAAATGTAGTTTCAAGGTTGGGGAAGAGTCCTCTAAAACCTGTGACCATGTTTTTTGACAGAGGAGCTAAGGAGGGTAGTTTTGGCGTGGAAATTTTGACCCTCAACAAGAACCTAAGGTGGTCTTTCTGGTAAGTCCACTTGCTGAGACTTGACATAGGACTCAAGAAAAGTTGCTTATGGGGAACATGATGGGTTAAAGGTCTTAGCAGCTAAGATGGGAGGATGGGGAGTTAGAATTAGGGCAGGAAATAAGGTTAAAAGGGCTGGAAAGTTTCCAAGATCCATGTCCAGGGAGGCCATATTTCTTTCATCCCTAGTATCAAGTAGGTTGGAGATATGAATGAACCCCTAGTATTAACTAAGGTTAGAAGATGGTAGACAACTGTTGTAAATTGGAATGAATGAGATCTGATAAGAGTACATAATTCGAAGAATTGGTGAGAATATTCAAGAACTAAATACAATGTTGAGGTTGTAGCAACAATATTTAGTAGTCTAAATAGGAACTTTTCATGAAGATTGATATGTAATAATAGTGGTGTTAGAGAGAAATATGAGCTCTTGTCACTAAAAACCAATTTGATTTTTTGCTAATGTCAAAGTTTAATAAATAATAAAATTAATCAAACTGTGAGAATTTATAATTAAATTACAGAAAAATCAACCATGATTGAAAATAAAAACTTTTATAAATTCTCTAAAGATTTTTATTAAAATAATTAAAAATAAAAAGAATTAATCATACCTAATTCAAAATCCTACAAAAATTTTCTTTTAGAATTATCAACTACGGGATATTTACGTGTCAAACCTCTAACAATATTCATAAAGAAAAGAAAAGATAGCTTTATGCTAGAGAGAAAAAGATAGAGTGTTAACTCCCTCATTGTCCTTTTCCTATTTATAGAAAATGACACTAGGTTTTTTCTATTATTAATTATAATTATAATTTAATCTTAATAAAAATAATATCTCATATTTATTCCTTAAAATTTATCAAATTTTATACCTAGGTCTAAATTAATTTAAAATAAAATTTCTCTCTTTAACTTCTCTTTATATGTGACCTATTAAGTTTCTAATATATCGATAATGATTATAAATTATACTTCCAATTTATAATTAAATTTATATAAATAAAAATTCTTTTAACTTATTTTTAATTCTCTAATTAGATAATTTATAATCATCTATCAAGGTTGACGATTAGCAATATGTCACTGCTATATAAGTATTAGGAATGCAAAATAGTTTGACTTAACCTACTTATGCATGATTATAATGTATAATTTAACTATTTTGTCATCCAATATTCCTGTTAGATATAGAGTATGGAATTAGTGTCTATTTTATCTAAATCCAATTATGTTTGTCCTTTCTAATTAGTAATTGATTTATAATTGGTATTTGAAAACAATTTTTTTTCAAATCTTATTTCACTTTAGCTAAAGTATCTCTTAAATCATTAATAATTAAGAATAATAGAACATTCTCTTTAATTATTTACAGTGATGAATCCTTTAAGTACTATATTCAATTATCTTTATATAATTCATAATATATTCAAGTATTACCAACTAAGGTATCATAAATATAATAGGTCATAAAGAGTATCAAAATATAGTAATTCTCATGTGAGAAAACTTGGTAATCTCATGCCTAAGAAACAATTAAACAATTGACCGCAAAGGTGTAAACTAATAATTCCTACTTGTACTAAAGTTAATTGCCTATGTATCTAATACCATACTCATTTATATGTAAGAGACTCTACAGTGGGAACTTGCTATTATGTAATCTTTTTTGGCTCTAATATTTCTTTGATTAAGTGAAACCTTTTTAGTACATGTTTGAACCGTAAATGAGACCTTGTTTCCTTTGCCTATGCAATAGCCTCTTTATTGTAACAATACAATAATTTTGGCTCAATAATGCTAAAAAACATTCTAAGTCTAGTGATGAACTTCTTGATTTAAAATAGCTTCCTTTTTCAAATTTGACACTGAAATATACTCCTCCTCAGTCATAAAATTATCAATATTTAATTGTTTGGAACTTTTCCTACTTAACGTACCGTTATTTAGGGTGAAGATGTACCTAGATTGTGTTTTACTATTATCTTGTAGTATTTAAAGATTACATTTGAATACCCCTGAATTCTTAGCTCATCTCCTCCATAGACCAAGGAAACATCTTTTCTTCTTAAGTACTTTAAGATATTTTCATAACCGTCCAGTGTCCATCACCAAGATTAACTTAGAATATGTTCTTTATGCTTAAAGCATAAGATATATTTCGTCTAGTATATAACATTATTCATATTGATCCATTGGCTAAAGCATATAGAACGCAATCCAACTTATCTCTCCTTTCCTATGTATTTGGACATATACTCCACAAGAGAGAAATCTCATATGATACGAGTAAGAATTACCTTTTGTAATTTTCTATACTAAACCTCTTTGACATTTTGTTTATGTATATAGATTAGGATAAGCTAATTAAGCAACCTCTTTTGATTTATTTTTATCCATATAATATAGGTTATTTCTCTCATATCTTTTTTGGAGAAATTCTTGGGAAACTAAATCTTTATATATTGGAGCATTATTATGTTGTTTCTAATTAGTGATATACATATATAATAATAAGGAGATGCCTACACTCCTACTAACATTTTTATATATACATGATTTGTTCACTTTTTTGATAAAATCAAGCTCTTTGATTATCTTATAAAAATGAATGTTTTGACTTTATAAAGTTTGCTTAAGTCTATAAATATATTTTTTAAAACTTATATACTTAATTAAGAAACCTTTTGGACTCAAAACCTTCAAGTTGTTCCATATATAAATCCTTAAGCAAATTTTAATTGAAAAATGTTATTTTGACATTTATTTGTCATATTTCATAATCATGATATGTGGTTACACCCAATAAGGTCCTTATGGACTTAAGCATAGCTACTGACAAAATGGTTTCATCAAAATCAACTCCTTGATTTTTGTTAACCTTTAGCCACTAGCCTTGTCTTATATGTTTTTACATTACCATACATGTTCATTTTTTCCCCTTAAAAATTCACTTACATCTATGTATAATACCATTGAGAGAATCCCCTAAAGTTTATACTTGGTTAGTGTATACTGATTCCACTTTAGATATCAGTGCTTCATATCATTTTAAAGAATTGATGTTAGACATTGCTTCATTACAAGTAGTAGGCTCATCATCTAGATTAATACATTGTATCTTTCCTTTTTAATATGTAGATTTAATCTAGTACGGGGATGGCATTTCTTACTAGTGCATCGTATGCTATATGTCTATTGAACCTTGATTATATATCATATGTATCAACTTGAGGTTCTTTTTCTATTTAAATGCACACTTGTGGTTCTTAAATTTCTCTAACTTCTATCTAACTCCTACTACTTTTTTTGAGAACGAATTCTCTTCCTAAAAATATAATATGTTTTGAGATAAGTACTTTTTACTTAAGAGGATGTAAAATTGATATATAATATTCTCTTTTAAATACCCTATGAACTTGCATTTATTTAACTTAACTTAAAGTTCATGAATTGTTGTAAACTTAACTTGAAGTTTATCAGATGTTGTACACATATATCCTCAAATCTTTAGGTGTGACAACTTTTGTTTGCTATTAATCTATATCTTTTATGGGGTTTTATCAACCAATTTAGATATAACTCTATTTAAAAGGTAACTAGCCTATCCCTAAAAGAAGATAGGAATGACTATATGACTTATCATAGAACATATCATATCTAATAGAGTACACTTTTTTCTTAAAAAATCCATTATGTTTTGGAGTTCTAGATGGAGTTTATTGTAAGAGAATCTCAATCTTTTTTAAGCAGCTAAGAAACTCATATTCTAAGTATTCAACATCTCAATTAGATATAAGTGCCTTAATACTTTTACCATTTTATTTATCAACCTTAAGTTTAAATTCTTAAAACTTTTCAAATGGTTTAGAATTTTATGTCCCTAAATACATATAATCATATCTAAAATAATTATATGTGAACATAACAAAATATGAGTACCACACTTTTGGTAGAATAGATATAGGGTCAAATATATCTTAATATATAAGCTCTAGTAATTGACTAACACACTTTTCCTTTCCACTAAATAATAGTTTGATCCAATTACCTAAACAATAAGATTCACAATTTTTGTATGATTAATAATTAAAAGGATCTAAATATCCTTCTTTGTGTAACTTTATGATTCTGGTTTTGTTATTATGACCTAACCTAAAATATCATAAATAAGATAGATTTTGGTTACTTAATTTTCATTTCTTACTATTTACATTAAAGGTTAGCCTTTAAGTATTTAAATTATACAATCCATTTTTAATTAATCTAGATCTATAAAAAATCATCGTTATATAAATAATAACTTTTAGTCATAATAAAGACAAATCCATTCAAATATAAATAAGAAATGGAATAATGTTTATTGTAATAATTTGAATATTATAACAATTATTTAGTTCATGTACAAGACTAAAAGGCAACATTAACCTATAAGTTCTTATAGCTGGTTCAGCAATCCTTACTATGTTTCTAGTTTGCAAGTTCACTTCTCTTTTTCTCTACAATCTACTCTTTGTTAACATTTTTATATTATTAAAAATATGTGAACTATATCTCATACTTAATACCTAAGAATGTGGAATAAAAGTACAAAAAATTGATCTAAATGATAAACATACTTGAAGATGTAACTTCTTAAGCTTATTACCTTTTTAGCTAGTAAGATAGCTTTGTAGGTTCTCTTCTAGTATCCATTGACTCTATAATGAAAACATATGCCCTTGTTGTTGTTATTTTTCTTGACACCACTATTTGGTTCGCTATTTTGATAGAAGCCTTTTATTTCATATTTTTGTTCTTCTTAGAGCCCTTTTTCTTGCCCGTAGAGGAATCCATAACAAAAATATAATTGGGTTTCTAATTAAGCTATACCTATGTATTCTTGGGCATATACAATAGTTCAAGTAACAAAACATCTTTTTTATTCCTATGAAAGTTCATAATGAACTGTCAAAAGCTCGAAGTAAGAGACTAAAACACCAAATTAATACTTAACTGATATTTTATAACTAATCTAATTGGCCTAATTTTTTAATATAGCCAATCATTTTCAGTATATGTAACTCTACTACAAATTTCTTTTACCATCTTGCATTCATATAATGCTATGGAAGTCTAATATCTATCAACCTTATTTTGTATACCAAGCAACTCTTTGAAATGCAAAATTGTAGTAAGAACATCCATGTTCTTATACTTCCTTTTAAGCTTATGAAATATACTAGCCAACATCACACTTGTAGCTTGTTTAAACTCACCGATATGACGATGATATCGCTTTCAATCTTCATCAATTGCATTTGAATTGTGCTATGGTAGGATTACAATGTCAATAACATACAATTTCTTTTTTTTTTGAGAACAATTCTTAAGTTGGAAAATTCAAAGATATTAGCTCTAGTATGCTTGTAAGCATCCATGATATTCTTTAAGATAAAGTGATACTCATTTTATCTTATAATCAAAGATATACAAGAATAAATATTTGTTTACACACAAAACTAAATTAGATAAGAACTTTAATAAATATTTGTTACTCCTACTATTTTAAACAAAATAATAGCCCTCATTATTAAATCAAGAAATTATTAAATAATTTCTTAATAGGCTAGTAACCCCTCAAACTTAATTGATATAGAGTTTGCCTAACAAACTAACTAAATTTAAAATAGGGAGATAACATTCTTATCAATCACATCTCACGTAGCTCCTACATATGTTATATGATAACTCTTTGCTAAAATATATCTTAACCTTTCCTCTAAATTTATATAATCATGTCTTTGTTCATTTAAATCATATACATTTTTTAAATAGGATTAATTAATTTAAGATAAAAGATATTCATGTTAAAAGAGCATTGTGTTTACTCAGTAAGTCTTACAATAAATACAACTATAGTTCTATTCTTAAATAATAAAGGCAACAATCACATTGTAAATATGCACTTAATATTTAATTGAAGAATTTTTAATTTTTAAAAGAAAGGTCTCATCACTTATTATACTAATTATAACTAACATAATTGAATTATGAAAGGTAACAGTTTAATACTTCAAATTTAAAATTCTAGGCTTTTCAATGCCACTACTTCTTCTGATTTCTCTAGCCATCATCCTCTTCTCTATCGCCAACAATGTCTTGGTAATAGCCTTCGTCAGCCGATGTGCTTCTTATTCTAAGGGTGTGCTTGTTTGAGGGATATGAGAAAGGGGGTATGGGTATGGAATGAAAACTGATAGTTGGTATGTGTTGGACCCCGCTTGATTCTGGAGCCCAACGCTTCAGAATACCATAAATGTTAGATCCCGATTGATTCCGGAATCCAACTCTTGCGAAATCATGAAAAGTGATCTTTGTCATTACTCCTTAGTAATTTTTCTTAAATTTCCAACACTCTTTGTAAATCATGAAACATGTAGGGTTAATTTGTTTAACCCTCATAAAGCATGAGCGGGTTTCCTTGTTAGGGTTACTTCAAATGTACCCTCATTAGCCATTATCGGTTTCACATCATTCGCATTGTTCACTTAACATCTCAAGCCACAAAGGGCAAGCCACACAGAGGAATCACAAAAATCACAATTTACTTCTTCAAAATGGTAGCTCTTAGTCTCTAGTTTATTTAGAAACAAAAACCACCTCATTCGGAGCTCTATAGCTCAAGATATGCTTAAAAATTCAAAGTATATCCATAGCTCAATCATGCGTTCCGAACCGACCCCTCACTTCTTTTCCATCAAACTTCTTCAATTCAACATCAATGGACACCAAGTTTCATGTAGGGGTATAAAAATGTGTTAGGAATCTAACGCCTTAAGAATCATCTCAATCGGAGGTCGGAAGAAGGGGTTATGGCCAAACGAATCCAACATGTTCATGACCTTACTACAATTGAACATGCTTTGGCGCAAACGCCGTAACTCTCATTATAGGTATCGGATCGACTTAATTTTTGGACGGTTAGAAAGTAGACATTTAGGGATAAAACTTTCATGAAGACAAAAAATTAAAATTTTGTCGTTTTCTGGGTCAAAATACATGGACCGTGTGAATTCACACGGTCAGGTCGTGTAACCTTCGGGTGAAATAGTGTCCCTGCGCTGGAAAATACACGACCCGTGTGATTTCACAAGGGCAAACCGTGTAACTTACGGAAATCACCAATTTTTCACCCTCCAAGACCCCTCCAAAGGATCCTAAACCCATCCTAACTTCCCCTAAGCTCATATTTTGCCAAAATCTAACTTTTTCTAGTCCGGTATCACTTCATAAACTCTAATGGTTCGGGAATTTTATCCCCTACGACATCCTAACTTATAATGATCATAACTTACAATTCCGATATTGAAAAATTGCATACTATATAGCGTTGGAAAGCTATAAAGACGAACTACAATTTTCATGAAGGTAACGTGGTCTAATTCAATCTAAATCAATACAGTTTTTCCTTGGGAAATCAGCATACACAATTTTAACATCACGAAAACTTAACACTCCAATTTCAATTGCTTTATTACAACATCATTTATAACAATTCAACTACCAATTGGAATTCATCCAACCCTCAACCTCAATTCATTGACTCCTCATATTCAACAACATCTCATGCTTCATAATATTTCTATATTTCCTTTCCATATTAACTCACTTATATATATATATATATATATATAACAATGGTTCATGCTCAAGGTTCATCAACTCATCATCCAAACACAATTCATATTTCAAATCCATACACAAATCCTTATTTCATTTACATCATAAGACAAATGTTTACAAAACTTTAATGGCATTCCAAGCCACATTACATCATCAATATCAATTCCAAAATACAACCAAATATACAAAATTTCATAATTCTCAACCTATGTCTAAAGCCTCATTTACATCAATCCAACTTAAAATGCAAAATATATATAATCAAACAGATTCCTTGACTTTCTTTCATCCGATCTCTCTCTCATTACCTGGAGATGGGAATGAAAGGGGGGTGAGCTTACAGCTCGTGAGTAACACGTTTATAACCAAGAAACAAGCAAAAATCATTGAAATAGTTATTTCCATTGTGAAACTCACTTTGAAATCCATGTAACACATATTTCTCAAATAGATAACTTATCAAGCAATTCATAAACTTCATAAATCATGACTCAATGCATCAAAACACATTTGATGAGATTTTTGCTTCAAAGTTGCAAAACCTCAAAATTATTCAAATCATGCTTAACTTGGTTTTTAAAAAATCAAGACCTTTTTCTAATCATACCATTGAAGGAATTTGATAGCACTTCCTTCTAGAAAAATGTTCCTCATTGTCTCAATTTTCTAATGACATCAAAATCAT
>JANZLC010000002.1:19759397-19784743 GCA_026413385.1 Erythroxylum gracilipes | reverse complement strand
ATATATTATTAACAAATCATAATGTTAATACATGAATCACATATGTCCATTGGCCTAGGGCACACTACTAACACACTCCTCCACGAACGGTTTCCTCGAAGACTCCTTAGTCAGCTTTTGAAGACAGTAGCATGTCTTACCCACGTACCATTTTTTCCAATCCATTGGGGTTGTCTTTGCTTCCACTTGGACATGCCTTCTTGAGGCTCACCGCACCCGCTAAAGATATGTTGAGAAGAGCTCCATCCGCTAAGCTTTTCCTGTCACCTTGATTCCTCGCGATCTTGGTAGGGATATGCTCCTTACTTGCCTTCTGTTTCAAGTTTCTTGGAGCATAATTTGGCTCCTTATCAGTGATCATAGCCGACACTTGTGCTATCGGTGTCGTGATCTCTTTCGTCCCACCAATGAATCTACAACAATTAATAAAGAAGGAATTTTCACTATGCATAACCATCATACCTCCCAAACTTGGGTATAACACCGTCTTTTTTGCCTTAAGGAAGTCGATCTCCAATATCATTTCAAAATCCTCAAGTGGTACAAACATGCAATTCATCTTGGCATGCCAACTCCCTATGCTTATCGGGACGTTGTAAGAAACTCCCATCACCGCTTGTGCCGTACCCGCTAGGGCTTTTTAACTTTGTCGGGGTCTTAGACACTATAAACCCCAACTTGCGCACCATCCTTTCTGCCACCAAGGAATGTGATGCACCCGTATCCACCATCGCGGTCACCTCTATCACATTAACCTGTATTTTGACATACATCAATTCATCATAAGGATTAGGTTCTTTACCAACCGCATTCAACAAGACAATCTGATTCAGCGCCGCATTATCCGAAGATTCTCCCTCTTCTTCATCTATCAGGGCGTTTAGCTTCTCATTCCTCGGACATTCTCTTGTATAATGTGATCCACTGCACAGATAACAAGTGATCTTGCCCTTTCTGGAGGATGTCTCCCCACTCTCGGAACCACCATCTTGCTTGCTTTTCCCCTTAAAGTCTCCCTTTTTAGAATCCTTCTTCTTTTCCCCTCGATATTCTCCTATTGAGCATGACCTTTGCCCTTCGTAGAATTAGAGGAGTTTACCTTAGTTTCTTTCATCACTCGAAAGTCCACCAAGGCATCAGCGACCGTGATTGCACTAACCACGTCCTTCACATTTTGCCTCTGCAACTCCATTTGCGCCCACGGTAATAGAGAGCTAAAAGATTTCATATAATCTCTTACCGATCCGTCGTGCTTTAGATTCTTCAAGGTCTCTCTCGCAAGCCATGAAGTATTTATGAGAAGAAATTGATCCTTCAACTCCTTTTTTATGAGTTCCCACATATTCACTGGAGTTCTACCTGCGCTGATCTCCGTAGAGGTCCTCGTCCTCCACTAGAGCTTGGCATCCCCATCCAAATACATGGTTGTTACATTAACCGTTTTAGCATCAGATACCTTAGCAACTGCAAAATACTGCTCCATATTCCACAAAAAGTTCTCCAACACCTTGGCGTCCCGCACACCTTTGAGCACCATAGGTTCACGTACCTTCAAAGAAGAAAGTTGTGGTGTTGAGCCTTCTCCTCGCTCGACATCTATCGTTGCAACAGCACGCTTCAGCACAGTAATCTGAAACTGGGCCTCCTCTCGTGCCTTCAACACATCCAACATTGGTTGTTGCAACTGTTGGATCCGCGCCTCCAATATCTTGAAACGAGTATTGTGAGAAGTGACTTCTTCCTCTCCTAGGTCTTACGAGTGCCTCCAACCTAGACACACGTTATGTCAAGTTGCCTACTACCATTTCAAACTTTGGCTTTGATACTAGTTGATATAAAGGTAACCTTGGAGACTCAAACTTTCACCCGAAGTTTCTCACTCACACCCTTTGCACGACAATCTAACTTAGATCTGTTAAAGTAAGACTCAGCCTTTTCCAACCCTCAAAGTGTTTACCTCGCACACACTCGAAGAAATAATGCTGAAGAAAAAAAATATAGGCAACAAGGAAAACACAGGGATACAGTCAAAAGACCAACTTTATATACGTTCCCTCAAAAGAATACAAAGAATGTTCTCACTGAAAACTCACTCCCTCTGAATGAATGAGAAGATCAATGCTCGAATGAGCTATATATAGGCATCCTAGCTTAGAGTCACAGATTCCTACTAAATCTAAACTACCTAAGATCACGTCTATCCCTATCAAATAAGATCTCATGAACTAATTGGATGACACCCCTATCCAAATAGGACTCTAACTGATAAGATAGAATCTAACAAGATAACATAAAGATAGAGTTTACATTTATCTAGAACACTATCTAGAACACTAACATCCTTATCCACGAAGATTTCCACTATCTTCAGTTGTTGAGTTTTACTGTAACTCTAACTCCCCGTCATCGCCACATCATCCAAGATCTCCTCATGATCTCTATCTGCTGATGATTCAATGTGATCACACCGAAGCCCACTAGCACACTGGCCTGATCCAATTCTTCCCACAACAAATTCGTTAGTCATGGTCCATCCATCTGAGCGTGGCTAGGTCCTTTGTCCGTCAAGTGCTAGCCTGGGTCGAGTCAATTTCCACAAGGTCCGATGCTCTGCCAAAATTCGTACAAAGTTTGATCTCACTTACCCACATTTGCCTTAGTGTTTTCACCATAGCCTATTCGCACATAGGTCTATCAATGCACGTCCATGGATAAGTCCATCTTCCATGATCCAGCTCATTTATGGTGCAGTCTCGTCGCTTCATGACTAAGTATAAGTCACCAACCGAGTTAGTATAAAACCTTGCACAGTTCACATACCTTCGACCTGCCTCGTCGAAGTTAAGTGGTTAAGCGCCTCGTCACGTTCATATGCGTTCGCATATTCTCGGGGGGTCTTAGATGCATTTGCGCGTGCACCCTCGAGTCTCGCATGATTTAGTTTGTCAACTCCGTGCAGCCTTACATCCGAATCTTACGTCTCGTCGAAAATTTCTGCCAATGCGCGCATACGCATGCCCACGCGTATCAAATCTCGCCTACTCTCGAGATCTTTGCTGATACTTCTAGCATCCCTCGCCTACTTTGCAAGTTCCTCGGGTTTTGCTCGACAACTTGCAAGACTTTGCCTTGTTTCCTCGTCAATATGCCTTTCTCTTGCCGATTTTCGTGCTAAGCATTGGTTAAGGCTTGCCAATACTCGTACGGTCCCGCAGTGTGAACTTAGGAGTCTAACACTAAGCTTCCACCTTATATTGCCTCTAGCATCAACTGCAACAAAAGGACGACTAAATTGGCCAATCTTAGCAAGATTCTTTTTAGCCTCCTCGACAAGTTACATAACAACTCTAATTAACAAAATTGTAATGGTCATTTTCTTCATAAAACATAATCTCTTTAGAGCTTTCCCAATCAAGAAAATATCTCCACTATGCATTAATTTGGTCCTATATAACAGTTGATAGCCTTTTATTATAGTTTTAAGTTAATATGTGTTAAAATGGCGACATATTATCAAAACGATTTCGTTTTGGTTGAAACGGATAAAATGGTACAAAAGAACTGAACCGATCAGCTGAGTTGCTTCCTTACTTAGAACCAAGCTACGTATCTCATGTCGATTAATGACCTTCTCTATTAAAGTGGCATGCCCCGCTAGGAAGCATCCAACCCCAGGGAAAGTGTGCGTATTGGATTGTAATGTCTTTGGGTCAATCTAAGGACGCTGGCGACCTACAGGTAGCCACGACGCCCGAGCGGCCGAAACCGGCTGTTCCCCCTCGACCGCTTGCTCTGGGGACGGCAACTGGGTCGACAGCGCTTGTGGAATACACGGCTCCGGCGTTCAAGGAAGAGGATGAGGACCTGGAGCTGAAGCTCCGACGAATCATCGAGAACGTCCCTGTTAGGGTTAGCAACACCTCCGGTAGTTCTGCTGGTGCCGGCTCCGGCGACTTCCACCAGGTAAATTTTCTGTTTCTTAACTTAAAACCCTAAGCGTGATTCTAATGTGATTAAAGTTATGATCTGCAATTAACTAAAAGGTGCTTCTTTTATTGTCAGAAGTTAAACCTTAATGTGTTTGGTTGAATCAATTGTATATCTCGGCTCTTTGTTGGTTGAATTTTAGCTAGGGCAAATTGTTAACCTAAGTAGCTATACATGGTGCTTTTATCCCCGAATTTACTAACCTTGTTTCAATTATGGAATAGAGTTTATCATAAATCTCAACTACTAGTAAGCTCAGTGGCGCACAACTAATTATACATAGTAGCGACTAACGTATTGCAGTTGCTGGTAGTGGGGTTTTTATCGATCTACATACTTTAGCCTTGAACGAGAATTAGATTCTACCACGATTAGGATGAGGCTTTCTAATTCCTTCAAGTTGTTAATATGTCTTTTAATATTCCCCAGATTGGTCAAATGATCTATTTCAGGTGTCTGCTAGATAACTTAGTCACGCTTTCCCATAGTTGCAACAGAATCCAACTTACTAGTGAATATTGACAAGTTGTTAAGAGACATACATGCAAGTTCAAGCGTGCTGTTTGTTGCTGTTATGCTTGCTGATTTCAGGACTTCAGGACTATGCAAATACAAGGAAGCAGAAGATTCAACTTGGGTTGGACTGTAGTTGTGTAACAAAAGTTGTTTGTAATCATTGAAGCATTAAGTTTTGTAGTTTAATTTTTCTGTGAGCTTGATGTTTGTACGGTGGGAGAGCTAGTTAGTGTGGTTAGTGGCATTTTAGTGAATAAGTTGAACTTTTTTTTCTATAAAAAAAAGAGAGAGCAGAGTATTGTTTTAGTTTACAACTGAACATCCTAAATAAAAGAAACTCCTTTGTGCATCAGTGGAGGAGCTTCTCTGGAGAATTCAGTTCAGAAGTCTTGTTTGATCACTTCTTTGATGCATGATCAGTTTAATCAAGCAAGTGCTTTCTATGAATGACACAAACAACAATTATAATTTGTTGTGCTTGTATTTTTATGACATATAAATTTTTTGCTGCATGGTGAAGCTCGAAAACCAATTCTTTGTTTGTATGTGTGGATACCTTCAAATGATTATTAGAAATATTTAATTCATTTTTATAATTTCGATTTCCTACAGTATCGACAAATGAGGCGGAAAGAGCAAGACCGACTTGCAAGAATGGATGCTGACTACCAGAAAAGAAAACAACTGGCTGAATTCAATATGAGAAGGGAGGAGAGAATTAAAGCCGCGGAGGAACGAACAGCCAAAAAGCGTTTGAAACGCCAAAAGAAGAAGCAAAGGAAAAAGGATAAGAAGATGAAACCGAATGCCGATGCAGAACAAAATCAGAAAGGAGAATCATCAGATGATGAGGTGGACTCTGATGAAGACGAGGAAACAGCAAAGTCATAGGACTTTGAAAATAGATATCCTTGATATCAACCAAGGAAATGAGCAATGTGATAGGCAACTGAGTTAGCTTTTTAGATTAAGTGTGCCTAAAGAACATCTTCAGACTGGTACTCAAAAATTTACCGATGATGTATTGTGAGAGGGCAGATATGTATACTTTTTGTGAACTCTTTTTCCGCTTGTGTCAGGCATAAGAGAATGATTTTGATGTTGATGTCAACATGCGAAATTACACGGTGAAGCTCTTCTCATGAAAAGTTCGAAAAGTCTGATCCATCAGCTGCTTTGATTTTGAAATTTTCAGTCAGGCCTTTGGATAATGATAATTTAGTTCTTTAGAGACAGGGTGCAGTTAGGGTAGAGTCAACAGAGTGGAAGCTTGGGCAGAAAGCTTCAATTTTTACACTTCAGGGTATTTCATGTGCATTCTCATGAGAACATGTCATCAAAATTTTGCCACATTTGGGTGGCGAACCAATTCAGGTAGGAACTTAGGATTAACTTTGAAGGGGCCAAGCTAATTGTTTTTATCGACTTTATCATCTTCCTGATCTTAGGGATAATGTTGTTTTGTTGACAATGTATAAAGATCGCACATTCACCAGTTGTAACGTTACCACAAAGCAGAGTGATTTAGAATAGATTTTCAACAATAGTCGCAGAAGATTGAATATAATCTGCCAACAAGATAGCTATGGGAAGCATGTATCCAATTCAATAGTACTCTTTACTTTCTACGAAGTGATATATTCGTGCACATATTGCATCTTCTCTATTGTACTTCTCAATACAGCAAAATTGCTTTCATGCCATGTCCAACTATATTTGATACTGGCAGTGTGACAGAATTGTCTAGGCAACAAGATATTCTGGTGCGAACTGAATCGAAATCGGGGAAGCAACTAATTTGGTTGTCTCAAACTCTCACACTGGCATGCGACACTTGGCTAAACTAAAAGATTCGAAGATTAAAGACCAAAGTCTGCAATACCATTTCTCCAAAACAGAGCAGAATAAATTGACCCAAATACTGTATGTCAATAAATTCGAAGAAATTGACACAAATACTGTATATGTCCATCGATTCCAAATATATAGTCCACCAATGCTCTAAAAACTGAAAACCTTGATGAGTTGGAGTTTATAAATTTAGTGAGGAAAGAATTCTCCGCACCTAGATCACATCAGTTAATTTTCACCCTTTTGTTGAATGAAGGCATCTTAAGCTTAGTATTAACCAAGTTCTGATAAAAATTCTTTTCAAAATCATAACATTTATATGGTTGAGCAAGTTTTACATAATAATAAAACTCTCAATACTGCAATTATACCGATCAAATTTTTTAGTATAAAGGGTATCATTCTTGCGAGTACTATTAAACACCTAAACAACTTGAAAAGGACTTTGTTTAAAGTATTAAGAATTGATTTTAATTAAAATAAATAAATAAAATTAAAACAAATAATAAAGCAAAACAAATAAACAGGGAAATAATTGAGCTACCAACAAAATGGAAATTGATCCAAGTTGAAGAATTAGGAACTATCCTGCCTTTATTTTGTTTCTCTTAATCTTGTTGATTCAATTTTAGATCCAAGATATCCTAAAGTTTTGATTAACTCTCTCTCAAGATCTAATGAAGTAACCATAATTGAATTCGATATTTATAGAATTGTAATCTTTTGACTCATAAAACTACTCCTAAATTGTTCAATTATATTTGAAGTAATCCTATAGAAAATTAATTTCACAATTAAGATCTTGATATTTGTAGGTTTATTAAGTTACCAACTCTTGTTTCGCACCTTAACACTAAAGACTTGATATCTCTCTCAATTTTTACCAAGTATATGCATGACAATTATCACAAACATTCATCAATGTATTGAATTCATCAAGAAAAAAGGTTCACAAAATAATTTGAAAATAATCCTTAAATATGAATTTAGAAATCCATAATCATGTTATATATCATAGAAATCCAAATATTCATTCAAGACAATGAAATAAATAAAGGAAAAAGAATAAAAACCGATTAAAGTCTTGATCTGGAATGATGGAATTTCTTTGAAGCTCTCTTTCATCCTTCCTATTTAATCTGCTTTGATGTTGTCATTGCTGCCTCTTTTTAGTGTTGTTCATGTTCTTTTATAGTGCTTGAGGCTTTTATGTAGGGTTTTTCCACTTTATTCGGTTCCAAAAATAGTCCTGAACACTCAAAACTTAAAAAAAAACTCGCATTTGGAAAAAACCTATATACATGATCTTGCCCTACATAATTGTTCCTTCTTTGTTACGATTGTGGACGGTAATAATTCTTTGTTAAGATGAAGCGGAAGGAAATAAGAGGAAGCAGCGGGAGAAAAATAAGACGCAAGGAAGTAAGACGAGGCAGAGAAACAAATGTAAGACGAAGTGGAGAAACAAAAGTAAGACAAAGTGGAGAAACAACAGTAAGACGAAGCGGAGAAGCGAAACTAAGACGAAGTGGAACCTAAGACGTAGCGGAAACAAAACTAAGATGTAGTGGAAACTAAGACGAAGAGGAGACAAAACTAAGACGAAGCGAAAGCTGAGATAAAACTACGACAAAGCAGGAGCAAAAATAAAATGATAGAAAGTAAGACGAAGTAGAAGCAAAACTAAGACGAAGACCAGATACCACGTCGGGAGGTTAATCAGTTTGAGTTAGTTACAGAACTCAACTGAATAACGGTTTCTTGAAAGATCAAGATTCAAGAAGAAATAAGCAGTTATCAAGAAGTAGTTGAAGACAAAGGCTATAAATATGAGTCAGATTTGAAGACTAAAAGAGTTATAGAATTTAGTGATTTTTACAAGAATTACAAAGAATTACAAAAAGCTAGTGTTTTTCAGAAACACTAAATTTATTGTGCTAAACATTAAGAGCTATTATTCTCTGTAACAAAGCTCGCAAACATCTTTCTGTAAGAAAGAAAAAAAAGCTAAGAGCCTGAAGAGGTTAAGTGAGTAAAGAATACTTGCTGTAAGAGACCTGAAGAGGGTCGGTGAAAAGAATACTTTTGTGAAGTATAGTGAAATCTCAGAAAGGATTTTGAGGACTGAGCGTAATCCACCGTTTGGGGTGAACCAGGATAAAACTGCTTATCGACTCTTACTCTCTACCTTTCAAACTTTTAATTTATATTATGTTATACAAGTACTTAGAAGTTAATTTCAATACTTCGTGATATTGTTAATAGTTTTGAAAAAGCAAAGTTTTTA
Organism: Erythroxylum gracilipes; assembly: GCA_026413385.1. Taxonomy (NCBI): domain Eukaryota; kingdom Viridiplantae; phylum Streptophyta; class Magnoliopsida; order Malpighiales; family Erythroxylaceae; genus Erythroxylum; species Erythroxylum gracilipes. The sequence continues at coordinate 19,776,102 of JANZLC010000002.1, read as the reverse complement.
AAGAAATCAAAAAGGGCATTGTATTCATCGAAAAAGATTACACAATTCAACCCCCCTTCTTGTGCATTTTGTATAAGTCTATACTAACACGTGATTTACTTCACTAATGACTTGATTTAGACTCTCAATTTGTCACCAAGTATATGCATGACAATTATCACAAGCATTCATCAATGTATTGAATTCAACAAGAAATAAGGTTCACAAAATAATTCCAATATAATCCCTAAATATGAATTTAGAAATCCATAATCATGTTATACATCATATAAATCCAAATACACATTCAAGGCAATGAAATAAATAAAAGGAAAAGAAAAAAAACTAATTGAAGTCTTGATCTAGAATGTTGGAATTTTTCTAGAGCTCCCTTTGATCCTTCCTCTTTGATTTGCTTTGATGTAGTGGCTACTGCCTCTTTTTGGTGTTTTTCAAGCTCTTTTATAGTGCTTGAGGGCTTTAGGGTTATGTCTAGGGCTTCCCTTTTTTTTATTTAGTTCTAAAATTAGCCTCAAACCCTCAAAATTTAAAACAACTTGCGCCTTGAAACACCTCTTAGCACGATTGTGCATGTGGCATGGTCATGCCTTGTGTGATTCTTTCTTCTATTCATGATCGTGATAGAAACCCTTGCAATGTTACTGATCTTCGCTATAGACAATCATGCCTTCCTGCATGCATCTATATTCTTCTTCATTCTTCAATTTCCTGTTTCCAAACACTTAAAAACACATCAAACACCTCTTAACACAAAAAATTAAGATCAAATTCTTGCTCTAAACTAAACAAACACTTAGAACACATATAAACACTAACAATAAGACAATTTTAAGCCTATACACATGATAATAATCTAAGAACTACTTAAAAATAGTCTTAAACACCTAGAAAACATAATATAACTTACACATATCAACATTCACACACTTAAACATTTCCTAGTCTTCAAGAAAAGCTAAAAAACACAAAAACATATTGATGCAACATGCAATAATGATACAATGATATAAAATCTTAAGGAATTCACTACAATAAAAATAGGTTTTTGCGACAAAAATTACTGATGGAAAATAAAGATTTTCCATTAGGAAATAAATTTGGTGACGGAAATTACCGACAAAAAGAAATGTTAGAGAAATGGTCGTTGGTAAATTTAGCGACCAAAGTTTGTGAAACCGTCAGTAACAATAGCGACAAAATTTTGAATTTCCATCGGTAAGTTAAAGCAAATTTATTGACAGATTTACAATGTTCCATTATTACTTTACGAACAAATTTCTAATATTCTATCGGTGAATTTTCTAATAGTAAATCATAAGTCTGTCGCTAAAGTTAACGACGAACATTTAATAATCCGTTACCAAATTTACTGATGGAACAATGAACCATCGCAATGAATTTTATTCCTATTAGATATTTATTAATTATCAGTTTTTGAAATTAAGGTTAAGACAATTAAAATTTAATCTGGTATAAATACAATAAAGTGGCCCTATAAATAAAATAATTAAGTGGGTTGAAGTTTATTAGTGTGGGTTAGTTCTTACTGGTCTTGTGATAGGAAGCTTAAGAAGGTTACATAAATATGTGTTTGGTTCCCTAACTATTGTACAAATTCATAAATATATAATTTTTTCTAACCCTTTAGGATATACGTATGTTAAGAAAGAAGTACAAATATCTTACTGTTATTTTTTTTCCAAGGAATTTTCATTAATAACGATAAAAAAATCAACAAGATTACTCAAAGTCGTCAAGAGTTTGCTAAAAAAAATGGATAATAAAAATACTAATATATTTGAATTATCTTTTATAATTAATCTTAGGTCAATTAATAAATTTCATGTTTTGTTTAATAAGAATCTGCAATTGTCTTAAGATTGAGTAAGTATAAATATAGGTTCCCCCAACTGAACTCTCAGTAGAGAACTAAGCTTTAAATGAAACTAATGAGGACCTAAACTCTTTATGTTTAGTTACATGCTATTTTAAAGTTATAGACACCTTTGATAAGTGAGGAAATTTTGCTACATTGCTAATTGACGGTGAATGTTTCCGTATCAAGAAGGGGTAATCATTGCATTGGTTTTGTTCTCCACTTTATAGTAGAGCGTTATGGATTTGGATCACACCTAGTTAATAATAGTGGAATTATCAATAGCGTGTTGGATATTGATAAGTATAAATTGCATAATGTTTTAGGGCATAGTTTGATATGCGATTACTTATTAATTCAATCATTTAGTATGTGTTTAGGTTAGAATTGTGTTACTTTGTTAATTATTTGTGTTTTAAGTGCTTTATGGGTGAGTACAAGTCTTTGCGCTTAAATATTATGTTTTTGAGGTATCTTGATATGTTTATTAGTGTTTCAAGGTCAACATCGAAGAATGCAGAAGTTTCAGAGACATTCGGGTCAAAATCTTTCCCATGATCGTAACAGAAGGATTAGAAGTAGGTCACAATTGTGTCCGCCTATAAGGCCACGGTCGTGGCCTGCATCGAGCAGATGCGCAGTCACTTCCAAACTTCACATTTCGAGGGATTTGGACCTTTCGAACCCTTAAAACCTAGTTTAACCCTAAACACAAAAGAACATAAATAGAACAAGAAGTACAGAAAGAGTGAGGCTTTTGCATCAGCCACTTTAGAGAGAAACCCTGGAGAGATTTGTTGAGAAATTCAGAAAGAGAAGAGGGAAGAGAGAATTGGAGAAGAGCCCACATCAACGTACTTCCCAAATTTGGAGTTTCCCAATGTCGCTACCTCCCGTCTTCGTTTAGAATCATATTTCCTGTTATTTCCATTTTTATTATTGTGTAGAATTAAGAATAACAGTCTGATGATAGGATTGTAAATTTTGAGATATTCTATATTCACCTTCAGTTTTTTTTAATATCTTTGATTTAATAAAATCTAATTGTTTAATATTTATTGGATTTATTAAGATTGATTTTTGTGATCCCATAATTTGGTAATAAAGTGAGAGGGTGAATCAAATGAAAATAATTAAATTGGGCTAACAAAAGTTAGGTGACTTAATAAGAACGAGAAATTAATCAAATCAGTAATTATGTGAAGAGAGATCTCATATAGGTTCCCGATAGTTTATTAGACAACTTCAGATCTAATTTGATTGTTAATTGAGAGATAGCAATTTTTCATAATCTAATTAGGGTTTATAATTTAGGGTTAATGGTTATAACTCGAGAGAGAGTAATCAACCCTAGGATCATCTAGGACCAATAATCCAATAATTCATAATCAATTAGGTTAGCGTTAAAGATAGATAAAAATTCCCCTTTCTTTCAGTTGATAGTTCCTTAGGTTAATTCTTAAGTATGTGTTGCAACTACTACTTTGTTAATATTTTCGGAATTGATTCTTAGAATTGAGTTGCATAATTGAATTAAATTCTTGCCTTAGCTTTGTTACATTTTGAATTACTGCGAGTTGTTTTGGCCTTAGATTTTAGGATTAAATTATCCCTCCTCGTGAGATTAGCACTTTAGGTACTACATAAATGACCCATATGCTTGTCTATTATTGAGGTTATTAATTAGAACTTACATTGAAAAACCACGATCAAGATTTTAGTGTTGTTGCTTGGGAGGCGATTAGTTTAGTTCTTTAGTCTAAGTTTTTTTATTTTCTTTTGTGTAAAAAAAAAGTTTGCACATAAAGTAATGACACATCAAGACATCTTAAAGTGAGAATGAGACATCTGAAGAGCTAGATGCCAAGAAGAAATGGAAAGAATAATGATGGAAGATAGATATTATAAGGAGCAAAGGAATGTTGCAGATTTCAATGAGTCCTAATTTAGTTAGGGAAATCATCATCCTTATATGAACCTGTACACTTTAGGGTGGTAAAGCCACCTAGATTTCTATTAGTCCAATAATGCAAGTACTCATGTGGGACATCATGACCTATTTAAATTTCAGCAAGATAGTCCAGTTGATGGAATTTCAAATTGAACAAAATTATGGATAAGCTAACATATATAGAAGAAAAACAGAAGAGACTGGAAGAGCAATTTGATTAAGTAAAGGAAAATCCTGCCACTTCTATTCACAACCTGGAGATTCAAGTAAGAAAACTTTCCCGTGAATTTTGTAAGAGAAGTGCGAAAGACTCTCTAAGTAATATGAAATTATATCAATGATAGCAATATGAGGCTATCACACTTAGAAATGCAGCAGAATAAGAAGAACCAATGGAAGACCATGCTGAAACCATAAGAACAAGACACGAGGAAAGAGGCTGAAGATAAGAATGCAAACTTTCCCTTTTATTCACCCGTTCTTGATATACCATATTTGAACATCGAAAAATCTTAAGTAGATGTTCACAAAAGAAACCTTATCCTTCTGATTAGTGATGACCAAGTGACATTCAACATGAATGATGTAATAAAGAATCAGAAGGATAGTAGCTCATTCAGGATAATTGATGTGTTCGAATCTTCTAAAAAATAAAAGGATGAAGAACAGATGACGAAAGACATCAAGTTTGAAGAAGCTATGGAAGTCTTTGTTCATAAAGCGGAAGTCTCTGTTCATGAAGCAGAAGAAGCAGAGGAGATGAAGGTGATTAAGGAAGAAATGGAGCAACTCACCTTCTTATAGGACAAATTGTTAGATTCGATGGAAGATTTAGGAAGTTTCGTTATTCCCTACTTTATTGACAATTTGTTAATAAAAAGAACATTACTGAAATTAATTGGTTTTCTCAACTTTATCAATATTGTCCTTCTAATCGTTTTGCAATTTGTAGATTACTTATAGACTACAAAACTAATGTTGAATGAGAAAGGTGGAAGTAAGCCACTCATAATTGATCCCTGCTGAGTTTTCAACGATATAAGGTCAAGCTAATGACCATAAATTAGCACGTTTGGTAGTTAGGTTTAAATTGTTGCATAGTTAGATTTGTTTCAAATTTCAAAAATAAAATTTTAATAATTTGAGATGATCTGGGATTACTAATTCTCTTACTCTCTTTGAATCAATTATAAGATAGGGGAGCCAGCTCAGAATTAAGCATATTTGGTGTCCACCTCTGACATATCACCACCTCAGTCACCATGATGGTTTCGTGTTCTAACCCTTCTCTTTTCATTTTTGTTGGTATTTTTTTCTTAAATTTTTCATATATTGTGTTTTATTTCCCCTGGTATGTTTGTGTACCCTTATCACATTAAGGACAATATGTTGTTTAAGTGTGGGGAGGGTTGTGTGTTTTCACCTTGAGTGTGAATTTTACATATTGTGTGATAGTTTGTTTAGATTGCATGATGTGAATTATATGAATGCATCAATGGCTAGGAATTAACGGGATAGATTTAGTCTTAAACATAGTCTTTTAGGTTGCTAAGATTTATTAGCTTGTGAAATTAGTAACCTAAGTTACGTAGGGCTAAAGTAGTAAGGTAGGCAAAATTTTATGTTAAAAAAGGTTGTAAAAATTTTAACTAAAATAACTATTCTGCTGGCCTTCAGGTTATGAATAGAGTTAGTAGCCAGTTGAGAATGTGATGTAGTTGAGTAACTGGATCGACACGCATCATAAATGTGTGCCTTCACATAAAAAGGCTATAATGACATTCCAACCAAGCAGTATAATAGCAATATGACTTAGCTAAATAACCGGATCGACATTCATCGCAAATGTTTGCCTCTGTCCTTAAAGAAAAAAAACAACAAAAAGAATGTTTCAAATAATAACCTACCACACTTGTTAATAGCTTGATTTTTCATGAAAACCTACTTAAGAATAGCTACACTTTTGTTTTGATTGAATAATTATCAATATGTGTGTGCAAGTGATAGGGGTGAATAGACTCAACATTAAAATTTTGATTAGTTTGTATATTTAGTCCAAGGTACTTAGATGCGAATTTTTCTTATTAATAAGTTAGAATAACTTGAAAGATTGTGTTTATAGTTAAATTTGTTTCACTAAGTTGAAGCCATTGTCTCATTATTGCATATGCATGTTTTGTGTTATCTTGATTTGTTTGATTGTTTTTGTTTGCTTGAGGGTGCAGTTTCATATTTGTTTAGCTATTAATTTAACCATTTATTATATGTTTAGGTTAGAATTGTGTTAGTTTGTTAATTATTTGTTTTTTAATTGTTTTATAGGTTAGTACAAGTCTTTGAGCTTAAATATTATGTTTTTGAGGTACCTTGATGTGTTTGTTAGTATTTCAGGGTCAACATCGAAGAACGGAGAAGTTTCAGAGACATTCGACGATCGTGATAGAAGGCTTAGAAGTAGGCCATGATCATGGCTTGCATCGGGTAGATGTGCAGCAACTTCCAAACTTAACGTTTTGAGGGATTTGTTTTGGACCTTTCAGACCCCAAAAAAATCTCAGTTCAACCCTAAACACAAAAGAACATAAATAGAAAAAAAAGAACTGAAAGAGTGAGGCTTTTTCTTTAGCCATTTTGAAGAGAAACCTAAAGAGAATTGTTGAGAGATTCAGAAAGAGAGAAGTGGAGAAGAAGCCCACATCGACATATTTCTCGGATTTGGAGTTTTCCAACATCGTTGCTTCCCGTCTTCATTTACAATCATACTTCCTGTTATTTCCATTTTTATTATTGCATAGAATTGGGAATAGTAGTTTGATGATAGGATTATGAATGTTGAGATATTCTATACTCACCTTTGTTTTTTTTAATCTTTGATTGTTTTATGTTTATTGGATTTATTGTGATTGATTTATATGATTACATAATTCTACAATAGACTGAGAATGTGAATCGAAATAATAATTATTAAATTGGGCTAACGAGAGTTAGGTGATTTTATAAGAATGAGAAATTAATTAAATCGCTAACTGTGTTAAGAGAGGCCTTATATAGGTTCCCGTCCTTTCTGCCTGCTTAAATTTTTCACAACTACTTTAGAAGCTTACAACTCCCTATTAAGGAAAAAGGTGATAATTACCTAGATAAAAGATGTAGACTCAAACACCTCTTTCTTCCATACATACATCCAAAATAGGAGAAAAATCAATAGAATTTCTTACAAACTGAAAGATGACAGTGCATTATAATCCTAGTCAAAATAAACTAGATTACTAGTATTGCAGTGGTGAGTCTAGGTTGATCCCACAGAGAGTGTGTGTAGAGAGTGTGTGTAGATTACTACTATATTATTTATGCATTAAACGCCTCAGACATTCAATGTCCAGAATCAACACATTCACATCACATAATAATTCAATTCATAATTTAAACAAAACAATAAATCAATGTAAGACCATCTAGATTACTCATAGTATGCACTAGATAGCTATTGTCTCGACGTCCCGATAATATCTGGATGTTGTCGCTTTGATTGCTCTTCTATATCATGCAATACATAAACATTTACACATTTTCATAAATACTCAATCATATACATATGTATATGTGATATGTATAATGCATGCTTAATGACAATCCTAGGTATATTTCCTTATTCATAAATCTTGATCATTCTTAATTTGCACATTTAAATGAATACTCAATCATATACAAATGTATATGTGATATGTAAAATGCATTCTTAATGAAAATCACAGGTATATTTCCTTATTCATAAATCTTGATCATTCATATATCATATCTTGTGAACCTTGATTATCCTAAGTGATCAATCATTTATTCATCAATCATACATTTACCAATCATTTCCTAATGAATTCAGATGACATTGAAATCTGGTGGAGAGGAAAGACAATTTATGAGGAGCTTGCAATTCAAATTTCAAGTCAATAAGAAGTCCGAAGAAGGAGTTATGACCGAAAGAGTGAAGAGTGAGAAAGCTGTCAGATAGTAGTGCATGATCGTGCAACTATTAGATGATCACTCTCTGTCATAATCGTGCACAGATTCCAGTTTTTTCTCAAAACAAATTTTTGGGTTAATTTTCCATAGCCATTTTGACAAATAAAATGAGGTATTTAGGAAATACATTCTTCTAAACAAATGTTCCTATATGTCTTAAGTTTCTAATAAAATCAATTTCATGCAGTTTGGTTCAATATTTTGCAAGTTATATTCAAAGTACTACAGACTATTCTCACACTGGGATAGCACACTGTATTCCTTCTGGGCCTTCAACAATTCTCAGACCCTCTTTATCCCAATATAGAGGCGAACAACATTTCCTACCATACAATGCCTCTTACGGTGTCATTCCAATACTATTGTTGTAAAAAAATTCAATCAAGGCTATATAATGATCCCATGCGCCTTGAAACTCCAATACACATGCCCTGAGCATATCCTCAATAGTTTTAATTGTCCTCTCACTTTGTCCATCTTTTTGAGGATGAAATGTAGTATTGAAGTTTAACTTCATATCAATAGCTGACTGTAAACTCTTCCAGAACCTCAAAGTAAATCTAGGACCCCTGTTTGATACAATGGACATTGGAACCCCATCTAGTATAACTACCTCATTCGCATTCCTCCAGGCTAACTGATTTAGTGAGTTATTCTCTCTCACAGGTAAGAAATGGGTCGACTTTGTCAATCGGTCCACCATGACCTATATAGCATCATATTGCCTTGGAGTCTTTGGCAATTCCATAACGAAATCCATCATAATTCGCTCCTATTTCCATTCCAAAATAGGTAACGATTGTAACTTCCTAATTGGAGTCTGATGCTCATCTTTAATCTGTTGGCAAGTTAAACATTTAGCAATATACTCTGCTACTTGTTTCTTCATCCCTGGCCACCAGAAATGTTACTTTAGCATTTTATACATATTGGTGGTACTCAGATGCATAGCATAATCTGCTACTAAGCTTCCTCCAAAATTTCTTTCCTCATATTATCAATGTCAGGCACATACAACCTCTGCTTTAACCATAGTATCTCATCTCTCAGTTCAAATTCAACTTCTCAATAAGCTTCACCATTTCAGGATCTTAAACTTTTCTGATTATGCCATGCAACATCAGTCTCAGCTTTAATATAGCAACTAATGCCTCATTCTGCTTCTACTCTAGATTCAACTCAACATTTAAGGCTCTCAATTGAACTAAACTCCGTAACCTCGATATCTAAATCTAAGCTAAACTACTATTTAATTTTCTACTCAAAGCATCAGCCACCACATTAACTTTTCTCCAATTATACTTAATCATACAGTCATAAAATTTTAACAACTCTATCCATCTTCTCTATCTTATATTGAATTCTTTTTGACTCAACAGATACCTTAAGCTCTTATGATCAATGTATATTTAGAAAGTCTCTCCAGATAAATAGTGTTTGCATATCCTTAGAGTAAAAACTACTGCACCAAGCTCTAAATCATGTATCGAATAATTAATCTCATGAGACATTAATTGTCGCGATGCATATTCAATGCATATCGAATAATCCTTGATGTGAAGCATCATTATAAATCATGTAATCTCCTGTTCCCGATGGAATAGTTAATGTGAATGATAAGTCATTTAAAATGCATATGTTTTGGTATTAATTTTGATTGATTTACCAAATTGGTATTCAAAAATTGATGAAATTATGTGTTAAATGTTAACAGATGGTTTTCAATGCCGTAAAGATGAAAAAGGATCAAAAAGAGGAAAAATATGGCAAGAAATCCAAAATCTCAAGATTGTTCAAAAATTCAAAGATTAGGCGTGGCCACGCCTAAGGACAGAATCCTAAATCTGCAAAATTTTCTAGAATTTATTCTGAATTGAAACACAATCGTCCAAGACCTTCTGTACTCCTTCTCAAGACGTCTTCTAACGAAATAGGAACACTACCTAATTTGGACGAAATCAAATCAAGATAATGGAGAGATTCAATTAAAAGAGGAAGCTTCTTGGTGCTGCTGTATATGAATGGGTTTGAGGGTTAGGAAAGAGGAGCATCGTATTTTACTATTTTGGGAGACTGCCGCACCCTTGTTTCTCCCTTGTCCATGTTTCTGAATTCTTCAAGCAGTATCGTCGTAATCTCCTTAGGCTGCCACATCCTGATTTCTTCTAGTTTTTCATTATTCAACAGATCATCGTATTTTCTCTTTAAGGCTGCCGCACCTTCTCTGCTTCTGATTTTCTTGTTCTTCAAAGTAGTCTCTCGTAGGTTTCTTGTGGGTTGGGGGCTGCCGCAAGTTGATTTATTTAGCTTTTGTGTTTATGTTCTCGGCAATTCTCAAGTAGGCTATCATAGGAATTAGGATTTCTGGGTTCTTGGTTGACGCAATCTGCAACTTCAATTATTCCTGTTGTTCACGTTTCTGCATAGGTTAATTAGGAGTTTTTGTTAATTTCATTAAAGACTGGTTATGGAGACTATTTTTATTATTAGTTTCTTTGATTTCAATTCAAGTATGATTAACTAATTCTCTTATCTTGGTTAAGGGATCCATGTTACATATTATTGTGGTGAGATTTTCTAGATATTTTTCATATTATTGACGAACATTGGATAATTTCAAATCTTTCTTTTTAATTGAATTTGTTAGTTTCTAGGTGCACAACTAGAGATTAATCGGTTCAATCGCTAGGTTAACAAAATCTGACGTTCAATTTTGGTAACCATAAGTAGAAATTAGGATTAACCCCTCCACGTTAGAGTCGGAAATTTCTAAGAAATTATCCACTTGATTGATTTCATGTCATACATGTTTATCACTTGTCATTGGTTCTTAATGCTATTATTCAATTTAATTTATGATCATATCTAGATTATTGTTTAATACGGTTGCTAGGATACATGTTTTAGTCAATACAATTAATTGAGGGAATGAAAATTCCCTCAATGAATGTTCGTTAATAATTACAATTTTTATCAAGGATCCATAATAGTATGGTAACATCGGTGACCGAAACCAAGGTATTTTTCCTATTGACTTTTCAGACTTAATTATTATTTCAATTTGCGATTTTCCTTTTTGATTTTCATTATTATTTCAGTAAGTAACAAACCCCCCCTTTTTATTATTTGTGCCATTTGAATTCGTAATTTTCATAATCGCAAAATTCCTCGTGGGAACGATATCCGCTTACCGCTTCTACATTAATTTGTTTTAACGGGAGTGAAATCTTTTATATTTGGTTGCAGGCGACAGCATCACCATTGCCACTTTTGATTAACAATACTGAACATCATATTTTACTAATCTGGCTATTAAACAAATCAATTCATAGTTGCGCATCCTAGAAATCAACCAATTCAATCGTGAAAGCAATTTGGAAGACACTCAATATTCATCAACAAAACAAACTTTATTGGAACATCTCACACATAATAAATGATAACATGGTTTCCCTCAACCAAGAAAAGAGATTTAGCTATTCATAATAAAAGTGAAAATCAATAAAGAAATAGCCAATCGTAAAGTCTCCATCCTTGGTCTTTCTTAGAAAATCCAAAAATCCGTAGAGAAATACTGCAGAAATTGAAAGACCTAACTATGGCTGACCAAAAACGAGAAGAAAAACTGCAGAAAAATTCTGCAGAAGAATGTAAAACTATCCTTAAAGTTCTTTGTGTAAACAGTAACGCCCATCCTTTTTATCTCCTTCGATCTTCTCCTTCTCCTTCTCCTTCTCCTTTTCTCCATGATCTTTTGCAGATAATCTTCCCTTAGATTCAGGTGGTTGATCCCCATCAATAAGGATGCAATTTGATTTTCAAAATCATAAAAATCTTCAGTGAATCAGATTTGCATTTAAAAACTGATCTTGCAGATAGTTTTTGTCTTTACACGTGCCCACGCTTAGTCACTAAATTTGCTGCCAATCTAGAATTTTTGGATTATCTTTGCTTCCTTTGCATCTTTTTGATTCAATTTCATCTCTTAATGTTAAAAATCATCTAAGAACAATTAAGAAACAAATCCATCAATTTGAATAATAATTTCAACACATTAAAGAGATTTATATACAAAATAAGCATAAAATGTCAACTTAACAAATTCTCCCACACCAAACCTTTGCTCACCCTCAAGCAAACATACCAAACCACTACACTCTATCAGTTCGTCTTTCATAAGATTAAGTGCACACAATCTGTTAACTTGGGCCAGTAAGATTTAGGTTGCAACATACATCATAATCACTTTTCACCGATACAAATAAACAATGTCAAAGTAAGACATCTTTGTTCAAAAGGCAAGTACGAAACCAAAGTAAATTATTCTCACAAATTTATCTCTTACACTCGCGTGTTTAAGGTCAAAGTGTTTCTCTCAAATCTCCCTCTAACATATTGCACTACCATAGGCTTGCAAATTTACCAGTTATCATTCATTCGAATTACATGAGCTCATAAATCATAAGGACTTTATTATGGGTTGTAATGGGGCTAGGTTCAAAGGTAAGGTAAAAATGGCAAAGGGTTAATCACAAGCATTTACAAAGTACAAAGTAAAAAGGACAATCAAATTCAAATTCCGAGATAAACACATAAATACAAGGAACTACAACTACTCATTACTAACTAATGCTACTATGCTTTATTCTTTTTCTTTTTTTCTTTTTTTCTTTTTTCTTTTTTTCTTTTTTTTCTTTTTTTGGTCTTTTCTTTCTTCTTTCTTTCTTTTTCCTTTTTTCCTTTTTTCTTTTTTTTCTTTTTTTCTTTTTTTCTTTTCTTTTTTTACTTGGCTAACACTAAGAACAAGGGATAACAATAAAAACTAGAGAAAATAATAGCAACATAATTTAACAAACACATGAGTAGAAGTTCCTATAAAAATATCTAAAAATACAATACATAACAAGTGTCCCAAAATCAAATGCTTAGTACATTCAACTTGTGATAGGGTAAGGCTAATGGGATTTTTGGGTTTTAATGTAAGGTGATTAATTGAAAAACAAATAAGGTTAAAGGCTCAAAAGTGTTTGCAAAGGTAAAATAACTAGGTGGGTCATTTTTAAACTAAAGGGTGTAAAAACAAAGAAAGCCTTAATTATTTTCATAAACCATGTAGTCAAACAATTTTAATCTAGTTCAGTGAAAGTTCTGAAGGCAAACCTGATTAGAGGAGCATCACACAATACAAAGAAATAGAATGACATAAAGATGATGCCATTAAAGCTCAAATCCGCTCACATGTTTAACTCAAGAATTCAGCTTAATTCCATAAATTACCTAATCACTCAAATGTCAAAATTTTGACTAAGTTTATAAGATCGGGTATTGCAATCAATCCACATGATTCACTTTAGACTCACATAGCCTAATTTAATTTTATGCATACACTCAATCTCATCCAAACTAATATGACAAAGCTTTATGGCTTAGCACACAACACAAGCATGTAAAGAATAGAAAAAAGAATCAAAGAAAGGCAAGACCACATATTCACACACATATACTCCATATCCTTCCCCCACACCTAGAATGGACATTGTCCTCAATGTCCAAAAATAATAAAAGCACAAAAAAGGGATGGAAACAGAAGTACTCCCCTAGATTTAAGATGCCATATGCAGCTTTGAAATGAATGATTGCAACTTCCTTTTCAAATGCCTACAAACAAAACAAACCAAAGAAAACATGTAAAATACTCAAAACAAACACTCAAAAGATATGCATAAAAGAGAAAAACACATAAAAGAAAGCAATAAGGATGGGGTGCCTTCCATCAAGCGCTTATTTAAGGTCATAAGCTTGACCCTTGGATTATGTACATCATCCATTATCGAATGGATGCTTGAGCCCAACAGGAAGCATGCTTAAACTCCGTGAGGAGCCTGGAGCAACTTCCCTCAAAGTAGGCTCTTTATCAGTATGATGCCTCGAGGCTTTTGAGGAGTGGAACTTCATCATTTCAACATCATACTCTAATGTTCACTTGTCTTTTCGGGCATGGCCCTTCTTACATTAGAATGGTCTCTGTAAGAGTATCGCTAATGGGTATGGAGACTCGACATCCTGCTTGCCACCTTTGATCTTCAACTTGCTTACCCACAGCTCGTTCAACTCATATGTGATTAGTAGCTTTTCTTCTTCTTACTTCTCTTCTTGTTCTTCTTCTTCTTTTACCTGTAAACAACTAGGAAAAGGAAACAAAATTCGGTTAGCGATAACATAAACTACATCGCTTACCTTAGGAGGATGCACATCCTCCATCTTTTCTCAAACTATAACCTCTTCCTCTTCCTTTATTGCTTCTAGGTTCACTAAATGATCTCCACTCTTTGAAGAAATGCACAACTCCTCCGCATCACTCTCCTGTTGGCTAAGAACTCCTACATACACGTGGACTTCCAGTCTCTCCGCTAAGTGGCTCAATTGATCTTCCAAGGTCTTCAAGCTACTCCTCATTTCCCGCTAGAATTGAAGAGTACTCATCGTCAAACTCATTACGATCTCCTCCAAAGACATCTTATCAGCTTGTGGTGGTGATGGTGGAGGTGGAGGCTCTAGCTAGAAGTAGGATTGCTCTTGATAATAGCTCAGTGGAGAAGCGAATCTGTACTGTGTATCCTGCAAAACAGGACATGTATAAAAAGAATAACCCAAAAATGAGCAAACTTCACATACCTTAGCTTATTGGTCATCCCTAGGTATTTGCGCAGCTAAAGATGTGAAATCCGCCACTTGATGGTCAAACCTAGAAGTCGCAACAGATGGAAACTTATCATCATAATAAGGATAATATGAAAATTCATAATCAAAAGCATACTGATATTGAGTCATGCTGCTAAAAGATTGAAAAATTAAAAAAAGCTGTAAAACTAAAACAAATAGAAGACAAGGTAACCAAGAGCAACGAAACCAAAAACCAAAACAAAAACAAAAACATCACACACAAAAAATCGTCAAGAAATTCCACGGTAACGGTGCCAAAATTTGGTACTGCTGTCGCCTACAACCAAATTTAGAAAGAAACCAACTTTCTGCAATACAAATTAATATAGTAGTGGAAAGTAGGGATCGTTCCCACAAGGAATTTTTAACAGCAAAAGTTATACGAGTTTAAAACTAAAACAAATGGGGGGTTTGGTTTACGTAATTTAAGAAATTAGAGTAAATCTAGAGAAATATAAAATATTGTTTGAATTTTTGAATGTTCTCTTGTACATAATATGTTTACAAAAAAGCCATATATACATAATTAAAGATAAAAAAAAGATACAAGATTGTATAAAAAGAGGAAGACAACAAATATGGGAGACTTGGAATGGTAAGAAGTCGTTAGAGACAATATGGAAATATATTATTTCCATATTGTCGTTAATATCTTGTGCTGCCAATCAATAATCGCTTTATTGCAATCTCTCTACCATCAGGTAATGTTCCCCACTCATGTCAGGTTCGTTTTTTGTAACTATAGAAAGTAATAACAATAATTGAATCCATATTAAAGGGTTATGTTTATAAAACGATAATAATAATTCAGTAAAATTTTTGTTAAAACAAGAAATTTTAAAAGATCCAATAATATACAATCTTATTTAAAGACGTTGTTTCTTAAAGACAAATTAATATTAATTTTTTACCTTGTATACTTGGCCAAATCCTCCTCGTCCGAGCCCATGAACTTGGTTGAAATTTTCAGTTGCTGCCTCTAATGTTGCATGCTTGAACTGCAGAAAATGATAGGCTTCACCTACCACCGACTCCTCCTCCATCCCTTCACACCAAAACATTAAAGAACCCATCAACCTAAGTATTATCAATTGGATCAGTACTTTCATACCCTAAAAGTCTGAGAAAGTTCATAAAGACTTATTCTTAAACTACATGAAAGAGATGTTAAAAGTCTTGTTTTTGGTTACCTTCAGGTTTGTGGAGCGATGACGTTTTATGTGAACAAGTCTACCCAGGTACACTCCAAGGCCAATTGCCACTAAGCAAAACGCAGCCATGCCAATGATGTATATCACGTAGCAAACTATCTCATCTACAACAAATTAGAACAAATCACTTCAAGAATAATTGCTGCAGATTCCTTCTTTGAACCATTGATTAAGACTTCTTTCTGTTAATTGCTGTAGATTCCTTCGATTCTTTGAACCATTGATTAAGACTTCTTTCTGGTAAACATGTAACGAATAGAAATGACATAATTGATCTAGCTCGAACAAATTAAATTAATCTGAACTGATTTGATTACTACGATATCGTTTTAATATAATCTCAAATAACTTAAATTAGTCTGAACTGATTTGATCACAAAGTCTAGTCCGAACAAACTCAGATAGATTGATGCTCGAGTCAAAATAACATTGTTTTGATTAAATCTTAATTATATTAAAAAGATAGACTTTGATTTGGACTTCGGCCATAAAAATTTGTGTTGAGTTTAGTCTAATCTATTACCATCTTTAGTTCTTTACTAACGAGTTTCATGTTGCATAATTTGCAGTAACACAACTAAGCATGGTAATGAGTTAGGTCTAGTTGGTAATGGCTCTAAAAACTGATTGACAACTCGAACCTGTGATGATGTTTGTTATGGCCTGAGTATAGATGACTAGGTGAAATAACTATGAAGCTAATCAATAGAAATAAGAAGCAAACCTTTAGTTTCAAGTGACGAATCATTGGCAAATGGATTGCTAGAATAACGTAGAAAGCAGCCTGTATTAAGCACACGCGCCTCCTCTGCCGGAAGGCAAGATACAGCGGAGCTTGTTGCCTGAGAGAGGCAACTGGAGCAGAGTTGTTTTTCCAAGGTCTGTCAACTCAATCACAGCATGCAGGCATCTCATACAAAAATC
>JANZLC010000002.1:19722191-19738933 GCA_026413385.1 Erythroxylum gracilipes | reverse complement strand
AAAGCATTTGTTAGCTCTGTTAGCTTGATTTGTGACATATCCCAAGAATCTTCAAGAGAGGAAATTTTTGCTTCAAACTTTTCTGGAAGAGTCACCATAATTTTCTCCACAACTCTCTTTTCTTCCAACTCCTCTCCCAACAATCTGATCTGGTTTACCACGTTCATAATTCTATCAACATACCCATTTATCTTCTCTGAGTCTGTCATCCTCAACAGCTGAAACTCCTTCCTTAGATTGTATATCTGCATCTGCCTTGTCTTGTCGGATCCTTGGAATTCAGTCTTCAACTTCACCCAAGCTTCATGTGCTGTTTTGCAAGCTATAATCTTGGTGAAGATAGAATCGGTTACTGCAGCATGTATGTAAGACAGAGCTTTTGGAGCTTTGACAGCTTCTTCTTCATGTTGTTTAATTTGTTGTAGTGTTAGATTTTGCCTCAGAGGAGGGACTATTTTTTCTTCTTCTACATATTCCCACAAGCCAAGACCTTGAAGGTAAGCCTTCATTTTTACAGCCCAGAAGTGATAATTTTCACCATTAATTAAAACATGGAGGTGAAAAAGAAATACTATTGGAAGCCATGAAAAATGTAGAAGAAAAAATATGGATTATAGGGTGGGTTTTTTTTTCTTGCTGGCTTTCTCTCAAACACTCACACAGCCCTTTAAGATCAAGAGCTCCAATACCATTTGTTGGCAGAGCTAGAAGAAGAGAGCAAAGAATGTATATTTAACAAAGAACAACGTTTTCTGTTCTTCTGAAAAAACTTCATTTCTGTAAACTTCGAACATATTTATACATCATTTTAGTCAAAAAGTTTGTCAACTAAACTTCCATGATTCAAGGAAGTTTGTTCACCAAACTTACATATTTTAAGCTCCTCCACGAATTTACAACAACTTCTAACTAATGGAGGATTACAAAATATCAAAATAAAAAATGACAGCACATGCATCAAAAAATACATCATTACAGCAGATTTCTCAACACTCTCCCTTTATCGTAACCCTTCTTGTTCTTAAAGTATCTTTTGGTTCTTGGAGAGGTCGGCTGTCGATAGTTGTTGGAGGTAATGGATATGATTGTAGCTAGAAAGCCTATACATTTCTTCAGGAGTGTTACATGGAAAACTAAGTGTATTTTAGCCGGCGGTGGTAGTTCTAATTCATATGCCATCGCTCTAATTTTTCATAAAACTTTGCAAGGAACGAAGTAACATTTTGATAGTTTCTGGAAAGAGCAACATTGAAGGGACATTTGTCTATAAGGAGCTATCTTTAGGTATACTCATTTCCCTATCAAAGTAAATAACGAAGCATAATGATTTTCCTCGGTTGGTTTCCAAGTAACCAACTACTCAATTACACTATAGATGCAAAAGATGAAAAATATATTATTAAAGAATCAATCTTAGGAAATTACTATATAATAAACTTATCATGAATTTGAGAAATTGAAATGAGCCTAACCAACCATTATGCAGTCAAACTATAGATGCAAAATGAATTTGAAATGCACTCGACCAACCACAAATTTGAGAAAGCAACTAGAAAGTGCTAAGAGTAGAGCAAGGTTTTTATATATGTTGGTAACTATAAACCCAACAAAGAGAACCACATGGAACTGTCTAGAATCACTTTGACGTACTTCACTGCCGTCTAGAATCGCTTCCACCAACATCTGTTCAATTTCGGCTATGTTTGATTGAACGTAAGGTTTTTAATAAAATAGAATTGAATACAATGATTTATAATAAAATGGAATGTAAATGAGTGTAATATTAGAAAATTGTTGTTTGGGAGAGATGAAATGGTTGATAATGTAATATAGTGAAATGTTGTTTGGATGAAGAGTTTATAATGTAATATAGTGTAAAGTTGTTTATCATTTTATATTTCATCCCAAACCTCTCAAATCGGAGGTTTTTCATTTTTACTGTTTTGGATAGAATTAGATGAATATAAAACTTTACTCTTCTATCTTATTCCATTCTATTCCATATAAACCAGCTTTCTAAACGATAGAATAATATTTTATTCTATTAATAAACTCCTAGCCAAATATAGCCTTAAGGATTTAGGAGAATTGATTTTGGGGAAACAAAAAGGTAGATTTGAGATTTTTAGTTAGGGCAGGTCAAGTGAAATTGAGTCGGATATAAGACCAGAGATTTTGTGCATATGGAATGTCATGCTGGGTTGGGTCAAATATATAGTCAAAAATTTTGTACATACGAAATATCACGTTAGCATTTTTTTTTTAATTGATCCATCTGGCTTAACATTGCCACATTACACCTTTCATTAATTTTTTTAATAAAAATCAATTGCAAAGGGTCTTTTTGGTGAATGTAAAGCAAGAAAATTCTAAATTACTGGAGATTTTTTCAAAATTCCCCCAAGTTCTGGGAAGGTTTTGCCTTTTACTCTAAAACATAACAAGTTTCTAGAATTTCGCATACCAATAATTGCTTATAATAAGCTAAAAATTAAATCGAATAATACAAGAGATTTTTGTCCTAGTAAAGAAGTGAGTTTTTTTTTTCAAGATTCATTTTACCAATTTGAATTATTTTGAAGAAAGAAAATGCAATTTTTTTAATTCCACTGAATTCTTTATAATTGAACAAGAAAAGCCACCTACTAATTGCCCGAAATATATTATAATAAATATACTTTCTATTATCAATTGGCATCCAATAAAATAAAAGTTGCACTTTCCCAGCACAAGTCACAAGCATCGGTCCACAAGACGCTAAGATTTTATTATGTCACAAAGGTTTTATTATATCAATATTTGATTGAACGTAAAATTTTTAATAGAATAGAATTGAATATAATGATTTATAATAGAATATAAATAAATTTAATATTAAAAAATTGTGGGTTAAACTTGAAAAGATAAAAGTTGTCTTCGAATTTCTATTCGACGAATAGATAAAGATAGCTACATATGAGTTTTGCCTATTCTGCAAATTTTAATAATACCTATTCCAGATGAACCAAACACAGGTTTAATAAAATGTGTTTAATAAAATGCTAGGAAATAAGGTGGGAATAGAATAGCTATCTTGAGTTAGTGCCTATTGCCTGATCACTTGGACTTTCTGTAAGGGGAAGGTCCCTTATCAAGCCACTTCTCATGAATGAAAATTTTTATGAAAGGTGGAAGGGCAAGCGTAGAACCATTAGAACCATAATCGCGCAAACAGAATTATAAGAAAATGGCTAAAGAATTTCTTCAATACATTTAACCCAAAAATTTTACAAACCACTGTCAAATATGGTACGTTAAACCTAAACTACACGGACCGTTGGCTTCATTCCCTACTGAAAATCTCAAAAATACATCAATCCACAAATTCTGCAGAACCTTAATGCTGTTCCTTTATGTCCAGTGCTTGTAGAGATCAAAATCCACAATATCAACACTACAGCTGTCGCCTATGAACCTAAAATTAATAAATTAAAAACATCAGAAACTTAACACAAGCAGCATAGGTAAAAAGAAAACTTCCAAAAGAAAATTTACAAAAACTCAAAAATCATTCATAAAAACATGTAAATCTTTTAAGTAATTTCTAACAGCCGAAGCCAGTTCACTTTAGAGTCAAAAGCAAGCACTTGTAATGAATGACTCACCTAAATCTTTAAAGCAAGCTAGAATATCACTGTGATCTTGGTTAATGCTACTCAATCAATGGCTTAATTTTTCAATCTTGGCCACCCAAACAAGCTTCCAAAAACAAAAATGTATAATGAGGGTATATGCATTTACTTAACAATGTCGCACCCCATCTTCCACCTAACTGTTCTTTTGTAGCTCGTATAGTTGATTTACATATTTAGCTATTGAATAATTTGTATGTTTCAAGAAACTACAACTAAAGCTTTCAGTAGCATGAGCACATTAAAGTCACCTCAAACTGCAGTAGACTATATATCATTTCTTAATTTCCCAAGAACGATGAAATTCATCATGTTGTATGACCAAACAGAGCAAAGTAATCCAGACACAATACTTGCAGCAAAACACAAAGAGTTTCTTCTTTATGTTCATCTTCAATTGAAAAGATTTTATTCAAGTATGAAATATGCAGCAAATCTCAGAAGGGAAAAGAAAAAAAACCTATTGCCAAAAAGAAAACATAATGAATTCCCTTTGGAGCAGGAAAAAAAGATCTTTTACATATGTTGACAGTAAAAATAGGCTCAGTTCAGTCATGCACATAAGTAAAAATTTGAACCATATCTTAACAAACCCTACTAATGAGCCAGGGATAGCACAAATTCTAACCACTATCTTCCAGGACACAGATGCGTAACAGATTTGCATGCTTCAAATATAATCCCACTGGAAACGCAACGTAATATACGGTTATCAAGCAATTTGTTGAACTTTTGGGCATTTGTATTTCTCAAGATTTGGCATCAGAAAAACTCAAACATTAATCATAACAATGACACCAACTAATATTTGTGGACAAACAAAGATCTGAAACATACCTGTACCACAGGTTTTTAATTTTCAAAAAATAAAATAACCGCTGACGGAGTTTGAATACATGTAAACATTATGCATAAAATGCCTTTTAGCCCAACACCATCAAGCAAGAAGTAAAATAAGTGCAGAGATGGTTCATCCAGATAAGTGCAATTAAAAAAAATAGTACACAGCACGCTAATATAAACTGCCTCAAATGTGAGAAAAGCAGCAGAAATATTTACATCAACAGGGATGCTAAAATTTAAGTTAAAATCTTTCAGGAAATTGATTACCAGCATAAATTCAATAACAACTTAGTATAAATTGATTTTTAGGATTGAGATGACTAAAAGACCCATCATTACACTGAAGTAATAAAAGAAAAAAAGTATTAATTTACAGGCTTGAGTGAAGACATTTTAACCCTGCCTAACAAATAATAGACATTGCTAGCACTAGAACTTAGCAGTACCCGTCCCCCTCTCTCCCCCAAAAGTAATAAACAATGGAACCTAATTGCACAAAACTGAAGGAATTAACTACTTGAACTTCAGGAACATCATCTACAATAACTCATTTTCAAAACACATTAATTTCTACATCTATCATACTAGAATTTTCTATAAGAGAAACAATTCGAATGATTCTCTAGGAGATATACCAGTTCCGATGACACTACAGTAATACCATTTAACACAACAGTAATACTGTTGACCCCAATGGCACCAGGAAAACAGCAATACTGTCAGACTTACATCTGTCCCAGTGAACTGGTCCATTAATAACTTTTAACAAATGTGTAAAATACTTCCACCATGGACTGCAGAGTCAATAGCTTCCCGAAGACCATATATTAAAAGCTACTCGCTACTCATCAGTTTGTGCACAGGTACCAACATGCTATGCTAGAATCAAATCTTTACAGTCGAGTTATACTCTTTTGTTCCCCCTCTTGTACCATTGACCTGATTATCAGAAAGAGAAATAAGATGAGCTATGCTCCAAAGATCCTACTTTTTCACATGCAATTTTCGTCTCTTATTTTCCCTGTGCAGTCCTTTTCATATTCGTGTTGGTGCAGAGACCATGTATGGAATAACTGAAATAAAAATTACATTCGGGAAAGCACATGCACGACTTGTAACTATCACAACTAATCTTTTATTAAATAATAGAGTCAATAACTTAACCAGTAGACTATGCCACACCTCCCTTCTAACAACAAGCGGAAAACATCACTTTTTTGCCTTGCGTCAAACAAACATTCCCTCCAAAAAAAATGTAATACATTATCACTTATATTGACGGTAACTTGAAGCATAATAGGAATTACTAAAATTCATAGACCCACGCTGCAGTACCATAAGCATCAAGGGTTTTTTCTTTTCGATAAATTAAACGAACTCAAAATCCACATTTTGAAATACGTCCAAACAAAACCTAGAAGGCTCAAGCCACAGAAGAAACAAATAAACAAGAGAACTTCAAATTCTGAATACAAAGCCACAGAAGAAGAAGAAAAGAGGTACCTTTTAGGTAGGAGGCAAGTCTCAGGTAGCAGATGAGGAGCACCATGAGAAGCTTGTTCGTGAGACTTAATAGCAGAGAAAAACATAACTTGAACTAAAACCCTAGAGACTAATCAGAAAAAGGAAAAGCAAACAAGAAACAAAATAAACCCAGAGAGGGAGAGAGGGAGAGAATCAAAAAGAAAAGAGAACTTAGAATAAGCACGAAAATCAAGAGACAGGGTTTTCTTGTTGCAGTATCCGAGGAAATGGTCTGGCTTCTGTTTCCTCTGACCTTTGATTTCTGTTCCCTCCTTGACTACGCGTCTATCTCACGCACCACTCGGTTTTGTTTTCAAGTCTGTGTGTGTACGTAAATTTATCAAATGTTTTTGTGGAAGTTATGCGAAGGTTGTATTACACAAATAAGTTCAAACTTTGTTTGAGCCGATCAAACTTAGTAGATCTAGACCACCTCTTACTCATTTGTTTTTTTTTTTTAGATGATCTCGTGCTCTTCGCTAAAGTCTCGACGGATCAAGTAGTGGTAATTCGGGAAACCCTCCAAACGTTTTGTGACACGTCCGGACAACAAGTCAATCTAGCTAAATCCTGATGTTACTTCTCCAAAAATGTTTTGCACTCTATTACAACAGCTTTAAGCTGAGCTTTAAACATTAACCAGACTACTAACCTGGGCCGGTTTCTTGGGGTTTTCTTACTGCACGAACAAGCAAGCAAATGCACTTACCAGTACATCCTAGACAAGGTCCACCAACGACTATCCGAATGGTCAGCTAACCTGATAGCTATGGCAGGTTGCATCACCTTGACCCAAGCTGCCATCGAGGGTCTTCCCAATTACACTATGCAGACGATCAGGCTACCCCGCAGTCTCTGTGACGAGCTGGAGAAACTGATGCGCCAATTTCTATTGGGGGCTTCTAATGGAATAAAAAGATACACCTCGTCACATAGGAGGACGTCTGTAAACCGAAAGAAACCGGGGGCCTTGGTATCCAAAAAATTCGTGCCACCAATGACGCTTTCCTAGCCAAACTAGGATGGACGTTGATTACTAAGCCTACTGCTCTATGGGTGCGAATCCTCTCTGTGAAGTACCACTTTGACGCCAACAATATTCCCCCCAAGCTGGACGGCAAGGGTGGCTCGATGATCTGGAAAAGTTTAAAGGCTACTTGGCACCTCGTGCTCAAAGGCATACATTGGAGTGTAGGTGACGGATCTAGGATCATGGATTCCGAGTGTGGGCCCCTTGATATACCGGGCTATATCCCCCATTCCTGACCTCGTTCTCACTCTCAGTATCAAACACGTGGTGGATGTCGACGGTAACTGGAAATGGGAAGTTATTCAACCTTATCTTCCTACCTTGATCTGCAGGAGTATCTCTGGCACATTTCCCCCGAAACCTTACTTGGGATAGGACAAACTGATATGGGGTTATACCGACACTGGAAAATTGACGGTCGCCTCCGCTTACTCCCTGCTCATATACAATGAAGATGAACAGCCCAACGCAGTTTGGAAGGAAATTTGGCAATGGCAAGGTCCCCAATGTATCCGCTCTTTTCTCTGGCTTTTGGCATACGATCGCCTTCTCACTAACCACATCTCGTCCGTCGACACATCTCCATGGATGGATTGTGTCATCATTGCTGCCTTAAAGAATCCTCTCTACATGTCCTGCGGGATTGTAGCAAAACCTGCCAAAAGTGGACCACTTTCTCCTCCTATGTTCTTCCCCACGACTTCTTCACTCTGCCGGAGCAAGCATGGGTTCAGAAAAACCTCCAGTAACACCGACACGTCCACGGACACGATTAGGCGATCCTGTTTGGTACTACCTGTTGGCTCCTATGGACATGGAGAAATCAGACTTTATATGATACCAATTTTACTTGGCCTTCCTCACCGACATCTTGTATTTTGTCTTATGCAGGTTTGATACGACAAGCAGCCGACTGGTGGAATCCAGCAGCACCTGGCCCTTGCCCTCGACATCAGCAATGTCCCAGATGGAGCACACCTTCCACGGGTTGGGTGAAACTTAATACCGATGGCACCAGTAAACGTTCCTCGTGGCAGGCAGGCTTCTACGGGACTGTGCAGGCAACTGGCTCGGAGGGTTTGCCCAAAACCTAGGTTGGTGTTCCCTAATGTCCGGGAACTCTGGGGGATTTTTACTGGGCTACGCTCGTTTGGAATCTGGGCTATTGCCGGATTGAGTTAGAAGTGGTTCCACAATGGCCCTTTAATTAATTTCCTCCGTAGCTACAAGAGCCACGGCCCTCCACCCTATCGTTCAATGTATACATGAGCTGCTCACCCAGAACTAGACTGTTGCACATTGCCACATATATTGAGAGAGCAACAGATGCGCCGACTAGCTCACAAATTATGCCGCTCATTTCGATATAGGAATCACCTATCTAGAAGCTCCACTCACAGGGTGACATTTTCTCCTTGTAGCGGATATATCGGGGCCCTGCTCCTCTAGATTCATGCTATAACCTGTTTTCGACTTTCCTTTTATATATCTAAAAAAAGAAATAAGTTCAAAGTACAAAATTACTACAATAACCATAAGCGATGACTTTCAATTAATATTATGAATATCACACTACTGATGTATTAAATCGATTTTAATAATATGTATGGGTATCATTTAATATTAAGTACCATTTTAAATAATTTTTAATTTTATAAAATAAGTCTTGAATTTTTCTAAAATAATAACATAGTCCATCAATATATTGTGATATATAATCTTTAAAAATCATAACAATAGAAATTTGAAATAACATTTATCTATTTATTTCTATTAATATTATTTTTCACATATAAATAATAACCACGATTAATATAAAAAATATTTCATTATCGTATAAATATAAAATTAAAGATAATATAAAATATTTAAAATGTCAATTTCATCATATAATATATAATAATTACATTGAAACATCAAATAAAAATAATAATAAAATTTTATGACTTTATAAGTATTACGATAAGAGTTCATCCTCAAGAACACAATAAGCTAGAAGTAAAATTAAAAGCAAAAGCATTATATTACATATATAGAATTTAACATATGAATCAAATACAAGTGAAATTAAAAGAAGATAATAAATGAAAAACCTGAAGCTTCATTCAATCGAATATCTGTTTAAACATTAACCTCAATTTTCATTTGGTACAAAATTATCATTATTAAGAGGAGCTTTATCATCACCATCGTTCAAATTCATTACACCAAATGACATGTCAATATTTTTCATCCAAGGTTATCTTCTCAATCACTCTCATATATCAAACTCGATTCCTAATATATATATAATTCACCAAAAGATCAACACGGTGAAGGCAAATTGGTTCTATAAAACTATTGATTCTATTAAGAGTCCTAGTAAACAAATAAAATAAAAGTATTAAGAAATTACAAGAAAATATATTCAACTTAATATTGATAATAACGTATCTTTCTCGAATCTTTAAATTATATGGAACAAAGATCAAGTCGTTCAATCTTTTGTGTTACAATCTATTCCTTTTCTTATAATGGATAAATTCAAATGTGTTCTAATTCCCTTTCATACCCTATTGCACTCACACATTGATTTAGAATTTAAATTGCAATCCTTTGCAATCTTGGAACACTATTTCTAAAATGGTACTACCAAACAATTATAAGATTAAAAAAAAAGTAACATTATAAACAAAATGAAGTAATGCTTAACAATAGCGAAAGAATATGTACCTGGATTAACTTTGTCTCTTTGATGAATAGCAATGGGCATCCCAAAATTACCATAAGTATTCTTATAAACCTCAATTTTTGAGCTTGGGAGATCTTGCATCGTCTCATAGGTAACAGTTATTGTAATAACTAATAGCATTTCTTTATTACTTTAAGCTTTTTTTGTGTAAAACTTAGTCTAAAATAAACACTAGGATTCAAAAATGTCTCAGTTATATACAATAGAGAGTAAAGTTATGCTTCCCATCTCTTATTAATGATTGCAAAATAAGGTGTGTATAAAGAAATCCTATTTGTTAGATTTATCTTAAGTGCTTTCTTCACCCTCTCCATGGAATTATAAAAATAACTTATTGTTTCCTTCTCAACACTATCAGCTAGACGAAATACTCTCACCAAAGCTTATAAACTCGGATAAAAAAATTCATATTGGGACCAAAATTTATGATCTTCAAATATAATTCTAGAAATCTATAATTCAGCATTAGACCTAGCATGCTAAGGTGGAATCCACTTATTACTTATAAATATTTGTCAGAACTCTTTCATCAAACAAAATACTAAAGTGATAAGAAATTAGTTACAAATCTTGTAATAACAAGATGACTTAAATTCTTATAATTGGTGAAATCCTTTCTCATTAAATTCAGGATATATGCATGATTATAGATGAATTTGGTCACATTTTTTTACTTTATACACAGTCTCATAAATGATAGGAAAATATCTAACACCTCCTATATATTCCAACATTAGGTCAATGCAATAAGCAACACAAGAAATCCAATAAAAACAATTATACCTACTTTGCAATCTTTTTCTAGCTGCTTTGTAAGCATAATCATTATCAATAATGAACTAAACAATATTTTCTCACGTTAACTTCATTCACAACTTCATCAAATATTTGAAATAAAGTATCAGCATTTCTAATAAGGTCAGATGCATCAATATACTTCAAAAACATTGTCCATTTTGTAGAATAAACCAAAATTTGATAATAGGCTCATGTATTCTATTTGTCCAACTATCATACATGATTAAACACTCATAAGTAGCCCAATTCATTCTTTCATCCAAATAACTATTTAGTTCATAAATAGAGTTGCTCAGAAGTTTACTTCTATAGTCATCAATTAAAGAAGCTTTATATCCTGAACCGTAAGAAACAATAACATCTATCATAGGCTGGTAATAATAAGATTAGGTAACATTGAATGTTATACCTTAATCATACCACTATCTAGCCATCTTCATGTCCACATTATGAGTCACTTCTTTTGATTATAAGGCACGATGAATTGAAGGTTGAAGTGCGTCGAACATACCAAAAAATAAAACTTAACTCTGAAATACTAAATTTATACTAGTGGTGAGTAAGGATTGTATCCATATAGTGTGTGTGTCTAGCTTTCGTAATAAATGAGTCGGTGTATAAGATTTGGGAGGGGGTTGGTTGAAATCAATAAACAAAATAAAGTAAAATTAAACTATTGAAGTTTAATCAAATCAAACAGTACAAAATTGATAGAATTTACCATTGAGTTTCAAATCCAATTCTCGGTTCAATTTTAACCTTCACACTAATGAGCACAGTTAATTGTCATATTATTCTGATACCTCTCTTTAAAACTATTAGTTGTAGATTAACAATAAGCTTTATTAACACTAATTTTCTCTTCAGTCGTATTTTATCAAAATAAGCTCTTTAATTAGGTCTAGCTATCAAACAACCTAGAATAAGCTCTCTAAATTTAGTGTGATGACTGTATTATGAACTAGAAAAAACAGGTTAATATGGCCAATAACCACATAAGCTTAGGTCATTTAACATATCCTATATTATTCCTAATAAGGCACAACCATTAGATTACCATAAATGAATCAGAGTTACAATGACTGCATATTGTAATCTAGATTCCAGCAATAGTTCAAACATAAATAATCTGTTTGAGAATGAGAATATTAATCATTCATACATAAATCCCAAAACATTAAAAAAAGAATAATACAAACGAGATGAAGAAATGCCCAAATGTCTTCTTTAGCTTTGATATCCTCTTCAAATCGAAAAACAAGGTAATCTCCTCATAGATCTTAAAGAGGTAAGAAATTAGCCCCCTTTCATGTTTTTAAAACTCTTCTTCCCTTGTTTAGCCACCTATATGTATTTTATAGTAAAAATTAGGGTTTTGGGAGATACACATGCATGTAGTTAACTGTATATGTCCTTTTCTCCTAATTAACACACATAAATAGACCTGATGAACTATACAGCTAGCTACACGGGGGTATAGTTAACCATGTAGGTTGGAGAAGAGGCTGAAACTGTGTCTTCAGGATCCTACATGCTTCCAAAGAGTTACACGATCAGGTAGGTTACAAGAACTTAAATTCTTTCATTTTTTGTCCCACCTTTGACTTAATTCATCTCCTTTTTATTCTACAAAGGCAAATAAGATTGAACATCAAAAGGATGGATCCAAGGATACATTTTTAGCTAATTTTAGTCTTTGTTCTACCAATTTATACGTAAAACAAAATATAAGCCAAAATAATTATCTTAAGCACATCATAACATTAATCACTAAGAATTAGGGAGTAAATATATAGTCAATCAAGCATTCATCAAGTCCCCTAACACTTAGCTTTTGACTGTCTATGGGCAAAACAAAAAAAATCAAAATCAAAATCACAATCACAATCACAATCTAAAAGACTTCCTCCTTTCCATATTTCCTAAGAATATATAGTGATAAAAAAGAGGAATAACTTTTAAAACTATGGCAAGAATTAAACATTCAATGCTTTTACTCATGATCAATCAATAATCATTCCATTTAAAAATTGAGAAATCTAGGGGTGGACTTTGATAAGATGTGTTTAAAAATAAGATAGATCTGTAGGTACACATAAATATCATTCATGATTAAGATATTTTACGACTTTGCATATCACTTCAATTTTGCACCATTAAAAATTCACATGCATAATCATGAATCAAAGGACTTTTAAAGTTGTAATGGGGCTAAAGTTTAAGGTGAGAAGTATTTGGATAATGTAGTTCAAAAGCTATTAAAGCTAGTAAAGTAGGAAAACACTCAATAGAGTAACAAGTACAAAAAATAACATCCACTCAAAACTGGACACCATCAATTATAATGAATGCAAAAACTTTGTTTCATAGCTTAGATTCAAGCCTTCACACCATAAACCGCATGGAGCATAAGTAATTAGAAAGAATCACTCACAAAAATTGATGATAAATAATACATTACAACCATAAGAAGTGATCCTTCATAACAAATTCTGTTTTCTTTACATTATAATCAATTTACCCATTTCAAACAACTTTAGGAGGAAATATTAACATTAATTATTTTACAAAACAAATGATTTTCCTCCTTAATAATTTCTTTTCTTTGTTCTTTTTTATTTTATTTTATTTTCACAAAAAATTGAAAGAAAATACATCAATAACATAATTCATTAATAAGAGATAAAATCACATTCCATCAATTATAACCAACCCGCATATATACACATCCCCACACTTTTGCTCTTGTGCATTCACAAACATTAGCAATCATAAATGCTCCACTAGCTTTAAGGCTTGGGTACGACATTTGGATAGGTTAAAGGCTTGTAATGTAGTTAGCACAAAAATAAAAGGATAATAAAGCTTAAAGAGGTTTAACAAAAGGAAAAAAAATATCAATAAGTAGGCTATTTGGCCTGTAACTTATAAAACAAAGAATGCTTATATCATTTTCATGTTAATTCATGTGATAAAAAAGTGGTCTCGTATAGAAAATCAAAGTAAAGTCAAGTAGTCACACATAAACAAAAGACAATGAGACTAATATGGACGTGTCAGTCTAAAAAGCCTCAAAATATCACTAGCTTATGTCTACTCACTAGTCACTACTCTTCTAAAGATAACATAAATTGACCAATCACAAGAGTAAAAATACGTGCCCAATTAGTGGGAAAGGTGACAAAACCAAAGTGGTGGGTAAGTGGATATATTTTACCCATATAATATGATAAAGAGGGTCCCTATTAACCTCAGATATGGCTTGGCCTAACTCTTTAAGCATTAGGTATATGACACTAGAGTTGGAGCTATCTGTATGGGCCCACATATGACCAGATTGATTTGAGGTATAGGACTACTGGAGTGACTACCTATGACGACACTAGCATGTTTTAGAAGGTGGCTATCACCCTTGAGACACTGATAGTAATAGCGATAATTCATAGGAAGCAAATTAGAGAAAGACAGTAAGATTTGGTAGAGTGATTAATATAGTTAGAACAAAATGGCATAATATACTCATCGTCGTAATAGAAAATGAAGAAAAAAAGATTATTTAAATTTGGAGATCCTATAGCTAGCAAAACAAAACTTGTGATAAATCAAGTAAGAGGCACAACTTCCAATTGATGGATTTATTAGTTTGGAATTTGAGAGGCTTGAATAGTCAAAATAAACAAATGAGTATTAAGAACTATTGACAGCGTGTCGTAATGCTATTCAAAATAAAGTAACTAGATTACTGCTATAATAGTGGCGAGTCTAGGTCGATCTCACAGAGAGAGAGAGTGTAAAGTTGTTAAAATGAAATTAACTGGTGTTTAGGTTTAATGGGGGGTTTTGGTTTTGGAAAGAAGAAAATAAAATAAAACTAGACTAAGAAAAACAAATTAAAGAAAACATGCAAAAATATGATAAAAGTAGGGAATTCGATAAGGAGCCGATTTTTTGTTTTAATCTCGATCTACACCCTAATTAAGCATATTTTATGGATTTGTTGTTCTCATACCTCTCATAGCAACAATTGATCGTGGGTTAATAATTAACCTGAGTTTTCCTTTGGTTTTGTTTAATTAAGATACGATCGTTAATTAAACCTAACCACCGAATAACCTAAGATAGGATCTCTAAATTTAATTAGGTAGTAGTATTATGAATAAGAAAACCGATTAATCAAGGCAACAACCACATACAATGCGTCATTTAACCTTGTTCATGTTATCCCTAATGATTACGAATCATTAGTCACTACATATGAATAAAAAATACAATGATTATGCTTTCGATTCTACCAATGGGTTTTCATTAAAAAAATGATTCAATAGAGCATTAAAATCATCATCATTCAAATACCCAATCAATCCATACAAGATAAAATAATCAATGTCTAATGAGAGAAAGAAACAACTAAAATATGAAAGAAATGCTTAACCTGGGTCGTCGGCATCGATGTCACCTCCAAATTTGCATCGGGAACTTAGCCTTCCATAGGGTGAAATCAACATTGATGACCCTGGTTAAACATTCCTTTCATATTTGTTTGTTTCTTTCTCTCATTAGAAATTGATTATGTTATCTTGTATGGATTGATTGGGTATTTGAATGATGATGTTTTTAATGCTCTATTGAATGTTTTTCATGAAAACCCATTGCTAGAATTGAATGTAATACATAACCGTCGTATTTTTTATTCATGTGTAGCGACTAATAATTCGTAATCCTTAGGGATAACATGACCTAGGTTAAATGACGTATCGTATGTGGTTATTGCCTTGATTAATCTGTTTTCCTAATTCATAATGCTACTGCCTAATTAAATCTAGAGATCGTATCCTAGGTTATTCAATGGTTAGGTTTTATTAACGATTGTATCTTGATTAAACAAAACCAAAAGGAAAACTCGAGTTAATTATTAACCACGATTAATAGTTGCTAGGAGAGGTTTGAGAACAACAAATCCATGAAATATGCTTCATTAGGGTGTAGGTCAAGATTGAACCAAAGAATCAGGTCCCCACTGAATCCCCACTTTTATCATATTTTTGCATGTTTTCTTTACTTTGTTTTATTAGTCTAGTTTCATTTTATTTTCTTCTTTCCAAAATGAGAACCACGTTAAACCTAAACACTAGTTAATTTCATTTGAACAACTTTACACACACTCTCTGTGGGATTGACCTAGACTCACCACTGCTATAGTAGTAGTCTAGTTATTTTATTTTGACTAGCGTTATGATGCGCTGTCAATTTTGACGCCGTTGTTGGGGAGTACGGTGTTTTAGTTTTTGTTTGTGATTAATTGGTGTTTTGTATACATTTGTTCGTAATTGATTTCTTTTTAGTTATTTCGTGATCTTTTCTTTTTTTTGGTTTTGTGTTTATGAAAAAAATCGATACGGACGAAGTTAATTTCTTTTATAACTCATATTCTCAATCCTATAACAATGTTTAGACTGATCAACCTAACTTTTGTTATGGATAGGATAATCATCAGGATTACTTCCATGATAGTTTGCAGGGTGCATAACAATTCTCATACAAACTAGAAGCTTCTTATCACGACTCCAGTAGATCTCTGGAAGAATTGATTAATATTGTGAACACTAATACTTACAGTTGCAGCAGAATACTCCACAATTACAGCAGGATGGAGGGCAATTTCCAAAAAATACATGGTCTAGCGCCTAAGATTTAGAGAGCCAACACCACTCAGGTACATCACTAGAAGAAATGCTTTAATATTATGGCTGCTAACAATCTTCAAATTCAACAAGATATGCAGTAGTTCCAATAGAATATTCAACAGCTGTTTCAATGTACAATAAATGATGCTCTGCAATTCTAGCAAGATGCATTGCCTTGATGGGGAGATGTCAATCATCTGGAACAACAAAGCGAAGAGGAGTATCCGTATCAACCCGCCCAATGGATGTTTGTGTGAAAACTTTACAAAGTGATGAGGAGCTTGAGAATTTTGAAAGCAATACTCAAGGAATTGCATGTGAAGAAGAAGTTGAGAAGGAGCCTAAGGCAGAAAAAGCTATATCTTTTATCTTGGAGGTAAATACTGAGTTCCATTTTGTTGTTGAGAATGACTCTTTACTTTTACCTAGTAGGTTAGAGGAATTAAATGAGGAAGAAAAAG
>JANZLC010000002.1:19691438-19703959 GCA_026413385.1 Erythroxylum gracilipes | reverse complement strand
GCTCTATTTCTATATATTCATGTAATTGTGTACAGATAAAAAAGAGAATAGAAATACAACTTTTCAATATTTCCGCAGTAAGGGATAAAATAAGGGGAGAAAGTTATACACATTATTGGAAATGAGGAAGTTGTATATCTTTTCTTTGACAATTGGAGTAAAGCAAGTCCATTATATAATAGTCCTCTGGCCCTTGTTAAGTAGCATATATCCCACAAGTTCCAAGGTTAAGTTGTGGATTAGCCACAACCATTGGCAAGGAATTCCTAATGTGTTTGAGGATTACATTCCAAACTACAACCTGAGCTATATGGAGGAAGATGAATATTGGTGGTTGGGACCGTCATTAGGTAATTGAGTACGTGATATTTTAGAGAAAAAGGACCACATATTGATGGTTGGAAGGTAGTATGGAGCACGAACATACTACCTAAAATGTCTTTCCTGCTGTGGCTTTTGGTTAAAAAGAAAGCCCTTACACCTGATAGAATTAATTTGTTAAATACCAGTAATATCTGTACGCTTTGCAAGGCTAAACCAGAATCAGTTGAACACCTCTTCTTTTGTAGTTAAGTCTCTAAGGAGGCTTAGGATGCAATCCGAGATATATGTCAATTTGATTAACAATGCCAATGCTATATATTAAGTAGGATACAAAGAAACAGAAGGCAAACCAAAGGAGATAGTCCAGCTACAAAAATAACTTTTGGACCATGCATTTAAGATTTATTTATTATAGAAGGAACGCAACAATAGATGCTTCATGAGAATTGACAAAAGTTTGACACAAATGAAGCAAGAACTCTCCAAGTGGATTAGAGAATAGCTCCTTAGGAGCAATGACATCAGAAGCTGCAATAACGGACTGACAAATGTGTTGGGACTCTAGCAGATACGTCAAGTTAGGAAACATTGGAAGCTGTGTTACAAACTGTATTCTCCTCACTATTTCAGGTTGGGATTAAAAAAATACACTTACACTAATCTCCTTAAAGCAGCTTTTATATACGTAGTTTGAACATATCACCATAGCTCACGAGATAGGTCCGATTTGAGCTCCTCTAATGGACTGTTGTGTAACAATTTTTATGAAAAACACATTAGATAAAAATTACTTGGTGCTTCTTAATGTTAATGAAATTAGAAGTCAGTGATAAATAAAAAGGTATACTGGTGAGTTAAAAAGGAATTTTTTTGATTTAAGTGAGATTATAGATTTAAATTGTCTTTATATATGCAATTGTTTAAAATTTGAAGCTAGAATTTTACTTCCGGTAAAAAATTTATTTGATTCAAACAGACATTAATTTTAGCGTAAATAACTTAAAAATAACTTTTCGCTCGCCCAAAACGAAACAGAAAAGAAGAAGGCATGCCCTTTATTCTACGGGGACCGTGAAAGAGTTGAATGAAAGAGACCATTTCTCTGCTACCTCTCTCCCTTCATGAGCCATGCTGGTATTTCGCGCCACTTTTAGAACCTTCAAATTTCACGTAATTTCAACCAAATTGTCAAAGAAATCCTCCCAAGGTTTCCAGTTCAACGTCAAAGCAGCTACTGGTTCTTCCGACAAGTTTTTACTCTCTTATCACCTCAAGAACCACAGATTAGACCAAGCTCGCGTGGTCTTTGATGGGATTCCATCTCCGGATGTTCAGCTATGCTCCATGATGATAACTGGGTATGCGCGAAATGGCAGGATACGTGATGCCATGATGCTGTTTGACAAAATGCGTCACAGAGACTTTGTTGCTTGGAATTCGATGATAAAGGGTTGCTTAGATTGTGGGGATTTAGCTATGGCTAGAAGTCTTTTCGACGAAATGCCTGAAAAGAATGTTGTTTCTTGGACAACGATGGTTGATGGGTATCTGAGGTACGGACGAATTGAGGTTGCGGAGAGTTTATTTTGGGATATGCCGGTGAGAGATGTTGCTGCATGGAACGTGATGATTTATGGGTATTGCGAGTACGGAAGAATTGAGGAGAGTATGAAATTGTTTGAGGAAATGCCATGTAGGAATGTTATTTCGTGGACTTCGATGATTGCTGGGCTTGACCAGAATGGGAAGAGTGAAGAAGCTTTGTCCCTTTTTCGGGAGATGATGGATTCAGGTGTTGAGCCGACATCAAACACACTTGCTAGTGTGTTGACAGCTTGTGCCAATGCGGCTGATTTTAATCTTGGAACTCAAGTTCATGGTCTTGTGGTTAAGTTAGGCTATTTGTTTGATGAATTCGTATCAGCCTCACTTATGACTTGGTATGCAAAGTGCAAGGAAGTAGACTATTGTCACAAGGTTTTCGATGAGATTGTCTCTAAGAACCCTGTCATTTGGACTGCTCTTTTAAGTGGCTATAGTGTGAATTGCAAACATGAAGATGCATTAAGGGTTTTCTGCGTCATGATAAAGGTGAATGTTCTTCCTAACCAAGCTACTTTCATTAGTGCTTTAAATTCATGCTGTGAATTGGAGGCTCTTGACAAGGGTAGAGAGATCCACACAGTAGCATTTAAGCTAGGTTTAGACACTGATGTATATGTTGGTAATTCTCTTCTAATCATGTACCATGAATGTGGAAATATACATGATGCTCTAGCTGAATTTAAGATAATTAAGAAGAAAAATGTTGTCTCGTGGAATGCAATTATTACTGGAAGTGCACAACATGGATATGCCACCTGGGCACTGATATTTTACACCCAAATGATACGTGCAGGGGTAGATCCTGACGAGATTACATTCACTGGCATTCTTGCTGCTTGCAGTCATTCCGGACTGTTACAAAAGGGCAGGTGTTTTTTTAAGTATATCAGTCGATACAAAGTTACCAAGTTGAAGCTGCAACACTATGCTTGTATGGTAGACATTTTGAGCAGGTCTGGGAAATTGGATGAAGCAGAGGAGTTGCTAAGAAATATTCCTATGCAAGCAAATTCAATGGTGTGGCTAGCATTGCTTAGTGCTTGTAGGATTCATTCAAATATAGCGATTGCTGAAAGAGCTGCAAAATGCATTTTTGAGCTGGAACCCCACTGTAGTGCTGCCTATGTTTTACTATCAAATTTATACGCTTCTGCTGGTAGATGGGAGGATGTTCTTAAAATGAGGGTAAAAATGAAAGAGGGACGCGCCATGAAAGTGCGAGGTTCCAGTTGGGTAGTTCTGGAAGGAAGGAGACATGAATTTCTTTCTGCAGATAGGTCCCACCCTCAAACTGAAAAGATATATGAAAAACTAGACTGGCTGGGAGGAAAGTTGAAAGAATTTGGTTATATTCCTGATCCAAATTTTGTTTTGCATGATGTTGAAGATGAGCAGAAGGAGGAAATGTTGTCCTACCATAGCGAGAGACTTGCCATTGCATTTGGATTGGTTAATAGTGTTGAGGGCAGGGTAATAACAGTAATGAAGAATCTTCGGGTATGTGGTGATTGCCACACTGCGATCAAGATTATGTCAAAGATTGTCAGCCGGGAGATTGTTGTCAGGGATCCCCGTCGTTTTCATCATTTTAAGAAAGGAATTTGTTCTTGTGGAGATTATTGGTAGCACGTCTCAAGCTTATGTATCTGAACAAATAATTTTTTGCAATTTGATTGAATGGATAGTTGAAGCTCAGATAGAGATTTATAGAATATGGTTTGATATTCTTGAGTAGCTACAAGCACAGCATCTTAATTGATTTGAAAATTTCATGACACTGGCCAAACTATGAGTTGTTAGAACCTATACTGACGAGGGTTTCAATTGACTTCCTGGAAGTCCGAAGTATGAATTATGTGATTGAAGCAGTAATGCAATTGCCGTGGAGATAAACTGAGATGGAAGAAAAAGATTGCCGTTCCAGGTTTTAAGGATGCCTGAATTGTAAGAAATTCAGGGCTAATAACCGCAAGGTTTTGGTTGGAAAAAGAGAGAAGGTTTGAACTTTGAATTAATCATCCAACCATTGCACTATAATGGACATGGAAGTTAGCATATCATTGGAACAGCAGCTGTTTTGTGGAAATTCCAAGGCCAACGCCAAGGCTAAGCTCTAGGTATCAAAAGCTTCGCAGCCTTTATGATTCTTTATGGGAGTTAAGCATTTGTTAGCTGTAAATGATTTTTTCTTTTTGATGTATACAGAAATTGGAATCTGATTATTGAGCAATTGATGAAAGTGACACCTATAAATTGTGAATCAAAATTATGATTACAATCGTAATATAGCAAATGTGGTCCATTCGGTTTCCATAACAATTGTTGTAGTTTATAATAATCGTAATTATGTATTTTTTTTGCAATAAGCTATCACTAAGTAGTTAATAATACAATGTTAAACTTTTCTCTGAGCTATTGTGTTACTGCTAAGTGAATATAGTACACAACTTGTTGGACCGTCATTCTTCAATGTCTGCACTCGTAAGAGGAGTTCAATGACCTCAAAAGGGAAAAGTTTCTACTTTTTCTTATTTAGTATCTTTTATTTATCTTGCACTGTTAATGCGCATCATAATACTCCATAAAATAAATATATCATCTTGTCTAACAAGACTTATCCCTACTTAACATTTAAGTGCTTGTCTTTAAAAGATCTGCTCTCATCCTTATTTACAATATTAGTTCATATTGCAACCATCTTCTTGTCTATCTTGTCCGATGATTGAAACCAAAACTCTATTTCTATATATGAATTTTGATTCAAGTTTAACCCATATAATATAGGGATGGCAATAGGCCAGTCCTACCAATTATTTAAATAATTTTGTTAAATTTTAAAGTGTAAAACGTCTTTTTTTAATTGAGTCTAGGCCTAAGCTGTCCAGTTCTAACTCTTCTAAGCAAAACAATATCATTTTACACAATACCCAATTCTATAAGAACAAAATAACATAAACAATCCTTAAAGAGGGGAAGAATAACGATATACAATGACGATATGCTTAGATGTGCTCCTCGATGTCAATTTCACCTTCGAATAGAAATGGAGAAGCCCTCTATGGGTGTCATGAAAGAGTAAGTTTCTGCCCTTCACGAGTTCCCACATTGAATCTTTTTTCATTTTCTGTCAAAATGTTTTAGTTATATGAAAAACTAGGTTTATGGGTATATACGCAATTTGATACACGACCGTGTATCAAATCGTATAAGTCAAAAAAAATTGAAAATTGTGAAGATACACGGTTGGATGTATAGTTGTGTATCCAACTGTGTAAGCCAAAATTTATCTTTAGAAAGCATACACAACTATGTATCTCCCAAGATTTACCGAATTATTGTTCTTCTTGTAACTTCTTATCTAATCCTCACCCTAATTAATCTCCTTCTTGTTCTATAAAGGTAATTGAGTTTGAAAACCAAAATGTTGGCTCAAGGAATGTGCTTTTACCCCATTTTAGTTCTTGTACTTCAAACTTGTACCTAATACAGAATATGAATTAAAATGAGTATCTTAAGCATTTCACAACAATAATCACTAAGTATTAAGAAGTGAATGTATACAAAATTAAGTACACATCAAAGATAACTTTGGAAATCTTAAGTCAAATGATCACTTATGCAATCATCATAATGAAAATTTCTATAAATATATAAGTAATTTTACAAATGAATTTCTCATTTACGTCAGTCAATGAACTTGCTTTAATAAGCACTCACACATTTGTTTAAGTATTTTCATACTTTAGTTTATAAGATCAACTACTTCCTTCATAAGGAAAAACATAAGGTATGTTAGTCTTTTTATATTTTATTAATATTCATTCTTAATAAAATAATGATTAGAAACAATTTAGAGATAATACATAAATGCAATATGAATCTCATAATTATAATCTCAGCATAATTTTGTTTGCAATGTGTAACTATCTTATAGACTTTATCATATATATCTAAATATGCACAAGATGCATAATGTCTTTAAATTAAACTATAATCAACTAATTGATTAGTTGTAGGACATAAATTAATAATTTGTACATGTTTCAATCGAAAATAAAACATTAAAAGAAGCACAGTTTGTAAAAAATTTCTCCCCCAAAAAAAGAATATTCTTAGTGGTCCAAGTCCAACACATGAATTACTTCTAGTTATTATCTAATGTTAAATAGACCTTGAATCCTTTGATATCTAAGTTCAAAAGCAAGGTTTTTACTTTGATGTTTTTTTTATAAAAGGAAAAATGTTATGAATTAGTAAAATGAGAAGGTAGCACACCATATCAAAATAACAAGATAGCAAGGTTAATACACGAAACTATCTTAGCATACATATACGTATAGGGCTGGGAACTAAACAAAGGAGAAGATTATACTGAGATAATCAATCAAGTGATGGTAAAACAGTGATTTAGATATTCAAAGAGGACAGGATGGTTGTGTTGTAAGTCTGCTTGAGGTTTTTAAGGAGGATTAATTCTCAAAGTTCCTTGCATATCTAATGAGGTTTTTACTTTTTATATTGTTGTGTAGTTTGAGGAATGGTTATGTACATTGGGCTTCAAGTTTTATTGGGTTTAGGGCCAATTCAAATAAAACCTTAATTTTTGGCTTGTATATATGTCTAGAGAGCTCCACGAAACGCTAACATTTTGTCCCTTTTGGACACTAGAAAGGATAGTGCCTTTATTATAGGAGAAGATTGTTAAGAAGAAAGTGAAGAACTTCAAGCATCCCCAGAGCAACAACATGATCTCTATTGAAGCATATAACTCTTCTCAATATCTAATTCTATATCTGACGCCCCTTTGTAAATGTATTAAGAAAGATATAACTAAAGAAGCTAAGATCAATTTTGTTTTAAAAACTTAAGAAAATTAACCAAAAAATTCATATTGATTTTAAATTTTTAGAAAAATTTCTTGTCTTAAACTTCATTTTTAAAAATAATGACGAAATTTACACAACATGAACATTACATGTAGACCAATCAAACACTTTTTACATAATAATTCATCTGACTCTTAAACTTAAATCAAATTAATTAAATTTAACTTAAATTATATAATTTATTATAATTATTTTAAATTATTAATTTAAGTTAATTTTAATTAGTTTGAGTAAAATTTAAGAACCAAATTAGATTATCATATTAGTGACATTTGATTAATTTACATATAATAATTATATTACTATAGAAAACCCAAGTTTAGTGTTTGACTAATTAGAAAAAAGAACGAAAGATGAAAAGAAAAACGTTTAGGAGAGAAAAAATAATCGCTCTCTTATGGTATTCTTTCTCTGCTATTTCTTCCGAGATATTTATATAGGAGAATGTAAAGAAGAAAAAAAGAATATGCTACTGTTCACAGGCATGTTACTATTCACATGCATGTTACTTATCATATGGCAATAATACACTTAACTAACTTCTAACTTCCCTAATACCTTAACAACTTTTCCCATCGATAAATCCTACACATACAATTTACTTTTATTCTTCTATATCCCACCTTTAAGTTGGAGAATCTGCAATGCCTAACTTAGACAACAAGTAATGAAATTGTCTGACAAGAAGAGACTTCATTATGACATCGACCAGTTGTTAGAAAGAAGAAATATGGAGGGGGTTGATGAAACTTTGCTGCAAGTGTAGACGAACCAAGTGACAATCGATCCCCAAATGTTTGGTACGCTCGTGGAGCACTGGATTGGTCACAATATGCAAGGCAGCTTAATTATCACAGTGTAATGCAATAGGTAAGTGAACTGGGACGTTAAGCTCCTAAAGAAGATAAGATATTCACTTAAGTTCACAAATTGTAGTTCCCATCAAACTGTACTCTACCTCAGCTGAAAAGTGTGAAATGCATGTCCAAGGACAAAAAACATGAGCTACTTGTTGATAAGAAGTAGGTTCAACAATTTGGTTTACCTCATTAATGAAGCATTGGTATTGTGGGGAAGGTGAATATATGTTAATGGATGAATCTAGCTTGAAAACATTTGAAAATGTGGTGGTTGATGAATTCTAGTAGTTTTTTTGATTGATTGAATGGGAGGTGATTCAGGCTGTTCTAACGTGGTTTTAGTGGCTTTGTTATCATTTGTAGAAAATGTTGGTGGTAAAGGAGAATTGGTGAGGATCTTTGGTTGGTGTTGGCATAAGGGAATACGGTCTCCATGAACTTCACATCTATAGTGATTAACACCTTCCTGTCCCCCAGATCAATCACCTTGTAACCCTTGTAATTGCTAGGATAGCTAATGAAGACACATTTAAAGGTCCTACTGTCAAATTTGCCCTTAAGAGGCCTGATGTGTTTCGCGTAACAAAGGCATCCAAAGCTACATAGATGCTTATATGCTAGTGAAGTGCCAAATAGTAAATTATGAGGAGTCAGCAAATTTAAAATCTTAGAGGGTAAACTATTTATTATATAAGTAACCGTGAGGACACATTCTAACCAAAAGGTAAGGAAGATTGATGTTGTAAAGCTCTGGCAATCTCCAACAAGTGTCTATGTTTATGCTCCACTACACCATTTTGCTGTGGTGAGTAATCATAAAAGTGTTAGATGAAAATTTCCCTTCCCTTCGAAGAGCTCAACTATTGTTTGTTGATAAATTCAGTTCCATTGTTGGTCTTGAAGGTTTTCACCATGACTTGAAACTAATTCTCTACATAACTCAAGAATTGTGCTAATGCTCTAACAATCTGGTCTTTCTGCTGCAACATAAATGTCCAAGTGGCCTACTATAGTCCTTAACAATTTTCAAGAAAGTATTGAGCACCAGTGATGGATTTAACATGGTATGGCCCCTATAAATTTGTGTGAACTAACTCAAACAACCTCTCATTCCTTTCCATTTTGTTAGTGAAAGGCAGACGAGATTATTTAGTCACCAGTGATGGATTTAACATGGAATGGCCCCTATAAATCTGTATGAACTAACTCAAACAACCTCTCATTCCTTTCCATTTTGTTAGTGAAAGGCAAACGAGATTGTTTAGCCATTTGACATACTTCACATACTGCTTCATTATGATGGATCTTGCTTAGCATAAGAATATGACTCAATTTTCTAACTGATGCATGACCCAATCTTATATGCGAAATATCATAACCAATAATAGTAGCAACTTTATTAAAACTTTGACAGTCAAGATTATTGTATTTACATGACTCATTATTATGCTCAACGAAAGAAATAAGAGAGCTACGTTTACTGCTCTTAAAAACTTTACTATCTAGTGGTTCTTTTTCATCTAGGTGATATAAACCTCTAAATTCCTTCCAAAGCTATCATTGCATTAGTCACCTGGTCTTGAAAGTTGTAATAATGGGAGAGAAACGTAACTTTGAGCTTTTGATCTTTACATAATTTGCTAACTGAAAAAAATTAAAATTAAACTTAGGCACCAACATCACTCTTTTAAGTTTCGATATTGAACTATTTGATTAACCACAATACGAGTCCCATCAGGTAAACCAGTTGCAGCAGGAACCTTCAAAGTATTCAGATTAGTAAATGGACTTACCTGGTGACATATGGTCTGCCGCTCTAGTATCAATCACCCAATTTTTCATTGTAACATAACTGGAACAACACAGATTTAGAGATTCCTCTTTACCTGCAAAGTTACTTTGAGAAGTTGTGAATTGATTTATGAGCTATCCTTTGCCCTTCAACAGCTTCTTTAACTCTTGCTTCACAGAGTTGGCTATCATGCTTCCTAGCTCTTCATAATTGCCTCCTATATCCTTGTCACTGTCAATAGGATTTTCTAACTTACATTTCTCCAATCCTGTTTGAGCAACAATGTTGGATTGTCTGTCCCTATAGGTTACTATTTGTTCCTATTGTTTGGCCACCATTCTGGATAGCCTATTAGCTTGAAACAACCCTCCTTAAAATGTCCTTCAAGACCACAATGATCACATTTGGACTTCTTATATCGATCTTTTCTTTGATTTCACTTGTTTGTTTCTGTTTGCTTAACCACCAAGGTTGATCCATCGATCATTTCAGATCTAGAGACTTCTGAAATTTTCTGAGTTTCGATCTTGAGAATCATGGAGAAAACTTTATTCACCGATGGTAAAGGATCCATCAGGAGTATCTAATCTTGAGTTTGCTTATAGCTTTCATTCAATCTGAGCAAAAATTGCATAAATTGATCTCTATTACGTATCTCAATAACAATCTTGATTGCACCACATCTACAAGGGCTACATATGCAAGTTGGCATTGGTCAAATACTGTTCAATTCAACCCACAACTTTTTGAGTTTCGTGTAATACATTTTCATTGTATCGTTTCCTTGTGTAATTAATGAAATCTTTCTTTGGATATGGAAGATAAGAGGTGTGTTACTATCTCCAAACTGTTCTTCTATCTCCTTCCATAAATCCTTCGATGAGGCATTATATAGAAAAAACATTTGAGAGTTCCTTGCATAAGGAATTTAAGATCTAGGAAGTCACCATCAAGTTATTTTGTTTCCATTGATCGTAGCCGACTGCTCCTTTCTACATCTCTTGGATATGTTAGTTTATGCCCTTGCAACCAATCAATTGGATGCAAATTAATGTATGACATTATTTTGAATTAATGAAAAGGCTTTATTTATATTTATGTATTAATTTAATTAATATTTTATGTTTTAATACTAAAGATAAAATTCTTGGAATAATTACTTTGTAATTATAATTATGATGAGATCATAATTATGAGATTCAATTTACACTTATGTGTTATTTCTAAATGTTCCTAGTTGTAGTTTCATCAAGACTGGATATTGTTAAAAATGTAAAACTAACACACATTATGTTTCGTTCTTATTAAGAAGTAATTCGTCATCATCACACCCAATTCGAAGTCCCGCAATAAAGCGGGGTCTGAGGAGGTCTGATAGTACACAATCTTACTAAACTAATGTGTGGGTGATTATTAGAGAATAAGTCACTAAACTGACTCGATTATGAGAATTCTGAATGAAATATTACTTATGTGTCTATGGATTATCTCATAATCATGGTTGTATAATTGATCCTCAGACTTGAGATTACCAAAGTAGCTAGTGTAAAAATTACTGTGTTTGGATA
The DNA here is from genome assembly GCA_026413385.1 of Erythroxylum gracilipes. Taxonomy (NCBI): domain Eukaryota; kingdom Viridiplantae; phylum Streptophyta; class Magnoliopsida; order Malpighiales; family Erythroxylaceae; genus Erythroxylum; species Erythroxylum gracilipes. The sequence goes on along the minus strand of JANZLC010000002.1, from coordinate 19,692,924 downwards.
CTACTTATGAATTGTCCTAAGATAATTCAGTCGGTAGTAATTGGATACAGTATAAACCATATATAGATAGTTGAGTAAGTTAATATAAGATTCATCACTCTAAAGTAATTAGAGAGAATATTCTATTGTTCTTGATTAGTAATGATTTATAGAATTCTTTAGCCAAAGTGAATTAATATTTGGAAAGGAGTTTCCAAATTTCAATTATAAATCAATTACTAATTAGCAAGAACAAACATGATTGGATGATAAGAGTAGACACTATATTCATACTCTGCCTAATTAGAATATTGAATGATGAAAGGATTAAATCATATATTATAGCCATACATGGATAGGTTAAGTCAATCACATTGACATTCCTAATATTTGGGTAATCATGATATGTTGCTAGACGTCAATCATGATTTATGATTATAATTATTTAATTGAAGAATTAAAGATAAATTAAAAGAAGTTTTAATTTATCCAATTCTAATTGTGAATTAAAATTAAAATTAAAATTTTTAATCATTGCCAATTTATTAGGAACCTAATTGGTCATACATCAAAGAGCAATTTGTGAAAGAAAAATCAATTTAATTAAGTTGGACTTAATTATAAAGTTTAAGAAACTTTGGGGATCAAATATGAGATATTTAATTTTATTAAAATTAAATTATTTATAATTAGAATTTGATTTTAATTATAATTAAAGATATTTAATTTTAATAAAAGACTTATGATTTTTTTCCATAAAAAGGGAAGAGCTTTTTGGAAACTAGCACTTTTTGTCTTATTCCTTTCAAATCAGTTTTAGAATTGCTTTGTAGATACTATCAGAGGCTGGACACTTGAACAGCTCGTGATTGATCAATTAGAAAAGGTTTCAAAGATTTTTCAACAGAAAGCGAACAAGTTACGATTTTTAAATCGTTATATGTTTTATTAAAATTTATTCAATTACTGATCCGCTCAAAATCTGTAAAATTTTTATATTTTGTTGCGCCTGTGATTCGATCACGGTTGAATTCCAACAAGTGTTACTTACAATATTGTTTTAGTATCTGAATTAGTGGTCTATTATAGTTCCGGAAGGTTAATTACAAGGATTTATCTTACAATATTATTGTTGCTTGTTCTCTTTCTCATTTGATCTTATATTTCAAGAGTTTTAATATCCAATTTTAGCATGGCCATAGATATCAAGATATTCATGAAAATTCCTCACAATTTCTAGCCTATTGATGTAACATCCCATCACCGATGGGAAGGGTAAAATAGTAATTTAGGACAGGTTATGAGTGTGTATACGTATCTTGGCATGTTCATGCATAGTTTGGCCTCCATATATATAGGAATGGCAATTTTTGCACATGCACATAACTGTACATGCATTCATGACATTTCCCGGCATATGTGTCTATACCTGTGATTTTTGTGAAAAATGTGATATTTGTGCTTGAAAAATTAATTGGAGTGATTTTTGTGTGTTTTACATTTTTGG
>JANZLC010000002.1:19660958-19677306 GCA_026413385.1 Erythroxylum gracilipes | reverse complement strand
TTAATAACATTTATAAAATATAATATAAAATCATTTGTAGCTATCAATAAATGTCATATTAAACTCGACAATAACATATCAAAACTGTTACTAAAGCATCATATCTTTAATAACATAGGTTGTCATAATATACTCATTAATGTTACCATTTATATTTAATAACACTTATCACCTGTGTTACCGTATGTCATTTTTTATGTAGTATTTGTTATCAAAACATGTTCAAGTTTTGAATATAACGAGTGGAGTATCTTTTCTTGTAATCCTTACATCATCTATCTTCTCACCATTTCTTCTTAGTTTATTTATAATAAGAACTCTACGGAAACAATTTAAAAAACTCTGATGTTTTCATATTTTGAGATTCAAATTCACCTCTTATGTTTGAATATGACCTTTTTTATTTTCTCTTCTCCTTTATAGGATGTTTAAAACTTCTCCCATATGCTTCTTTAGCAAAAGTTGCATATGATACTCTCTCAAATCTATCATCATCTAATGATTGATAGATGGTATAAAGAGCTTTCTTATCTATCTTTCTTAAATCTTTCAGGGTTAGCTCAAATTTAAGCAACAAACTTTCAGTGGTGATTGTTGGCACTTTCAAATTTTAATCAAACTGATTCTTGTATCATTGCATTCCTCTCTTCAAACTCTTTGATTTTAGCATACTATATTGCTATATTAAATTCTAGTTCCAATATACTAACACTGAAAAAATTATAATGAAAATTTTACACTTCAATTCAATTAATACAAACTTAAAAGATAAAAATATTTATATTTCAGTTCTTCAGTACAAGTCTCTTTTCTTTGAATAACTTTATTTGTTTTACTTGGAACTTGATGCTCTACCTAACTGTACTCATAGATATTTATAGCAAAGTTAAATTATATGACTCAACTTAAACTTGGTGTAATCCTCATTTTCGGTTGTATGATTGCAAACTATCAACTGTAAATCTTATGTTTTTATCAAAATTATATTTAAAATCTGTAAAATTTATCTTATAAATAACCCATGTTTGGCATGTTACCAAAGATCAGGCTCTTCCAACAATAAGAGTTTTTCTGACAATATCAATGGCAAATAATATCACCACTATGATTTTGTTGCTCCTTCTCATTTCAACATTCTCTTATGCGACGTGCCGTGACACAACACCAAAGTTCTCAGCTATTCTTGTCTTCGGCGACTCTACGGTGGACTCCGGCAACAACAATTATATCAACACATGGCTGAAAGCTGATTTTCGCCCTTATGGTCAGGACTTTCCAGGTCATCTGCCAACCGGAAGATTCTCAAACGGGAAACTCACATCTGACGTTGTTGCTACAAAGTTGGGGATTAAAGACATTGTTCCTGCTTTCTTGGATCCAAACCTAGACGACAAAGAACTCATCACAGGTGTTAACTTTGCGTCGGCTGGTTCGGGATACGATGATTCGACCACACTTACAACAAATGTTATTCCATTTTCAAGGCAAATGGAATCCTTTAAGAAGTATATAGCAAGAGTTAAACGAGTTGTTGGAGAAAAAGAGGCTGCGAATATCATTGCTGGTGCTTTAGTGTATGTCAGTGCTGGAACTAACGACTGGATTTTCAATTTCTATGATCTTCCCTTCAGGAGGCTTCAGTTTGACGTAAATGGGTATCAAGATTTTTTACAGAACAAGATCAAATTCTTCATTAAGGCGAGTAGCTCGCATCTTCTACTTTTCTCTTATTCTTTTATATATATATATATATATATGATTCCATAGAAGATGGTTCGTATTTGAGTGCTTTTAACGTGCATGACACTGTGGAAAATATAATATGAATTACACTACAGGAAAAAAAAAAAAGTTATTGGTCTTCTACTACATGTAAATAGTTTAACAATGTTATCCATTTCATATTTTTAAATATTTAAACACTTCTGTTGTTATATTAATTAATTTCTCCTAATTAACAAATAATACATTGTTATTTAGTTATTTTCCTTTTGAAATAAAATTTATTTGATATATTCGGTACATAATTAACGTATTTTGTTAGAGTAACAGGAATTATATGATCTCGGTTGCCGTACAATAATAGTAAATGGCCTGCCTCCAATTGGTTGCATCCCAGTCCAAATCGAAGTCAAACTGAAGAATCCAGAGGAGTTTGGAAAGTGTTTACAGGATCAGAACTCAGATGCTCAATCTTACAACGTGAAGCTTGAAAAGCTGTTGCTCCAATTACAGCCAGATCTTCCAGGGAGTAAACTTCTCTACGCTGACTTCTACAACTTACTTTTCGACATTATCAATAATCCCAACAAATACGGTAAGTTCATAACATGGTTGTCGGTTGCTATGCTTACGATGTTACAGAATTGCTAAGGTTGTTATATGATTCCAGGCTTTGTGGACTCAAAGCAAGGGTGCTGTGGCGGTACTAAATCTGGAGCATCGATTCTGTGCGCCCGAGATGCACCACCATGTCAAAATGCTTCTCAGTTTGTATTTTGGGATTGCATTCATCCAACACAAGCAGTATATGAGATGCAAGCCAATTTCTTAGAAAAAACAATTTTTCCCAAGTTGTAGTAATAGTACTTTCTGAGCCTTATTTCATCATCTGTTAGGGAAAATTTGTGATTGTTAGGGCATTTTCCATTTATCAGAAGTGAAATTACCGGTGAAGCTTTTTCAACTGTGCCATGTACTCGAAAGCTACCCCCGGTCATTATGTTGCTTGTGGCACTGAAAAGCTTATATGTCTCTTTTATTTCTTGTACTCAATGATCAGATCGATGCAGTAGTTGTCTGTCTTACAGTGTAATTAAGTTTGTTTCGCATAAATATCTCCTGCCTTATTTCCTCACCACTCACTAGAATCTGAAGCTAGATGAATACTTGATGTTTTGTAATCAACAAAAGACACTCTGTCTTTAGGCTTGTCTCTTTTCTACTCAAGTGAGTTCCTCGGTGGTACAGAGCAATCAATTGGTGAATTATTACAGAGCAATCAATTGGTGAATTATTAGTTAAGGAATTAATGACCTATCCAGATGGATTGGTTATGACATTGAGAGTAGTCCCCATCCTATGTCATTCACAAGACTGCAGCGTCTGTACAATGCCTAAATAAGTGCCTCATAAGTCGAAAGAAGCACGCCTTCAAATCTTGGAACCAATTACCTTTATTTCTGGAAAGCAGGACGTGATAAGACCCGGTCATCTTTCCAACTGAATACTTGTCGAGAATTTAATTTGCATAAAAATATATGCCAGCCTGGCAATTAATAAATTTCTTTAGCTGATAGTTAATTCTATAACGATTAACTAATTCTATCAACTGATTTGATTAATGGATAATATTAGTTGTTTATTAAATATGTTTGATAAAATTAACTAATTAGTATTCCCTGTATAATTATAAAAATAACTTATGAGAGTATAATTTTAAAAAATAATAATTATAAGGTTATGATTAGATATTTAATTTAAAAAAAATAAAATTTTAATTATAAAATAACTTATGAGAGTATAATTTTAAAAAATAATTATAAGGTTATGATTAGATATTTAATTTTATAAAAATTAAAATTTTAATTCTAATAAAAAACATCGAATAATCTTAAAAATTTCGTCATCATAACATATTTTTTATTTTGTAACTAGAAAAATTATTTCATTAGTAAAAAAACTTTGTCACTAGCATAATACATACTCTCAAGTTTTGTAACTAAAACACTTACTTCATTGTAAAAAAATTTATCACTGTAGAACATATGCATGATTTTTAGTTTGAATTATTCATAATATCACTATAGCGTATATAATTAACATAATACAAAACTTATGAAAATAGGATATAATTGATTTTTTACCTATTAATTTTTGGCTGAACATAAAAATTGCTCATCTTATGGAGCTTTTCTAAAATCAATTTGTTGGAGTTAAATAAGCCAACCAATCAATCATTTACCAAACACATTCATTAGCTTTTTAAGATGGTAAAACAACTAACTTGTGTTAATCAACTAAAAAACAGCTAATAAGTTGATTGCCAATCAAGTTCATAGTTTAGGAATGATGGTTAGAACAAAATAACAACATATTTTATAAAGTAACACCTAATGCTTAAATCTTTTTTTAATGTTATAGAAATGAATAATATAACTCTTATCTAAGTAGATTTGTTCATAAATTTTTAAAAATTTTATTATGTAATATTTAATATATAATTTAAAATTTTAATTGAATATTCTTAAAATTTCGAATGCATAATTGACATTTGTTAAAAAAAATATTTAGCAAAATAACAATTTAAATTAATTGATATATTTGATTTAAATAGTTGACAAAATACTCTGAACAAAAAATAAACTGAAATCTTTTGACAAGAAATTTTAGGAGTTCTTCAGATTCATAATCTCAAATTTTAAAGATAAAAAATATTTAAATCTAATATGTTATATAATTATATATATGATACCTTTTTCAATTTTTAAAGATTAAATAAATATTCTAAAATGATGCAACATTTTTTAATTAATAGATAAACATTTTCTACTATCCATACTTACTTTCAACCACTTGTCTTCTTGTTCTACTGTGTCTGTTCTGACCTTCTACTTGAATTCGACATGAGCCATTCCTCGTCTGTAGTTATCGGTTAGTGACGTTGTTGGCCTCTTCCTTTCCACAACATATGATACTTTTTCATAATTGAGTAATTAGAAGTAAGCTTTTGGCTTCATAGAGAACTTTAAACATAGCCGATAGTGTTGAATGCATGATTGTTTAGCAGCTTTGTGTTTCATCTCAACGTCTCGTGATGTTTTGTTGATCCTTTATATGACTGTCATCGTCTCCCAAGTCAATCTGGTTAGTTGCATTCAGCGTTTCTAATTATGTTTCTACACCCTTTAACGTCTCTACTTTGAGGCCTAGCTAAACTATACTTGTCAAATTGCTATATATGATGAAGCAGCACACTTTACCTTTAGGTACGACCTTTCCCACTTTTATTCTGCGCTTCTTTTGTTCAGTAAGATATGATTTGAGTTGATGTTGATGTTGATGTTGAGTAGAGAATTGAACTTCCCGATTCAATTGTTCGGTCGACTTCAAGTCTTCAATGCTCTTTGTTGTTTTTTTTTGACTTTTCAATGTTGTTAGTCAAAGTGCATGATCAATTGAACCACTCGAAAGACAAACGATAGAAGAAAACTATTTATATGGCAAGTGTTTTTAATTGCAACATGTCATTTGGATTAAGACTCTCAACATAAGTGTCAAAATAATATCGGTGGTAATATGCATTTATTTCACTTTTAGTGAATATTTATATATATTTTTTGTCATATGACAAGTAAGGATGATAACAAATATGGTTAGAAGCTCGATTTAAAGTTTAACTGGACTTAAATTATGCACTCAAGATTTGATCAAAGTCTGAAGGCCCTGAACCGCCCCACCTTAACTTTATGCTTCGATCTATAATCCAAATTGCCTAAAGCATCTTATTCATTTTTCGACTTTGATCCTTCTCCAATCTCTCCTCTCTAGTCGCCGGAGACTATTACCCATCTCTAACGCCGTCACCAGTCTCTATTGTCATTGCTCACTAAAATCACCAGATACATAATTAAAATCGAAATAAAGTAACTACAAAGGATAAAAGAATCAAAAATAAAAACAAAAAACACTAGAATAATAGTGTTTGAGTCTTACAGTCACCGATTGCTTCTTTTAAAACGGTGTCAAAAACTTGATAAAATTTTATAATTCTACTTCAAAGTTTTTTCTATCATAATATATTACTCACAACATTAGATAAGTATACTTATCATTTAGTAAGTAAAATAATGAGTAAAGTATTAATCCTAGGAAGAAGCACATGAATATTAGTGAACTTTGCTATTACCTTACTAAAAAAAGGATAGAGAGTGATTGTTGATTGAGATTAAAAATATAATTAAAAAATACCTTAAGATAGATCAAACGACTAAAAATGAATTAGATTACTTAATAAAGAGACGAATGTAAGATGTAATAAAAATTTAAATAAGAGTTCCTCTAGTATCATTTTGGTATTCATGATCCAACTTATTAAAAAAGTTTTATGATGTAGACTAGAGAAATGCCCTAAAATAATGAATTGATCTTAGTAATATTATAACCAATATCTCTATTGGATCAGGATTAAAGAGACATATTACAACTAGTGAAATTTACTGAAGATTTTAACACTAGAGATTTTTTGTAACTCTATATCCAATATCATATTTAACTCCTAATATTTAAGTCATGATCTACTCACATATAAGTTGTTTCAAATTATTAACATGAAAATTAAGAGGGTACTTGGTGTTAGCTTATGCCCTTGCAGCCAATCAATTGGATGCAAATTAATGTATGATATTATATTTTAATTAATGAAAATGCTTTATTTATCTTTATGTATTCATTTAATTAATATTTTATGCTTTAATAATAAAAATAAAAATTCTTGGAATAATTACTGCGTAATTGAAATTATAATGAGATAATAATTATGAGATTCAATTTACACTTAAGTATTATTCTTAAATGTTCATAGTTGTAGTTTCATCAAGAGTGGATATTGTCGAAATGATAAAACTAGCACACATCATGTTTCTTTCTTATAAAGAAAGTAATTGATCTCATAAATAAAAGTATAGAGATACTTAAACTAATGTGTGGGTGATTATTAGAGAATAAGTTACTAAACTGACCCGATTATGAGAATTCTAGATGGAATATTACTTATATGTCTGTGGATTATCTCATAATGATGGTTGAATAATTGATTCTCAGACTTAAGATTACTAAGGTATCTAGTGTGAGAATTACTGTGTTTTGATGCGACTTATGAATCGTCCTAGGATAATTCAATCGGTAGTAATTGGATATAGTATGAATCATATATAAATAGTTGAGTAAGTCAATATATATGATTCGTCACTCTAAAGTAATTAGAGAAAATATTCTACTGTTCTTGATTAGTAATGATTTATAGAATTCTCTGGCCATAGTAAATTGATATTTTAAAAGAAGTTTTCAAATTTCAATTATAAATCAATTCCTAATTAGCAAGAACGAGCATGATTAGATGATAAGAGTAGATACTGTATCTATACTCTGTCCAATTAGAATATTGAATGACGAAAGGATTAAATTATACATTATAGTCATGCATGGATAGGTTAAGTCAATTACTTTGACATTCCTGATATTTGGGTAATCATGACTTGTTGCTAGGCGTCAATCATAATTTATGATTATGAATAATATAATTGGAGAATTAAAGATAAATTAAAAGAAGTTTTAATTTATTCAATTCTAATTTTGAATTAGAATTATAATTTATAATCATTGCTAATTTATTACGAACCTAATGGATCACACATCAAAGAGTAATTTATGAAAGAAAAATTAATTTAATTAAATTGGACCTAATCATAAAGTTTGAAAAACTTTGGGGATCAAATATGAGATATTTGATTTCATTAAAATTAAATTAAATTAATTATAATTATAATTTGATTTTAATTAATTAAAGAGATTTAATTTTAATAAAAGACTTATGATTTTTTCGATTTTAAAAGGGAAGAGCTTTTTGGAAGCTAACACTTTTTGTCTTCTTCCTCTCAAATTAGTTTGAGAATTGCTATGTGGATATCATCAGAGGCTGGACACTTGAATAACTTGTGATTGATCAATCGGAAAAAGTTTTAAAGAATTTTTAACAAAAAAGCGAACAAAGTACGATTTCTAAATCGTTTTTTTTGTTTTATTCAAGTTTATTTAATTATCGGGATCCACTTAGAATCTGTAAAATATTTTATTTTCCGCTACAGCTGTAATTTGATCACGGTCAGATTTCAACAGGATAGTTCCATCAATAAAGCCAATTTTGTTTCTAGCTTCTAGAGCAATCTGCATCGCCTGTCTCCATGCCCTATAGTTATCACCATTGAGTTGTGCAGTAACGAGACTTACTCCAAGGGATGTAGCGATGTTTCCTCCTTGGGTTTAGGTTTCTTCCATTAGGATTGAGCTTTGTTTAAGCTAACCTTGCTCTGATACCATATAAAACACCCAAGTTTAGCGTTTGGCTGCCTAGAAAACAAGAACGAAAGATGAAAAGAAAAACGTCTAGGAGAGAAAAAATAATCGCTCTCTTTTGGTATTCTTTTTCTGCTATTTCTTCCGAGATATTTATATAGGAGAATGTAAAGAAGAATAAAGAATATGCTACTATTCACGTGCATGTTACTATTCACGTGGCAATAATACAATTAACTGGCCTCTAACTTCCCTACCAACTTTTCTCTCTAATAAATCCTACACATTCATTTTACTTTTATTTTTCTATAATTACATATATTTTATCATTATTTTCCAGTTGGAATCAATGAAAATAATTTTTTTGTAAAAATTAAATTAGAAAAATCATATTATGATAATTTTAAATTTCGAAAAGTATATGAAGGGTATACATCTTTTACACAAAAAATTATTTAATTAGTCTCATCATTCCATTGTTACTTGGCTTGGAAAAATAAGCACCATATTAACGGGTGCGTGGAAGGTCCAGTAGAATAGATAAATAACAAGAGGCTTGCAATTATTATTATTATTATTATTTGTTACTCTATACAGTTAAAAGAGTTATCATCCTTACTTATGTTTGCTTTTATCATTCTACACATCCTTACCTCTTCCTCTCTTTAATCTGAATTGAAGGTCTATCAGGAAGTAGCATTTGTTGTGTTCTCTACGGTAGTGAACTTGACCATTCATTAAATTGAGTAGTTTTCGGGACAGGTATAGCCCAAGACCTTCCTGTGTACACCATGGATCTCCTCCTTCTAACATATCTTGGAGGACAGCACAAGGAAGGCCTTGACCAGAGTGAGTCATCCTGCAAAACACCAGACATGGAAGGTAGTCTGCGTTAATAAGACGTTCCCATAATTGTATCTTCTCTATAGACTAATCGATACCAGCAGCAAAACTCTACCACTATACAGAACTGAAAGTAATTAAGAGCTCATAACTCAATTAAAAAATGACCTTCAACGAATACAACAGAAGTGGAAAGCTCATGTAAGAGTAGAATATAGGCATTGCACCTGATCTGTAGACGTATATATTCATTCCCCTCCTGTATCAACTTCAGACCAGGTGAAATCTTGATCTCTACCCAGCCATTTGGACAAGGTGCAAATTTAACCACACTAAGCAAGAAATCTGCCAAGACTAACTGAAGTCTGATTTGATCACCAAAAAGGGCCAATGATTTGATTTCCTCAGGAATCTCGTGAAAAAGCTGTATGCTCTTTTCTCTCAGGAGGATCATTACTTGACTAACAACGGCATCTATAACGTTTCCCAAAAAAAATTCTTCCATGTTGAGTTCCACAGAGCTGCTTTGACAGGATAAAATCCAGTGAGTGTTCAATATGGATTTAGTAGTAGCATAATAAAATCAACAGTATCTACACTATGGTGAAGATGAGGTACAGGTCCACATAAGTTCTTAATGACAATCTGGTAGAGGCAGTAACAGAAGTTGAAGCATAGTCAAGTTACATTAACTTGTAATTTTACAACATAGCTTCACACTATTTGATGCGTGCACGATAAATCTACATGTTCCTTCTCATAGGAGGTGATCTTGCAGCACTTGTTTGTTGCGTGCTCAGGGAATTCTGAGCCAAGTGAGGGAGGGAGGTTCTTTAGTGATTAAAATTATGGTGTACCCTCCACCCTATTTATACTCTAAATACTTATTGCACCTTATTTTGAAGAGACTAACATAAGAAATGCTTTCCAGTTAAAAAGTTGTTACCATTAGCTAGCTTAAGGAGCATTTATCAAACACCAGCATGTCAAGAAAAAATTAATCATGTTACTCCAACATTATTAGCACCGTCTGATGTCAAGGATCTGCTGTCCTTGGTCAGTGCTACACCAAGAGGTTATAGACATGGACTTGTGAGTACTCAGTACTAGATGAAAAGACATAGCAAAATGCTTACCCTTCCTCTATGCCTCCCAGATCCATACCCTCAAGTACGGTCATGATTTGTTTTTCACATGCATAACTTGTTTCCAGGAATTGCTTCTGATTTTCTGATGCTGCCGTAGTCTCAAGAAGTTTGCGGGTAAACTTTATGCCACTTAAAGGATTTTTTATTTCTTGCCGTATATACGCAAACTCTTTGAGTTTCATCTCTTTTTCATGCCTATGGCCATCAAGGGTATGCTGCAGCTCTGGCTTCACAATCCTCAAGAAGCAGAAACATCCAACTACATTCCCATCTGCATCAGTCCTTTTACTTGCTGTTAGGAACGCCTCCACATACTTACCTGCCCTATCAAAAAACCCAAAGGGAGACTTCTCCGTATCTTGACCACTGATTCCTCGATACAGTAGAATCATAAACTTAGTTAGAGCGTCTTGGCTTTTCAGTGAGCATAGACCCCCAAAGATTTCCCCAGGAAGCATTTTACCAATAACCTCCTCTCTTGTTCTGCCTGTTAAACCTTCCATGACAGCATTCCATTCAGAACAGCAAGCATTCTCATCAGAGGCAAATATTGGTGGAATAAGTGGATTGAGACTTTGTATGATTGCTTTGTAATCACCTTGCAAGCGAATAAATTTATCCATGAAAACTTTCTCATGCGTGACATCTTGACCCACAAAGCATACTCCTATGGCATTGTTTGCATAGTCCCTACTTGTGCAGGCATTGGCCACAATATGTACAATTGAATTTTCTGCATGAAGATCAAATTTCCTCAGTTTTAGCTCAAAATTTGCGCCTTCTTGTCCTGGAAAAGACAGAAGCCACTGTTGTTAGATATTAAGAATGTAAAACTGTACAAAAACGCGATTGATGCAATTGAAGGGACAGAGGGAACAAGAGGAAAGAAGCCGATTTGAAGTCACAAGATACTCTTCGGCTAGGATGGGATGCAGGTGAATTTTAAGATAATCATTTCACCAATTAATATGAAATCAAACATTCAACATATGGCAGAATCACTGATAGGAATCAATATATCATGAAAAGCAAAATGCCCGAGTCAGACATTGTACACAAAAGTATCCAGATTAATCCAATATAATTAACAAGGAAAATATCGATTACCTTTCAAAGCTCTATTTAGAACATTTTCAATGGCTTCACGTGAATCCTCATGAACTATTTCATGAATCAGAGACTTCCCTGTTGCCTCACTTGCTTGTAATCCTGTCAATTCAGCAACCTTTCTGTTCCATCCATTGATATAACCAGTTGAATCAACCCCAAATATAGGGGCTGTTGCTGTTTCAATCAATCTAACCATTTCACGCACCACTGAACCGAGTTCATCTATTTCCTGCATTTCAGTGTCAGTTTGGTGTGTCGAAGACATTGCGTTTGGATTACTATCCTCCATTTCCTGAAATGAATCTCTCATTATCAGTTGTAAGGAGTGAATAGCATTAATTTCTGAAACCTCCCAAGGCAAACTTCTACTTTTCACCACCTCAATAAAGGCATTAAATGATGACCTTGGATGCATTCTTCCACCGTCATCCTTATCCTCTGGATGATGCTTGGCACCTCCCCATTTAACTTCCTTGGCATTGTGAGACCTGAACCAGAATAAAAAATCTTTTGAAGTGATTCTAGCAGCAGCCATGCCACAAACAGCATCACCAAGTGAAGCAGAGCCATGGTAACCAGCATCGGCCAAACTTTCAGTACTAAACCCCGTAGCATCTCCATGATTGTTCAGCAGCCACTCCGCAATGTCTTTTATCTGCAATTCACTCGGAGTGATGCCAAGCATCCAACACTTTCCTCTGTAGTTAATGCGGCGCCATCACACTTAACAAGATCCATTATGCTAGGGGATTTGGTAACAATACCAAAAGGGGCATCTCGGAGAAGCATATCACAAAGTAAGGTTTGTGTCTTGAGTATCTTTTTCTCAACTGATTGTGATGCCAATTGAAGCTCCATGTATAGCTGTTGTCCAAATGCCTGCATGAGGAATTCGCAGGCATATCGAAGGGGAAAGGGGACATAACGTGGGGAAGTGTGATGGCATACAACTAGCCCCCAAAGTTTGGCTGAGTCGTTACTATTTATGAGTACTGCCATTACCAATGAAGCAATGGACCCCATATTTGCCATGTACTGAGTGTGGCATCCATGGGGTGCCCGGAGTGTTGAATTGACTAAACAAAGGGGTTGCTTCAATTCTTCACTTTGGATAACTCTAACTGGATTGGCTTGGCAGTCACAAATTATCCTAACACGATTTTGCTTGAACAAGAAACGTGCTGCCTGGGGAATGTCCGCGGCAGGAAAATGCAAACCCAAGTAAGGTTCTAAATCGGACCTCCTTATTTCTGACACAACTTCACCATGATCATCATCGTGAAACCTGTAAACCATAACCCTATCATATCCAGTAATTTTCTGAACGTCTTCTACAACTGTATCACATAAAACAGCAATATCACCACCAGGGAGAGCCTGCAGCCTAGTGATTGCCCTAACCGCAAGTTTCTGCGACTGCACAGCACCAGCAAGTGACAGTGCAGGATCATCAGACGTTGCAGGCTCCAAGTCAATCACAATTCCGACATCAATTCGATGTAAGATGGCATAGAAAGGCCTTTGAGTGCTCTTGGTGTAAACCCATACTGGATTTAACAATGAAATCTCCCTAGAAAGAGCAGCTTTTGCCAATGAAGCCCCTGAATGAGGGGTAAAAAGGGTTCTTGCATCAATTCCAATCAAACCCTTAACTGGGCTCCACTCCAACTCCGTGCTTGGATTTATATCCAGCATTTCAAAACAATTATCACTGTAGGTAATGACCTTAAACGTGGATTCTTCAATTGCAAACATACAGCCAAAAGGCTGAATAAGACCACCCCTTTGGATTCTCGAAAGATAAGCAGTGATTTGCTCTTCAGGTACAGTTTGTGGAGCAAAAGGAACTGATCTGGAGTAGTTAAACGACTTACCAGAAACCGCAGACTGTTCAAACCCAGCGAAAAGTCCAGCATCTGCATTGTACTGGGCAATGGTGGCTTTGCCTTGGTTTTTATTGTTAAAGGGTCTCATGTTGCTTACAGCTCATTAAGAGAGAGTGAGTAACTATGCCTCTTTCTCTGCTGCTCTGAAATCCCATGTAAATGGGTGGTCTGCTCATTGATGTGAATGTTTCTTAAAATCTTATCATAAGTGTATCTCATTGATGTGAATGTTTCTTAAAATCTTATCGTAAGTGTACTTCCTTGCTGCCCGTTTATCATAAGTGTACTTCGTTGCTGCTCACCGTTTTTGGCTTTTGCTGGATGCTGATTCTGACATCAATTACTGTCCTTGTCATCTCCCTGCGTGGGTTTCACTTTCACAGTTGTTCCCGTCCTACAACTTCGTTAGTAACTTACAGTATTGGTTAAGGTCTAATCTTAAAGTTGTCGGCATACAAATATCAGAACTTCGAACACTCCAGGGTGTGTGCCTCCAGAAAATCTTTTGAGTGTTTCTGCATCAGCTCTGTTTTGAATAATCGTTGATTAACAAGAATCCAGCAATTAGAAATATAATCTACGGGACACTAAAGAAATTAGATTTTTATTAGATTAAATATGGTTCTCATAAATTTAAAAATCTATTTAATTAAATAAAACGAATTGACAAATCAATTATTTCTGTACGAATTTAATGTCAAAATTACTTTTGTTATTTATTAGTTTTCTTTTTCATAACACTCAAATTAAAAGATTTATCAACATTTGTAAGTGTTTATAAAATAAAACTCAATCTACCAAATTCTTTTTTAGTATATAGAAAATGAAAACACTATAAGTAATTGATTTAATTCAAAAGATAAATTATAATTATACCCCTCGCTCTATTATCTAGGAAAGGTTTTTCAGTTAATATGATATTAAAAGATAAACTATAATAACATATGATATGTATAAAAGTATAAATAGAAAAAAAAAATCAGTGAATGTGACACTCAACATTAGTTTTTAGTAGAAAATATACGAATTCATCATTTCTTTTAAATTAAAATAATTATGTATTATTATAAGGAAAACAGCAGGTACAAAATATAGCTAAAGTTGAAGTACTACATCAACCAATCTTAATAACTGAAGCCAAGAGTGTGGCAACTAAAACAAAGCTTGCGAGCTATCAAATTTCGTATCAAAGATTTCAAGTTTTAGAGATTCTATCTAATGATAATACCTGGGAAGAAAAAAGCCCTTCACCTTTTTTCTTGTCCTATTTAGGTTCCTTTGAGTAGCAACTTGCAATTCTTGCTATTGATTCTTAAAAATCCTCACATTTCTTTACAACCAGATCAAGCAGATAGTATGCAATTTTGAAGAGTTCTTAACTATCCCTGCTGAGCTGATGAGGAACTAAAGCCTAACGAATAATTCTTTCCCGATCAGCTTTATAATATAAACAATTACAATGGTGTTATATACTTTGCCATACGCCATTAAAATAAGAGCAATAAAACAATAGATGTTTGATAGTCTTTGGAACCTCAAAGTAAAGCTTGTAGATTGGGTTAGAAATGGAAGACCCTAACCATAATGTAAAAGAGATCCTAAGGGAAGGATATTTAAACCAAACAATTCCAAACCAATTGATTTTAGGAGCATGATGTTTAAACAACTCTTTATAAGATTTATTAGTGAATGTTTCAGAGGAATATCTCAGTTAAATAACCTTATCTAATGGTATTATCTTCCCTATTAGAATTGGGATTATAGAAGGGAACCCTCTTGAGAAGGAATCATAGCTTCTAATGATGCAGTTTCACTCATTTCTATTTGTAATGCCCTAATATATACCCTGAAAGTATTATAACATGTTTAGGGTGTATGAAGAATTGAACATAATGAATTAAGTACATCTAAGTATAGTAAGAGATATAATGATGCTTAATGTAAAAGATAAGGGTAAATAGATAATTTGTTCGATTCGACATAGATAGACATACTTAGACATGAAATATGTACGGAAATTTTTGATATGTTTGCTTGGATTTATGAATGTGATGTGAGGGGAATTGATAAAAGAAATATTCCATAAGTAAATGAGATGTTTTTGGTTAAATTGGATGTATTTTTATGTTGCTCTTGCATGGTAAGATTGAAGTTAGTTGATTTGGAATGTGTACCTCGTTAAATGGATAGGTTCCACTGAATAGATTCCTATAATTTGGTCATATCTTGGCCTGTAGACCTCCAAATTAGATAATTATTATTGGAGATTAAACTAGAAACATAGGTCTAAACATTTATGAAGGAACCAAAATCTGATTTTGTCTCTAAGAGTTTTGAATTCTGTTTTGAAGTTGAGTTCTGGCTGTTGTCCTTGTTTTCAAACAACCCGTAGTTTTTGGGGTATAACTGCCGATATAATTAACCAAATTGTATAAAATTTATGCCATTAGAAAATTAAGATATAGGGGAATGAAATTAATTGATAAGATCATAGGCAATGTGGTAATAAAAGGAAGAAGGAGGATCAATATACAATTTTCCTAAAGTCAACTCATAGACTAATAAGACTAAAGCATATGTGTCCAATAAAATTGTAACACATGATCTAATAGAATTGAAATACTTGGTCCAATGAGATTGTAACACATGATCTAATAGGATTGTGACACACGGTGCAATGAGATTGAAACATGTGTCTAAGACTAGAAAATTTATGAAAAGGCATATGGAGAGGGAAGATGGACGACATTTTGATGGCGTAACTTTAGATTTTTCTCCTCTCCATTTCATCTTCTTCATCCCATCATTTTTCACTTGGTGATTCAAGCAAAGTCAAAGAGGAAGGGAAGATAAAGCATTAGAAGAACTACTTTGCTAATTTTAAGGTTTGGGTCTTCATTTAGTTAATTTATGTATTTGTGTACATTTGAATGTGTAAAAAAATTCATTTGGATGTGGAATGGTTGTTGGGATGATACTTTGGTGCCATTTTTGTTGGATCCTGTTTCCGGAACCCAACTACTTAATCCGAAACCGCTTTGGAAACTTGAGACTGATCTGGAAATCCCGATATTTTTTTTTCATCTTCAAACCATTCTCATATTAATCTGAAACCTTCATACTTATGCATGATTAAATTCCTCAGACTATCTCTTGTAAGATTCATCGAATTTTCGTCAATCAATTAATCTTCTTAGGGCTGGAATTTTCGTAGGAATGAAAAACTTGCATTAAACTCATCCAACTTGCCCTATACCTTCATACAATTATTCTTCAACTTCATAAACA
>JANZLC010000002.1:19622387-19650463 GCA_026413385.1 Erythroxylum gracilipes | reverse complement strand
CTTTCTCTCTAACGGCTTCTTCTGGTTGCTATCTATTGTCACTGGCTCTCTTTGTACTATTCTGGAAATTTGTGTTGCCATTCCTCAAACCTCTGCGATTCTAACGGCAACGGTTCATCAACCTAGCTTCATCCGAGAAACCCAAAACTTTGATGGTGATAGTTTAGTCCCTTTCACGTCAGCTCTCTTATTTACTCTTTTCGGCATATCATTTTCTTGATCTTGACAATCCCTTTTCACGGTTTTCTGTGTCTTTCTCCAGTCGATGATCATCACCATTCTATCAATAGAACCAAAAACTTTTCAGTGAAAGGCAAGATTTCGAGTCCAAGTCGAAACCATGAGTGAAAGTTTTTCCCATTTTCTTGATGAATCTGAATTTGTCGACACGACTTTGGACGGTGATGACCTCTTCGCGATTTCCGAGAGCCTAGACAGCGTCGCCACCTCCGAGTTTCCTCCTGTCTCGCCATTGGATGGTGTCGTCAAGTCCAGGGAGAGAAGTTGAAACGAGAAGATTAACGTCACAGAACTCTACGTCTTCAGTGCCTTGCAGGAGTCGAAGACAGAGCTTCAAACATCGCCGAGAAGCAACAAGCGACAAAGACCACATCGGAGGAGATAAACCAAGATGGCCAACACCGAATGTCTCACATCACCGTCGAGCGATTCCTGCGCTTGTCAGTGTTAAGGTCGCTCATGCCTTGTTATCAGCGACGGGGAAAAGTTGCCCATGAAGCTGTTATCGGTGGTGGAAGGAAAGAACATGTGAGTTTCAGGCTTCACGGTGGATGATGATGGCAAGTGGAAAGAAGGAACTGGCTGTTCGTCCATGGAGTCCGAGTCTTCAGTGATGACAGACTTTGAGACCAGTTCGACATGGCATCTAAAATCTTCGTAAGGAAGAAAAAAAAAAGAGAAAAAGAGGTAAAAGGGAAAGGTAATTTGTTAAATAATAAAAAATAGATAATTTGAAAATTCATAAATTTAATATCAGACATAACGACATAAAGGCTCGTGTATGATTTCTGTCCAAAATAGTTTAATATTAAGCAGAATTTGTTTTAATTAATCAGAATTTGATCCTAAATTAATAAAATCTAAAAACATTTGACTCTTTTAGCCCATTAGATGTATCTATAATAAATACGAACATTACAATTTAAAACATTACTGGAATGGTAGCACATACGCGCTACGACGCGCGAATGCATGCAGTTGTACGGGAGCTGAGGAGGGGGTTCCTTCACAAAACAGCTCTCTTTCCTGGAACCAGCACGTGTCAGCAAGTCAGGCTTAGCTGGTATATGGCTATAATCCATCGGTTCAATCTGGACTCAACTCCTACCGTTGATTTCCTCCAAGCCCTTCCCGAAGTCTTTGTTCTCTTCTTTAATATTACTGTTGTTATTATAATAAATAAAACAAATAGACCGACTCCTGGTCGGAGAGATAGAGCTAGAGAGAAACAAGCTTCACAGGTTTGTTTCCCTTTAAGGCTAAACTATTTCTTCTTAATTTTATCTGGTGAATTTAACTCCAATCAGAAGCTATCGCTTGCTGATCTCCTTGTCTGAAAATTTTAGAGTTCAAATACTTGGTTTGGTTTTTGCTGATGCTACTGTCTTGAGCTGGTTCATTTTCTAGAGTTTCTTTCCATGTTTCGTTGCTCTTTGTGCATTTTTGCGTTCTTTTTGTTGTTTTTTATGTGTATATTGGGTTGTTACTGCTGGTTGCGATTATCCTTGCACTGGGTTGACTTTTGTATGAGCTTGTTTATGTAAGGAGTTATGACATTTCTAATCTGGATTTCGAGTTTTGAGACCTAAATTTAGTGTTTCCTGCCTTCCTTCTCCAATCATTTTTCATATCTTATCTGACCATAATGTTCAGGATGGCTTATTTTGTCAAATTTTTGATACTCGGTATAATGCAACTTTACCTCTGTTTTAGTTTTATATTATTATTTTTTTTGGTCTTTATGATGTATTTGGTCAAGATTCTGATATTAGGATCCTCGTTCAACTTAATTACTTATAACTCTCTGATATTAGGATCCTCGTTCAACTTAATTACTTATAACTCTCTGTGGTATATTTTAACATTTTTCTTCTTGTTTTAAGGGAAACAACGTAATAATTAACATTATAGGGTTATAATTGCAGTTTGACTGCAAGGAGAAACAGTAGTCATCCCATTTTCCCAGATTTATATGTATATGGAAATATTGTTCTGCTCCTTCTGCAAAACTTGTTTAGAAAAAGATTGATGACACGAGAGAGATTTTCTTTTAGCTTCTCTTTATGAAAGTTGGTGCATGAGAAAATTCATTTTTCATTGTGCCTTTCTTTCCCCTTTTATTTATTTATTTATTTTTGATAACTTGAGTAGAAGCTAAAAGTGAGACTATAACTTAGATCTGATAGGGAATGTGAGAGATGAATAATTGTGCTTGTATGAAAAGTCATAGTATTGTTCACTGAAGACTCTTTTTTATTCTGTTTCACCAACTTCTATTTTGTTATGTTTTTAACTCCAACATACTTATACCCTGTTCTCTGTAATTTGCTTTGTTGATTAGCTTTGGATTCTTAAATTTGCATAGATTGAATTTAAGTCACCCCATTTCCCATTGAGCTTGGTGAGTAAACTCGTCCTTTAAGATTTTCATAGGAAGTCTTGATATTGACTTTAGAACAACTGTAAAAGAACTATGGTTACAAATTGAAATTACATTTCATACTCATGAATATGTTCCCTGTCAGACATGGTGTCAATCCTGAAACTTTGAGTTATTTTTTGATGTTGTAGTTGTGTTCTTATGTGGCCACATGGTGATAACACCTTTGCATTTAAAGTTCTTCCTACCTTCCATTGCCGTGTCACATTTTCACTGGTCTACTGCAGTTGTCAACAGCAAATACGTTTTGCTTCGTAGAAGTTTTCTTTGTTGTGTTACTTCTCCATTTCCACTTCTTACTAATGTTCTCTCTTTATTTTATGCAACAGTCTCGACAGGTGCTTCAATTGTTCAAGGGTTTTACCCACTGATGTTTCGAAGTCGAGATTGTGGTGCATATATCAAGGACATAACAAATGCCAGCATTACAAATGAAGGCCAAATTAAGCACGGTTTCTTTAATAGACAAAAAGTTTCTTGGTGTGTGTGAAAAGTCTAGTGCAATAGCCAAAAAGTCATGCACTCATACTACTTATTCTCGACCAACAACGGAATCTGAATTGTGTATACAGAAATGTCTAGATGCTTCTGGTAAGCTAGTAGATTGAAAGGGTATCAATTGTTGTTTTGATCATGACCTTTTTAGGTTACCCAGCATTTTATTATCTACTCATAACTAGCCATGCATACTGAATAGCAGTTTCGATCTCAAATTTCTTGGTAAAAAATTTTGTTTGAAGGTATTTAGTCGTAAGAGATTACAAAATTGATGTGTTGCAGTTGTAAATTTTAATATATTTTTCTAGATAACTGCAGCATGAAGCAAGTTTTCTTCTCTCTTTTTTTTTTAATCTGTAGTCACTGTTGTCTAGTTTATTTTACATTTTGCTTATGTATGCATCTGACAGCTACTCCTTTTTTTTAGGTTCATCAAGAATGGATTTGCAGACTCCAGATGATGAAAATGGTAAAGTTCTTTGTCTTCAGGAAATGCCAATAAGAGAGGATCTTTTGTTTCAGAACCAGTCACTGATGTCGGTTGATTCTTGCACCATGCGGAGAATGGTGAGCAATTAAGACTGTTATGTTGTTGATACTTTGTTACCTTTATCTGGGGCAAACCACTTTTACGAATCGTAAAATATATGTATACGATAACTGCATCCTTGCAAAGTTATTTATTATGTTATTGCTTATTGTCGAATATTTCGTCCTTATCTGGGGCAAACCTCTTTTACGAATCCTAAAATATATGTATATGATAACTGCATCCTTGCAAAGTTATTTATTATGTTATTGCTTATTGTCGAATATTTAGTCCTTAAAGTTAGGAGTTAGTTCCCTATTTTGTAGATATTAGGAAATCATTCTTTATTGTCTTTATTAGTCTTTATTGTCTTACTATTTTATAGGTGATAGTTTCCTTATTTAGTTATGTAGAAGTGTGTATATATATCATGTACTAATTCTGATTTTAAATAAGAAGATTAATTCTTTCAGAATCTTTGCTTATATGTACTAGAAACTTCCATTAGTTGGTCCATCGCTAGCTTTTTGAAGGCTCATTTTTTTTTTTCATTATGTAACTTCTGGATTTTCTTAATTACGTAATCTTGATTGTTCAATGACTATTTCGTCCACAATAGTGCTAGATTATAATTCATTAGGACTTGAATATCAAATTTTTGGATTGATATTTTGGTGTTTCCTCTCCTATTTAATTGTTCATTTCATTCCTTTATATATTGTGGCTGATCAATTGGTGGTGGTTCATTGTACTTGTGTGAACTTTTATACTTGTTGGGAAATATAGAAAGGAAGGAGGAGGTACCTCTGTAGGATTGGCATTTAAATGATTTTACCAATTTAAACAGATTATAGACTATGAACGGTTAAGATAATAGATAGTCTTGATCATTTTAGTACTGCTTAATCCAAAGTGTTGCTGGAACCATACATCCTCCACCCAGTCTCTGTGACTTCAAATCAAAAAAAAAATTGCAGTTTACTTGATAAGTCAAGGAAGGGCCAGTAGATGAGGCCTCTTCCCAAATTTATGCTTCCAATTGACTCGGGAAATCAGTGATGGTCCAAATTTTTTAATTTTATTTTCTAATTTTCTACATTTACTGGAATGAATGATCATCAGAGGGCATCATAATTTTTTTTTTTAAAGGGTATCTTGATTTCTGTTCAGTGATCCTTCATCATGTCATTGAACGTTTGATAAAAAGGTGGTTCATTAACTTGCAGGAATTTATTTATTGCACATCAAACTTGGAAACAATTTTCTCTCATTTGGAGCCTACTGAAGCCCACAGTGCACCAAATATAGATGATGATGCAGGTGTGACTATATTTGTTTACTTTGCGCATTATTAAACTGGATGTGGGGATTCATTTAATCTTTTAGACTGCTAAAAAACTGTTGGCCTACTGAGAGGGCATGTTATCTCTTTTCCTGATGTAATGACGCTTTTTCTTTAAATAATTTAATTATTGATCTATATTTGCATGCAAACTGCATTTCTGTTGAAGGTTTGTTGTTTCCCTGTTTGGCTAGCTTGGTAGTCAGTACCATAAAAAGGATGCTTTGTTACAGCTTTTGGATTTTTAACTACTCGAAACATGATAGCTACTATGTTTGATTGGTTGATCTGACCTTGGGATATTAGGGATTATGTTTATGGGTATATTAAAGAAGGCATTTTGCGGATCATGAATTATAATCTTCTTTTTAGGTTATTGCATGGCTTGGCCATTATAAAGTATTTCTCATTTTGAACTGCATCAAGTTACTTTGCTAGATACTTATCAAATTTTCCTGAAACAAATGGAAGTGAGATAAAATTCTCAAAGATTGAAGCTAAAGTTAATTGTTGTGATACTCAATATTCTAAATTCTTTATTATTATTCGTAGGAAGCAACAATGATCTTAATGTGCCAGGGCTAAACGCTGATGGAGGTGATGATAACACAAAATTATCAAATTGTCAAACTTGCAACGTATCTGATTTTTTCATCTCTGACATGATTATTACTGGCCTACCATTTGATGGGAATACTGTTGACGATATCACCAAGACCAATCCTTTACATGATTACAAATGTACAGAGCCAAACATGTTTTTTGATGTGGCTGATGAGTGCATGATACTTCCTTTTCTTGAGGATACTGCCAAAGTGAGCGATTCAAATGATACAGAAAGATGGGAATCAGTGGTAACAGAACCTTATAGTTCTAACTTGTACCTAGCAATCCATCAAATAAGGTCCTGCAACCAGGATCCTGATCTGAATACCAACTCAGGTCAAGCTGAGGACTTTGATCCTCAATCGTTTATAAGAAGTTTACCAGAATTGACTGATGTGGTACCAAAGTTTGAGCCGATCATGCTCCCAAATGAGTCTGGGAGAAGAAAATCTACAACTCTGGTACTTGATCTGGATGGTGAGGAATCTAAGCTATTATGGTTGCTTTTGTACTGAGAATCAACTGACCACCTTAAACTTGCAGGAGCATGTACTATGATGTATTATGTGAAGGATTGTAATACAATTATGTTATTATGTGGTTGAGAAATATTTTCTTATACTAGCTCATGATATTTTTGTAGGCATATCTTCTACAGAAGTCATTGTATTAACTGTACATTGGTGGCAGTAAAATCAAAGATTTAGGTCATTAAGGCTTCTTTTCTATTTATATGTATTTATTTGTGTATTTGCTTTCTGCAGAAACACTTGTACATTCTACGTTAGAACACTGTGATGATGCAGACTTCACCTTTACTATATTTTTCAACATGAAAGAGCACATTGTATATGTAAAGCAGAGACCTTACCTCCACACGTTCTTGGAGAGAGTTGCAGAAATGTTTGAAGTTGTTATCTTTACAGCTAGTCAAAGCATCTATGCTGGACAACTCTTGGACATATTGGATCCAGATAAGAAGCTAATATCTCGGCGTGTTTATCGTGAATCATGCATTTTCTCAGATGGAACTTACACAAAAGATTTGACAGTTTTAGGTGTAGATCTCGCAAAAGTTGCCATAATTGATAACTCTCCACAGGTATCTGATATTCCCTTTGGTTTGATGGTCTGCATTTTGGGACCCTTTATGGTGCCCCATTCCTCGCCATTCTTTTTCGCTGCTGTTTCTTTTATGGAACAAGTATAGATAATCTTTATTTAGCTTACCTGCTGCGTACATATACGGCAGCACAATCTGTTATGCTATGCAATATTTTGAAGTATAACTTCTTGGTTTTGTGATCTGTTTAAACTTAAAAAGTTATATCATTAGAAATTAAATTGAACCATTCTGCTTGCATATCCATAACATTGCAGTTAGGGTTTTTCAATCTGGAATTGAGAAGGGATAGTTGAGGGTTTTACATTTTTATAGTAGAACTCCTGATTTTCTTGTTCATTTTGTTGAGATGAAGATTTCATAGACTACTAGCCTCTTGCCTTGTGTTTCAAAGTAATGTAAAGTTCAGTTCCTTCAAACATTTGTACGTAGACTGTCTACCAGTCTAGACAGCTGATTACAGATCTAGGAAAGGCAGTTGAATATCTGACCTGTTGGAACCAAAAAAAGGGACTACCCTCCTTGCTTATTTCTAATTCCTTTGAATTTCAGTCCTGAGCCAAATTTGGTAATCTTGTGCCATTTTTCTTTGGTTACAGGTTTTCAGGTTGCAAGTGAATAACGGTATTCCTATTAAGAGTTGGTTTAGTGATCCTTCAGATTGTGCACTAATTGCATTACTTCCTTTCTTGGAGATGCTGGTTGATGCTGATGATGTCCGTCCCATCATTGCAAAGAGATTTGGTAACAGGGATTAAGAGCTCTATTTGCATATTAGTTTGAATATAGCTCCTTGTTCTGAAGTTTGATTTCTCACAGAATTAGTCTCTAACGTAGATGGTCATTATCTCTTCTCAGCTTTCTGGGTTTCAATTATAGAATAAGCTAGTGTTTATCCTCTTGTTGTGTCAGCTTTTGCTCCGTTTTCCCTTATAGCTTCTCTTTCTAGCTGACAACTTGACGGGGTCCTCTAAATTTTTCCTGAAGGTAGTGTAGTGACTGTCCCTTTTCATTTTATTGTATAGTTGATGTTGCAAGTCAAAATTTTAAACGAGTGTGTATACATATATATATGAGTGTTAGTCTTGTGAAAACTTAAGGATGCAGAAGCTATTTCGCGTTTCTTGTCACTGAAGAAATTGCTATTCGGTGCGACTTATATATGTTTTATTTATCCTTTTTCTTTCAGCATCTTGGTAAATCACTATTACATATAGGTTATTTAAAATGTTACTTGCAGTTGAATCTTACAAGGTTCCGGTTCCCATTGCATGCAACAACTTCGGTGATAGTCGTAAAGTTATTTTGTCTGTTAGTGAGTAAAGGCCAATTGACAAGGCGGAATCTTGAATCTATTTTCTTTAGGATATAGTATATGATATCCAACTTTATATAAGACCCTGGAGTTAATACATCAATGAGAAGCAGGTCGTATTAGTCTATAGAGAAACATCTGAAATTTATGAATGAAATGTATCTGGTAACATAAAATATTGTAGGAACTGAGGAAAGAAGTTAACAATAATGTTCAAATTTATTCATTATCATATTGACATGTTGCTTCAAGACTAATATGCCCATAATTAAATAGAGTGATTAGGCAGAAGCTAGTTTTTATAATTTTCAGTATCAACTTATGTTGTGTTTGTCTCTCAGAGATGCACCTTTTGGTGTTCATTGAGCATAATATGCAATTTATAATACAGATGCTACTAGGTTAACTTATAATTCCATTCATGAGAAAGTGGATGCATTTTTTCTTTTCGTGTAATGCTAATGATGGTGGTTTAGTTACATGGAAACTTTCTAGTTCCACAAACAGTTTTTATTTGTAATTGATCCATAGAACTTGAGGAAACGAGGGTAATTCAGCATTTTGCTCACCTAGTCTTTTATTTTTGTTCACATACTTGTACCTGGCTTGTTATAGTTTCCTATCTGGTAAGTATGGCTGAAAACATTACCTTGATGATTGATAGAATGTGCATAAATTGTTTTTATTGCTTGAATTTCCAATCATTGATGTGGGTTTTGGTTCAAGAGTTCACAAAAGCCAAAGTGGTTGGCTGCAAACTAAGTTTAACCAGAAACACCTCAGTAGAAAGCGAAAGAATACAAACAAGCAATCTCTGCCTTTCATAACCTGTGATGTCTTATTTTCTATCCTCTTTTGATTTTGCAAACCTTATATGCAGGTCATGTGAGGATCGTAATAGATTATCTGCTAATGGTAATGTGTAGGTATGTTTTTGAGTCTTATTCATCAGCAATTTTTCATTTTTGGTATAACGACTCACTGTATCAGGGATCATTTTGAATAGTCTCAGTTATATTTGCTAAACATGTTAAGAAGAGGATGTTTTTCTAGTCGTTCTTTGGACATGATCAAATCTTTATGCTCTTTGTTATATCTTCTTTTGCCTGTTGACCCTTACCGTTTCTTGAATAATGACTAATATGAGTGCTCCAAGTGCAAATCGATGACCATAAGCGTGGCGTTAAATGTTTGGTACTACTGCTAAAAGTGATTATTCATGCATATGATATATTTTAAACACGCCCTAACTGATTATTATGTTATAGTTGCAGAACCATGCGTAGCTGGTTGGTATATACTAATCTCTTTAACATTTGGAGTAATTCTGTGTAGAGACTTGGTAGTGTATCAGTATTTCTTGATGTACATCTTTAACTCATTAAGAAGACAAACTGGGTATCTTGCGTGATGTCTGTTAAATAAGCTTCTCCTGCTTTTTCCTTATGCCAAAAAATTGCAGAAATCACATGCCTTGCCTGTTGAGCTAGCTTTGTACCAGTTTGTTTTTTGGTTTAATAAACTGGAGATAGAAGTGGATGATAGGCAATTCTATTTGGCAACTCCTTGTACGAAGACCAGTCTCGAGTCTTGTCTGGTCGTGGTTGTGTTTAATCAGTTAGTTTTCTCTATATTCGTCGAAGAAAGTACGCCCTTTGAGTGATTTTGTAGCTGTGACGCGGCATATTGTTAAAGGAAGCCATTAACTCAGCTACCATCAGCTACCAAAAAAATAAAGAAAAGAAAAAAAAATCCTATAAGAAGTGTTAGCTGTATTTTCTATTCATTCTATTTTGCGTCACAAAATGTTTAATTTGAATTTCAATGTTTTCAGCAAAATTAATTATAATATTTTTAAAAACTTTTGATTTAAATATTAATGGTTTGGTCAATATTGTATTAAAAAATAACTTCAGTGATTTTTTTTCGTTATTTTTTGTGAACTTCCTTAGCAATTGCCCCTCCTACTTAGACCGTAGTGTCTCAGGAATTTTTCGAACATTATCTTCCATTAGCTGGGAGTTGGAACTCCAACAATGAGCGGTATCGTCTTAGTCAGTGTCTAGGGTCCCAGCTGAAATTGAATAGCTCCCTCCCAAACGCTGCCCTCCTCTTCGTCGTCCATCTCAGCTGCAATTGCTGCATGTGATCAGCGATGCATTATGGTGACGATGACGTGCACGGTGAAGCCGCCTATGGGCTATGGGGTGACTTTAAGGATGCTAAAACCTCATAGCTTGTAGGTGCCGAAGCATTTACTTTCCTTTTAGGATTACAAGGGCCTGTGGTATAATTCGCCGGGGTGCTATCGTCTAATTTTTATTGTACAATTGATGTTTTAAGAACTTGTGATTTTCAAATAAGGGAGGTACGGTACCGTACAGAATCACCGGTTGTCTAATTATACAATTTCAGTCTTTTGTATAAGCTGAGGATGGGGTTCTGATGCAATTAGCAAAATAACAAAAAAGAATCCTCAGAATTCCAGAATCTCAATGAAAGCCAAAGGTGAATTGGAATCTCTCCAAGCAACAAGTGTGAGACAATTTTCTGAACTATCATTAAAACATAACTAAGTTGGCTTAAATAGCCATTACAAAGCAAATGGAAATCACAATACTGAATACTAGGAAAAGTAACTAACAACCTATTTTGAAGGCCACTACTCTACAGGTCCCATGTTCGCTTCAGAACAGAACAAACTAGGATGGTGGCCCCTTATTTATCTAATTGAACAGGACTAAGTAAAACCAAGGAATCCCAAAATTGAGACTTAAGTAAAACCCACCACATCAGCAAGACAACCACGTGATCAGTGGCTGGTATTAACAACGAACTCAATATAAAACCTCAAATCCAGTATAAAAATGTAGTGACTGATATATTTCCCGGCACCTAATGCAACAATAATACACAATGGTCCCAATGCCCACTTATCTTAAAATATGATACATTGTTATTCATCAACTTGGAGCCCATGTTCAGAGAACTCTTAGCTGCTGCATCCACTAAAGAGTCGGACGTAATGAATAGACAGTAAAAAAGGGAAGCGGCGGAAAAAGGAATATATAATAGTTCGTAAGATTTTTGTCTAACAGAACGAGATGATAATTTTACGGCATTGAGAAAATTATGGAACTAGCAACATTCTTTCTTGGAAAAAAATCATGTACATACTTGAGAATACATTATGATTTACATATCAGCGTGACCAAGAACAACTTTCTTTCTTGGAAAACATCATTCACTTTGTGCCTGAAAGAAATCCAACGGACCAGAAGTATTCATCAGTTCTCAAACCATGAGGACAGATTTATCTACATGATCCTCTAGTTAAAGCAACCAATCTCTACATGGACGGCTACTTTTGTTAGAATTTTAAGGTCAAACGTAAATATGGATCTGGTAATTTCTGTAAGTACGAATCTACAGCTCATCAGATTACCAACTTGTTCCAAATAGACTATTGTTGAAGTTGCATTGACGATCTCTTGAAGCTTATGTCTCAGGTTTCGAATCGCAAAGGGAACTCCGAGCAGAAACTTGTAAATTACATGCAAAGGCATTGAAATCTTAGGTTAACTCGACTAAGAACTCATCTCCTATAGCAGAGCTTTATAGCAAGGAACATTATAGGTCGACCCAATTACTTTACGAGGTTTCTCCTTATTTTAAGCTTGGTTTAATGGCTACAAACCTTGCATTCCTCGAAGCTACAATTGAACAACCAAATAACAGGGATGGGTTTCATGTGATCGACTTGAATATTAGCGGAGCTATCTATCTATAGTCTACTTGGGAAGTTTATATTTGTGGATCCCTCCCTGATACAACCAACCTTCGGAATGGAAGTTCACACCTGTTGGAAAATCCCTTAGGATTGCAGATTCTATGAAATAAATAGTTAAATTAAATAGATCTTAGGCAGATTTGATTATGATTTTTAGTGCTTGATTTGAGGAATAAGTTTAAAGATATTATTGTGATATTTAGCAAATATTTAAGATTTTCTGTTACATTTCAGCTCTATATAATGAGCTTGTTGCTATCAATAATAATATAGAGTTATAATGTTGTTCTACGACTAAACCTTTTCTTTCTCTTCTCTTTTACCCACTTATTATGCTTCAACCCTATAAAAACAACATGGTATCAGAGCCTTTTTTCTTGAGGGACCTGTGAGATGAGCGAAACCAAAACACAAACCTGATTTACAACCCCGAATTACAACAAGATTTACAACCATCTTCAAGCAATGGAGATTGAATCACAACTGTCTCAAGGCGCACCACCAATTTTTGATGGTGAAAACTATCAAGTTTGGGCTGTTCGAATGAAAGCTCATCTTGATGCTATAGATGTTTGGGAAGCCGTGGAGGAAGACTATGAAGTGCCTCCATTGCCAACAAATCCTACAATGGCTTAAATCAAGATGCACAAAGAAAGGAAAAATCAAAAGTCTAAAGCGAAAGCCTGCTTGTTTTCTGCCGTTTCAAATATCGTATTCACAAGAATTATGAATCTAGAGTCAGCAAAGGATATTTGGGATCATCTCAAAAAGGAATATCAAGGCAATGAAAGAACAAAGAACATGCAAGTGCTCAACTTGATCAGAGAATTTGAAATGCTGAAGATGAAAGAGTCCGAAACTATTAAAGAATACTCTGACAAGTTGCTCGGTATAGTAAACAAGGTGAGGTTATTAGGTAAGGATTTTTCTGATGAATGAATAGTACAAAAAGTTCTTGTAACCTTACTTGAAAAATATGAATCTAAAATTTCTGCATTGGAAGAAGCTAAGGATCTATCAAGCGTGTCTTTGGTAGAATTAGTAAATCCACTACATGCACAAGAACAAAGGAGGATGATGAGAGAAGAAGGAACCGTTGAAGGTGCTCTACTACCAAAGGAAAAAAATTCAAGAGGATACAAAAACAAGAATTTTAACAAGATCGACAACAACAACAACAACATAAATAATGATGATTCATATCCACCATGCCCACATTGCAAAAAAACAATTCACCCACAAAGAAAATGTTAGTAGAGGCCTGATATCAAATGCAGAAAATATGGACAAATAGGGCATATGGAGAAGATTTACAAGTCACGAAATGAAGAGACAAAAGCAGCAATTGAGTAACATCAAGAGGATGAATTATTTTGACGTTAAAGCTCTACAACTCCTAAGGCATGGAGGAGTTTGTTGGAAAATTCCTTAGGCTTGCAGATTATTACGAAATAAATGGTCAAACTAACTAGGTCTTAGGCAAATTTTATTATGATATTTAGTTCTTGATTTTATGAGTCAGTTTAGAGATATTCTTGTGATAGTTTGCAAGTAAATAAAATTTTCTGTTGCATTTCAGCTTTATACAATGAGCTTTACTGCTGTCAATAAAATGGGTGTGTTCTACAACAAAAACATAATCTTTTTCCTTCTCTTTTATTCACGTATTATGCTGCAGCCTTATAAAAACAAAATGGTATCAGAGCCTTTTTTATCTTGAGGGACCTATGAGATGAGTGAAACCAAAACACAAACCTGATTTACAACTCAGAATTACAACAAGAATTACAACCATCTTCAAACAACGGAGATTGAAACACATCGGTCTCAAAGTGCACCATCAATTTTTGATGGTAAAAACTATCAAATTTGGGTTGTTCGAACGAAAGCTCATCTTAATGCTATGGATGTTTGGGAAGCTGTGGAGGAAGACTATGAAGTGCCTACATTACCAACAAATCCTACAATGACTTAAATCAAGATGCACAAAGAAAAGAAAAATAAGAAGTCTAATGCCAAAGCTTATTTGTTTTCTACTATTTCAATAATCATATTCACAAGAATTATGAATCTAAAGTCGGCAAAGGATATCTTGGATTAACTAAAAAAGGAATACCAAGGTAATGAAAGAACAAAGAGCATGCAAGGCTTGATCAGAGAATTTGAAATGCTGAAGATGAAAGAGTCAGAAACCATTAAAAAATACTTCGACAAGTTGCTCGACATAGTAAACCAGGTGAGGTTATTAGGTAAGGATTTTTCTGAGGAACTAATAGTGCAAAAAGTTCTTATAACCTTACCTGAAAAATATATATCTAAAATTTATGCATTGGAAAAAGCTAAGGATCCATTGGATCTATCAAGCATGTCTTTGGCAAAATTAGTAAATGCACTACAAGCACAAGAACAAAGAAGGATGATGAGAGAAGAAAGAACCATTGAAGGTGCTCTGCTACCAATGGAAAAAAATTGAAGAGGAGACAAAAACAAATTTTAACTAGATCGACAACAATAACAACAGAAACAATGATGATTCATATCCACCATGCCCACATTGCAAAAAATCAAAACACCTTCAAAGAAAATGTTAGTAGAGGCCTGATATCAAATGTAGAAATTGTAGATAAATTAGGCATATAGAGAAGATTTGCAAGTCACGAAATGAAGAGGTAAAAGCAACAACTGAGCAACATCAAGAGGATGAATTATTTTGACATTAAAGCTTTACAATTCCTAAGGCAAGGAGGAGTTTGTTGGAAAATTCCTTAGGCTTGCAGATTATTGCGAAATAAATGGTCAAACTGACTAGGTTTTAGGCAAATTTTATTATGATATTTAGTGCTTGATTGTTAGAATTAGCTTAGAGATATTCTTATGATAGTTAGCAAATAAATAGGATTTTCTGTTACATTTTAGCTCTATATAATGAGCTTTATTGCTATCAATAAAAGGGGGTGTTCTACAGCAAAAACATATTCTTTTTTCTTCTCTTTTATTCACGTATTATGCTTCAGCTTTATAAAAACAACAGTTCTGAGTAAGAATGAATGGCAATGAATTTTTGTTTTTTTTAATCTCCTTAAATCTTCAGTAGTACGATTCTCAAGGAATACATCATCCTTACTTCTTACAATTTTCTTATCTATTAGATCCCATAATCGGTTGTCAAACTCATCTTTGGGTGAGCTAAGGTAGAAACAATGTTTAGTTTTTGAGTTAATCTTAGTTCGCTCATCCTTAGGAATGTGGATGAATGCTCGACAATCGAACACCTTCAAATAGTGGTATGAGACCTTCTTGCTTAACCAAACTTCCTCTGTGATATTTTCATGCAAAGTTTCTGATGGTGAAAGTTTGATAATATCAACAACAATCTTCACAACTTCTCCCCAGTATGTCTTCAGTACTTCATCGGGGGAAAGCATGCATCAGCCTATTTCTACAATAGTTCGATGCATTCTTTTAGCTACGTCATTCAATTGTGGTGTCTTTTCAAGGTTGATCTCATTTGTTTCACAGCATGCTTCAAAAGGACCACAATACTCTCCACCATTATTAGCTTAGATACATTTCAACTTTCAGGCTGTTTCTCATTCTACTCATGTATGGAATTCCTTAAATGCCTCAAACACCTACAAAGATGCCCAAACTTCTCCTGAAAGGTCTTCAACAAAGGTGATGAAATATAATATACTGCCAAGTGATTTATCAAGCAATAGACATCAGCATGCACCAATTTAAGCACATATTTTCTTCTAATTTGCTAAGTTAATTTTTGAAATGAAACTCTAAGTTATTTGCCACCTAATCATGAATGCATGGCTCAAGTGTTTTACGTTTAATATTGGGAAGAAGTTCCTTTCGAGCCAAAATTTGCAATCCCTTTTCGCTCATGTGTATCCTAGCCTCTTATGCTATAGTTTTAAGCTTGAGTACTCACAGGTAACTTTTGCTTTCCCTTTGCATAACTTTCCTTGTGTGACATACAAATCCTTTCTTCCTCTAGCTATGATCATACTGCCCTTAGTAAGTTTCCATTTACCTGTACTAAAGAGGTTTCTCAAACTAGCATCATCAAGCATCCAAGCTGAGATGAGGTTGAGACGCAAATCTAAAACATGTCTCACATCCTCAACACAAACTTGCACCCTATGGTAGTTAACAATTTAACATCAGATATACCAACGATCTTGCTTGTAACTTGATTTCCCAATTTGATGGTACCAAAGTCACCGCTTTAGTATAAGACATGATTTTAGCACATAATATACACATCATGTTTAAGTGAGGAGTTACCTTCAAATTGGGCTGTTCTTTAACCATTTAACCATTTTACTTGGCTGTTCTGCTCTCTTATTATCAGGTTCACTCAGTGTTGTGGCTAGTTGTGAGATGCATGACGGCTGTCAATCTTCATGACTCCGGTGCTGGTTTCCATCATGCAAATTTTGACTCTGGTTTAAGATAGTTGTACTCCCTTTCCAATCTTAATTCATTAATTCTCCTTAGAAAAAAAGAAAACTTCAAAGGATGAGTATGTTTCGACAACTCTCTCTCTTTCCCTAAGTTTGGAAACTAAATAAAGATTAGAACTTTGCCAGCGCTGTGCAAGCGTCTCACTTCTTCTACTTCATTTGCTCCCCTCTCTTCGAAAGGGCGTCTGGAGAATTCAGCCAAACAATAAAAAGAAACCGTTCATTGTTGCATAAGGCACGCCAGGAAAGTTCCGACGTTTGCCAATTAAAGAAGTATGCTCATCTTTTCTACTTGTTGGTCAGAATTCAATCTTTTATAGAATAAGTTTTATGGCTATACTATTTGACGGAGAACTTGAGTTTGGTCCTTCAACAGCGTAGAGAGAGAGCTTTGCGGATAAGTTGCAACGAAGTGCTTGTTCATTGCATATGATTCTATAATAACTTACCAAATAACTATATTCTTTATATTTCTAGGTCTTGCCCCTCTCTCTCTCTCTACAAGTGCAAGTGTTGGTCTTGTCGTTCATGTGTAAGGTAACGTCTAGGTATTATTTCTACGTTAGTCTCTCTTAGATTTTCGTTTTAGCTTCATGAATTCAGGGTTGCAAAGGCTCTCTATTCGGGAGAAAAAAGACAGCGAGTTCGTTGTTTCTCCAAAGGATGTTCAGACGAACGACTTTGCTGCGGTTCTTAGGGATGCACGAGGTAAGCTTGTGACTGCTATTTCAAGTTTTTTCCCTATCCTGTTTGACCTAGTTCTTGCCTAAATTATGTCTATAAGGGAAGCTCTTTCTTGGCTAAAAGACCAACAGCTTGCCAAAGTCATTGTGGAGTCGAATTGTTTGGCAGCTGTCCAATCAATATTAGCTCCTTCGTCAAATCGGTCTGCGATTGAAATTTTGACCCTTGATTGTTTATCATTCAAGCGACATTTCCTTTACTTGTCTTTTTAATGGACGCGTAGGATTGCCAATAAGGCGACTCATGCTTTAGCCAGGATAGCCTTATTACATGTAAACTCACATCACTGGACTGATCGTCCTTGTTTAGTCTCCATGTTAAATTCAGATTGTTCGACTTCTGTTATTGTTGAGGGGGAAAGGCTATTAGATTCCAGGTGTACGGAGTAAGCCTGTTGGCTTGGGTTAGTATTCTTTGTCTTCCCTGCCTTTATCTGTTTTTTGCGCTAATGTTAATTTTATTAAAAAAAAACAAAAAGAACTATACTCTATATATTCCTGTCTAAGAGGAAGCCACGTACGGATGATTAGGGGGTAACAGAAATAATGCACGCTGGTGAAAGCTGTTCCTCAACCTGTGATCGACTCTGATCACCCAGAAACTGAAATTGCAGGGGATAATTGAATCTGTAGAGTAATACAACACAGAATGGATGGTTGGTTAGTTGGCCACTGGCCGGTAAATCCTTTGCTGCCTTCTGTATTGTATTTTGGCGCTGGAATAGATCTTTTCTGGATTCAGGCCTACTAGAACCCGTGAGGTTCCTCGGCGAGTTTGTGGCGAAGAATATTGATACAGTAACACAAATTTGTGGCACATCAATATCTTGAATGATTAGATTTTATGTAAGTGCGTTTTTATGGCCGCAAGGGATTTGCTGACTCATTATGGGTTAGGATGGAAGTTGAAGCACAACGCCATACAGTTGCATATATACAAGGGAAGAAGTAATATTTCTCACTTAAATTCCCTGGTATTAATGTAATTTGAATGGTATATAATCAAGGAAAGCTCCTAGCAACCTTTAACAAGAACATCATTTCGGATAAAATAGATGAACAAATACATACAGTACATGAAAGCAAGAAGTACTCAAATCTCCAACAATAGGCTACAACATGTATAAAAGCTTCTTAACCCTAATAAGCCCATTAGTA
Organism: Erythroxylum gracilipes; assembly: GCA_026413385.1. Classification (NCBI taxonomy): domain Eukaryota; kingdom Viridiplantae; phylum Streptophyta; class Magnoliopsida; order Malpighiales; family Erythroxylaceae; genus Erythroxylum; species Erythroxylum gracilipes. Next base: position 19,632,204 of record JANZLC010000002.1, on the reverse strand, counting down.
CGAGTAGGAAACTTTGTCTACAATAGAAGAATCATATCTCAAAGAGTCAAATATTTCCCACGTAAATTCACTTTGCATCAAAATCCCATATAAAATGTGAATCACAGAAAGGCATGCTCAAAATTCGTGGCACAGCCAATATAAATATGAATCCCATCTAGCTATTACATGAAGCTATGGCTTTCTCACCATGAAAAGTCAAGGATATCGAACAGAAACCATATGGTAATGGATACATTACCAATAGAATCAAATTAACGCTCAAATGAACCTCCAAGAAATATAAACCTGAAAGAGGCAACTTGCAATTATTCCTGTCAGCAGTTAAATATGTATATATATCCTAGCGACAGCCATTTTGTACTTACAAGGTGGGTTCTCTCCCTTCCAAGCTTCCAGTGGATCAATGACAATTTATACCTTAATATACAATGGAACAACTTGATTAATCTCCCAGCTAAAAGTTATTGATCTCCTGGTCCCACTTCTGGGAAAAACAACTAAATGAAAAGAGATGAATGGCCATACTAGAAAATTGAAATATAAAACCATGAAAAGAGAAGCTTGGCCTTGCTTCTGTGACAGTCCTTTTGTTTAACTACTCATTGTTTGTAATTGGCATTGCCAATCTTGCTCGTCAACAGTGGCTTATCCTTCAAATTGCCACTTAAGCTGGTTTCAGAGTTGCATGATTGTTCTGGTGGTCCAGGTCTAGTCCAGATTTTTATGTGGCCCTCTCTGCATACGGTAAGAATAGATTCCTGGGTAAATACTAAGCCAGAAAGGGGTTCCGTGTGAACACGATGTGCAACTAGTGGAGAAAGCTTGGGGACATCTCTCATGCTTGGTGCAGGTTGCAAAGTGCCAACAGGCACAACATTTTCCCAATGTGAGGACTGACTTCCAGCGCCAAAAGTGGGAGATCCAACAGGAGGGCGGCGTAATGGCACTACAATCTCATCCAATTCCAGGTCCCACAGAAGCAATTGTGTATCCTGTCCATTAACACATAAAGTTGCAATGTTTCTTGTTTCTGAGGCTTTAGCAAACAGGATTTGAAGAATTTTTCTACTTTGAACAAACAGGCTACTACATCATATTTGCCTATTTGACCTTACTTCAACTCTTACCACTTCAGGCAATAGTATTCATAAATGTATTTATATCTTTATTACGATACCATGTATTGGCTCCATGGCCATGTTAAATGCCCAGTAGACTCTGAAATTATGCCCAAGTTCTCATTCCTTAAGCTTTAGGTCCTCAAAGTGTCAGAACAAAGATGAGACCCTTTGAACTGTATTGTTCTCCAGTTAAGCAGCATTTCTCCTAGTCATCACAAATCATACATCTAATATATGCCTATCATTTTAATCTCCCCAGAATGTGAAATCACATGGTTAAGGAGAAATTCAACCTTTAATGGCAAGTTAAGAATTCAATAGCAATATTAACATCCATGTAAGTACCTGACCAACTGAACCAAACCGATACATGACATTCTCCCCCGTGTCATCTGAGTTTGGTGATGACCAATAAGAATCAAAAGCCACTCCACTGACCTGCCAGCACCATCATTTTGCAGTTAAGTAAGATGGCCATGGCCATGAGCAACAATCAATCAATTACTCCATTGCTTGATGAAAATCTTACCCAGGAGTTATGCCCCTCACCCCATGCCACAACTTTCCGGTCTTCCATACTCCACACTTGAACTAAATCATCTTCACCTCCAGTCAAAATGTACTTTCTATCCATGCTGACAGACAACAATTTGTATGGATCACATTTAATTCTCTATAAGGAGATAGAAAAACTAATAAAAAAAGTTAAAAACAAGATACATCAGCCGACAAACTGCAATAGGCCTGGATTGTAACTTCTATTATAATACCAGAAAAATTTCTAGTGACGACTTATGACTTGAAAATCAGGTCAGTCATTCACCTCCAAGCGCAACATAGCAGAGCACCATAATAACTTTTTCCACCACATATAAGTTGTTCTTTTGAATAGTCAAAAACTCGTAAATACCCTGCACTCAGTGAAATTTTGGGCTAATAAGATTCTCAATAAATTAGAAAAACAAGATGTGAAAAAATTTACTGCAATTGAATAAGAAGAATGCATTACCATCTCTTCCAACAGTGGCTAAGTAGGTCCCATCAGTTGAGAATGAAATACTATTAATTGAACCCTGGCAAATATGCCATCTGGCGACTGGGTTACTCTGCATATAGTTTGTACCGATCAACAAATGATGATAGGAATGAGGGTTAGCAAATTTTATTGCGATGTTCTTCTGAAACTAAAAGGAATACTACACAAGCCACTTTTAGTGATACTCTTCTATTCATAGTGTCAAGAGGGGGCTGGGGCCAAGGAAAGAAAAAACACTTAATCCAACTTCAGGTCTCCCAATAAAGCATACAGACAAGCACGGAACCAAAACCTTGTAATTGATGTAAATAAAGCCAGATATATTGATTCACAAAGTAGCTCTCTTGCACTAAAATATTGATTGTTTGACAATCCTGCACAATAACACTAAGGTATAACATCAAAGATTATAAAGGGGGAGCTAAGAAAATCTAAATAAATTAGACAAAAATCTAGAGAGAGAAAGAGATGGCTGGGAACTGATGGACCCACAGTGCCACAAGGAAAGCCCATTTTCAAAGAGTGGAAACCAAACAAATGAACACTCTATCCACAAAGGCACTTGGAATAGTTTGATTAAGAAACTAATTCTATAAAGTTGCAGCACCTTAGAAAAACGTGATAATCTTGGAGTTTGCCACATCAGGGCAAACTGCTTTTGCTTGCATATAAGTATTTCTCTCTCCTTGCATATTTTGCATTAGTATACCATTGGATTTAAACAAGCAGCTATTTTCATGTACATGTATGAGATGGTTGTTGTTTCCTAGGATTCATTAAGTACTAAATTGTTAAAATTCCATACTTGAACTAAGATCAGGAAACATTTAATAATAAGAACACATCATGATTTTTATCTACAACAAGAATCGATTGTAGTACCTTGTTATAACGAGCATGTGAAACAGAAAATTGAGTTGGATCTTTCATAACAGGGAACGAAGAATCACCTGCTCCATCTTTGTTCTAGAGGAAGTATATGTAAACTAATCAAATCAAGAAATATAAAAGTAGAAACATTAAACTTAAAAAAAAGTTGTCAGAAACAAATTTTCCCATCAAGCTTGCCTTTTCATACACGTACAAATTCCCATCAGCATGAGCAACAACAAAAGAGCCATCAGTTCCAGGCACCCATGCAACACTTGTGCAACGACTGTTAAAAAGAAAAACTGCATTAGTATAACTGATCGTGATACATGAATTTCTTGTACATGAAATCCAAGCTTACAGGAATTCTTACAGAATACTTAAATGACAACAATATTAAAGATAATCCTTGTCTTAAAGTTCCACAACTGGGAAAAGCAGAAAAGGAAAGGACAAGGTCACAATACTGCTCTTGACTTTCTAGAATATTTCCAGCCAAAGAAGTAAATACTTTACATGCATATACAAAATGTGGGTGGTATGGTACTATTGGGAAAAAAGAGTTTGATAACCACACAACCGATAAGTGGAAAAGTTTAGGGTCTAGGAGACATACAACAAGAATGCTAAAGTAGCTAGATTGGCTTGTAGAAGTTAAAAGGAAAAATGAATACTCCTGCAGAAGATAAATAGTGAAACGAGAACTTTCTTGTGTTTTCCTTTCTGTTATATAACCACTCAAATATACGTTGTTAGCAACTTGAGAATGTTCCAGCAATCACAGATCATTAATGAAAGATGACAGAATTGATAAATGTGATTAAGTAATTTATCCCCATGTGTTGGCAGTCACTTGCTTCCTTCTTTACATCAATGTGAATTAAATTGATATCAGTGATGTGGATTACATCACTGTGAATTACATACCACTTGGCAACCTTCTTTACAAAACATCATCACTAAACAAGTTTATATCAGTGAAGTTACGGAAGCACCTTTTACATTAATTAACCAGATCATCTCTTTCAAGAAGACAAATCATCAAAATATCACCAGCAACAGATTGCAGGAAAATTCAAGGAGCTACAAGAGTGAGGTAACTCTTGCCTGTTATTAACAGAACCATCTTTGTTATAGTGCTGGGCCCCTACAAGCTTCTTTCCAACATCCTGTAATTGTTGTCTCAGTGACACTGAGTACACTACAATTGCAAAAACATGACTAGTAACTTCAGAAAGTTTACACTAACCCAAAGGAAAAGATATGGCAATTGAATCTCTGGTACAATAGCATACCATCACCAGAGTTTAATCCAATAATCAAATCATGTCCATCCTTAGAGTCTTGATCAAAAGCATGACACACAGGATTTGAGTTACTAAAATGGATGGATTTTATAGGGTCCTGTAGAGCAAAAAGAAAGGTCTCAGATAACTGTCTTTCCTTGTTTACTAAAAGAATAAGACTAAAAATACCTTATCTTGAGAGTTTAAATCACTTATAAAAATCATATCACCGACGTTGAAGATCAAATAAGTCCCTTTTCCATCAAAATTTGTATTTATCATTGAACTATTAGAACTTGATGCGCCAAGTGATCCAATCCTACTACTTCCACTAACACTTTTACTCCCACCATTCCCTCCAACGAAGCTTAGTGCACGGCTTCCATTGCCAGCACCCAACAACCTAGCTGCGGCTGACCGTACCCCGCTGCTCGCACTAAAGCTTGAAGCTGGAGCAGTCGGAGTTGATGGAGATGGTTTGTCCTTGAGATTGGCTACACTTACCTAAGATAAAAAAACTCGTCACACATTTGTTCTCAGAAACATATATCTAAACGTGCAAATTTTAGTCTCACATATCAATTGAAAATTCTACCTATATTCACTTTAAAAACTCAATCTTTGTGAAATTACAATATAAGAATATTGAAGCTGAAGGTGAAAATTAAACAGACAAAATGCAGTCAAATATGAATTGTAAAGGAATTGATATTAACAAAAAGCTCTTAGAAATTAATGAACAAACAACGTGTAACTGGCATAGTCAATCTCAAAACTCGTAAAACAAAATGAAAATTTCCAACATAATTCTGGCGAATTGAGATGAAAAGTCGATTTGAACAAATGGGTATTGACCTAATGCCATAAAATCACAAACTGATCCAACAAAAATAAGAGAAAAAATTTGACGAATAATGTGTAGTGATTAAACAATCAAAGAAAGTGAAGCACCTGAGTGACGGTTTTGCCGTGAGCGAAGTGAAGAAGACCAGAAGGGTGAGTTTTCTCGTACTGAAGTTTATACCTTCCTTCTGGGGTTTTGAAATAGGTCTTCAGTCCCGGAGATTGGCCGGTCGCCGAAGAAGACGACGGTGAAATCATGCCGTTAGTCGTGTTGATCATGGTGATGATAGCTCTCGCTACAATACACTCCAGAGCATCTGATCATGACACTGAAAATTTCCCTCTCAATAGGATCAATATAGGGTGTATATAAATGTGGTATGGAAACAAAAGGTGAAGTTTTGGTTCGCTCCTTCTCCTTTGCTTGCCTTTGTGTTTCTCTTTCGCAGTGATCTTCTTCAAATGGACAATGAGGTTTTAGATCCTCTGGCTTGCGGCTGTCCGAGAATCGGTGTCGTTTTAACAGATTGTTTTTAATTCAGTTGGCGTTTTGACTTTCGAGAGATGAAGTCAACGAAACAGACGGTGGAGATTGCTGACGACGGGAGTGGACGGTGGTGGTTAAATTCAACTCGTAAGTGAATACTTGGTAGATAACTGCAGGCAGGTGTATTTTGGGAAGGTCATGTCTACCCGAGATCCTGCTTTGGGCTTCTCAAGGTCATGAGAAGCTAATGTCAATTTTAAAAAGTATTATCTTCCTCTTGACAAGTTACACTTAATTTAGTTTTGTATATAATTATTAATTAATGAGATTTTAGTTTGATATCAAATATCCAATTAAGATTAACAAATTTGAATTATAGTGGATGAATTTGTTAAATTAAATCAAAATATTATTCATTATATAAAAATTAAATTATGTCTAATAAATCTACTATCTAATTTACAAAAAATATCTATATTCAAAAAATAATTCTTAAATTGGGCATAAATTAGATTATTCAAGATTTTATTAAAATCCTAAAAAGTTCTCTAAAAATTTTGTGTTTTAAGTATTTTTAGAAAATATGAAAAACATGATAAGAAATACAGTCGTGTCTTAAAGTGTGCTTATTAAGTGAATCGGTTTTACAAAAGATACACCCCAAGCAAAATATGTGGTCAGAGTTATATCTTAAAGTATGTTTATTAAGTAGAAGCTTCCAAACCATGTTCTTTACTCTTTTTTAAAAAGCTCAAAATATAGAAGTTTTAGAAAACTTACTAAGCTTTCTCTAATATCTTAAATCATCTCAATTAGTATTTGGATGAGCAAGTTATCTCAAATTTAAGAAATATTGTATAAATTGGATATAGACAAGTTAAAATTGATTTAGTTTTATATATAATTAATAATATTAATTATATACAAAATTAAACTAGGTATAGTACATCTATTGTCTAATTTATCTTTCAAAATATCAAATTTAGAAAATATTTCTTAAATTAGGCATAACTTTTGATAGGTGTAGATTGTATCGTATTTTTGTGGGTAGTTTAGTGTGTAGCTAGTTGTTAATTTGATTGTTTAGTGCGTGTTTAGATTAGAATTGTGTTAGTAAATATTTGTGTTTAAAATGTTTTTATGGGTTGGAACATGATGTTGAGCTTCAATTTTGTATTTATGAGATGTCTTGACGTGTTTGTTAATGTTTTAGAGTAATTGGAGGAGATTAAGAGAAGATCTGAGAAACAACTTAGGGCCGCGATCGTAGCACAGAAGCAAGAGCAAGGAGCCACGATCATAGGGAATATGCAAGATCATGACAGAAGCTGGTGTAGGGAGCCATAATCGTGGCGTGGCGTGGCATTATGGGCCACGATCGTGACAGAAGTAAAAAAAAAAAACCCTAGCCATGATTATGGCCTGCGCGATAAATACGAGGATAGCTGTAGCATCCCACTCTCACAGGACACATACCCGACATCCTGAATGATATCCAAATATGTACCCCATAAGGGTGGGATGCTAGAGCAGTCACGACACTAACTTAATCATGGCATCATCATTTAATCTGTAAATTTCACACTATTTAAAAACCCAAATTTCTCATTTCATTTCATAAAACCGAATATGTATATTGTAGCATTTCATATTTCATCCCTATATACAACAACTTCTACACATGTACATTTTTAAAAACTATCAGAGTTTACATCTTTGTATACAAACACGCTACATACATGAGGAATTATACAAAAATGCTATCTAGATTCTTCAGTCTCAGCTAACTGACCTTTAAGTCATTTATTCTTTCCAAAGTTACAAAAATTATATTTTTTTCTAGAGTCTCTCTGTCACTAGTATCCTCTCTCAAACCTAAAATGTCAACATTGCAATTTGGTGAGTTTTGCGAACTCAGTGAGTTAACCATCTTTGATGGTTCACTCAAATCATATAACACATCACACATATATTCACATAATTCACATCATTTCATTTATCATGTAGAATCACATATCACTTACTTCACATATCACATTCAGAGCAGTCAAACATATCATTTTGATCATTTAAAACATATATATCAATTATAAATCCAATGCACATGGGACTCACTTTCATTTATTACTTTGTTGTGATCGAGTGCCTTTTTACTAGCTCATATCTCTTGTGGATGTCGGGCTTGTTTCAAATAATGTCCCATATCCTTTAGTGGATACCAGGTACATTCACAACTGAGTCAGAGACTCTTATCACATTTTGAGCTTTAAGCTCTTTTTCAATGGCTACTCCGGTCATAACACCCTTTATGTTGTCATGCATTCATGTAATGAAATGCATCATATTCACATTCACATTCACATTTATTATCGGACCTTGGTGCGGCATTCAACATAAATGTTGAGTATCACTTATTTCATCAAATTCACATACAAGGAGCACTTCCAATATCTTGTTCATACATCAAACGCCTCGGAAATTTAATGTTCGGAATCAACACAATCACATTCACAAAATAATTCAATATAGAATTTAAAACAAACAATTATTCAAATGAGACCGTATAGGTTACTCATAGTTTGCTCCAGAAAGCTATTGCCTCGAAGTCCCGGCAACGTCTGGATATGGTCGCTCAAATCGCTCTTCTAAATCATACAATACATACACATTTACACACATCACAACTTTGCACAGTTATAAATATTCATTAATGCACAAATGTGTTTATGGATTATGTACAATGTATGCTCAATGACAATCTCGGGTATTTTTTCTTTATTTTCATCTTTCATACTTCGAAACTCATATATGTCTAATTTGAACTTAGGTTTACACCTCAATAATACAAATTCATTCCAATTTCATCACTCAATCACATCTTGTAAGGCTTGATTATCCTAAGTTCCTCAATCAATAATTACCAATCCTTTCTAATGAATTCAGATGATCATGAATTTTGGTGGAGAGGAAGAACAATGTGTGAGGAGTTTGTGGTTCAAATTTCAAGTCAATCGGAGGTCCGGAGAAGAAGTTATGGTCAAAAAAGTTAAGGATATTCAAAATTGTCAAAAATCACTGCACTCTCACTATCACAATTGTGAATTTCCAGATACCTCCTCTCTGTCACGATCATACTTGTGCATGATTGTGCAACTCCTTTGAGGTTCCCTTCTGTCACAATCGTGCTTGTGTACAATTGTGCGACTCCTCTGAGGGTTCCTCTTTGTCACGATCATGCACTACCCCAGGTGATTCCCTTCTATTATACACGATCGTGCACTCCCAAATGATCAATATTCAAGCTTCATTTAGTTACTCTCCAACACATATTTTTAGATCAATTTATATGGCCATTTTGACATAGAAAAAGAAGGATTTAGGCAAAACATTCTTCTAAAAAATTATTTTTATATATCTTAAGTTTCTAATGACACTAATTTCATACAATTTGGTGCAGTATTCTTCAAGTCATACACAAATTACTACCTACTGTTCTCAAATTGCAACTGCACCCAGTATTCAACTTTAAGTCAAATTTCAAAACCCTTAGAGATAGAATTCAAATTTGATTTCTTCATGAAAATTATATCCATATGTCTCTAATTTAATCCAAATTAGTAATCATCCCATTTGGATGTCTATAGATTAAGATATGGCTAAAATATAGATACATGTTCAGTAAAAACACTACATCTACACATTTTCTAGCACCGTTCATCACCATTTTCATCGTAGTTCATCTCTTTTTCTTAGTCTATCTCTTCCAGCTTATTTCTTCAATATTTCCTCTTCATTCCTACTTCTATTTCAATTCAATTTCAATCACTAACAAATCATACTCTATGTTTGATTATAATACCGAAAACATAACATTTACATCCATATATTTTCATCACTGAATTTCTACACCTTATCAATGATCTTTCTATTTCAAACTCATCTTTACAGCAATTCATGAAATATTAATCATCATAAACATACAAACAAGACACCAATATTCTCATTCTTCATCTACTTTGCACATGTGTAATGACCACTATTCTCATGATCATGTAATATCAATTAATTACCATATTTGTTTCATATTTATACTACTCATGAGAATTAACATGTTACTTACTTGCTAAAACTCCAAGTTCTTCAAAAACACCAAGAAGCCCTAACTTCTCAT
>JANZLC010000002.1:19603402-19622287 GCA_026413385.1 Erythroxylum gracilipes | reverse complement strand
TTATTAATAATAACAACAACAACAACAATATTATTGGTATTAATACAGAAACCCAAGTTACAAACCAAACATCATTTGTTATACCCATTCCTATTCCCATTCCCATTCCCATTCCCTTCTACTATTATACCCATACTCATTCTCAAACCCGTGCTCAAACCAAACGCCCCCTTATTAAATTAAGAGTATAAGGAAATCACTGATTAGGAAAGCTTATAAAAACTAACCATTAAGCACTTCAAGCACATTCTTGGTACTAACAGGAAACTTAACCAATTCTCTAAAGGGTTATCTGGAAAATTATTTTCCTTCGCAAGTTGAAGTTTATCTAATCGAGGAAGTCAATCTATTGGAGATTAAGAACATCTTATTTAGCTTACACCCAGACAAGGCACTAGGCATGAATAACTTCAATGCAAAATTTTTCCAATCAATATGGCATTTAATAGGATATATGATAACAAGTTTAGTTTTGGAACTCTTCAATAGCACTTACATTTTAAATAAACTCAATAAGACCTTTGTGACTCTTATTCCTAAGGTTCTTAATCCTGTTTCATTAATATAGACCCACTTCTTATTGCAATGTAATCTATAAGGTGATCTCCAAGATCCTTGCCAATAGACTCAAAAGAGTTATACTTACTTTGATTAGCCCTAATTAAACTTCTGATATTCATTATAGGAATATTAAGGATAATATCATGCTTGTACAGGAACTCTTTAAGAGATACTACTCTAAGAATTCTATTAAGAGTTGAACTTTCAAAATCAACTTGACATAGGCTTCTGACTCTCTTAATTGGAGCTTTCTAATTAGCTTAATATAGCTTACAGGTTTTCTAACAAATTCATTATGTGAATCACCACGTTCATCAATTATACTTCTTACTCTATTCTAATCAATTTTGAACCATCAAAGATCATTAAGGTCTAAGGTGCCTTTCTTTCACCTAATTTATTTGCTATCAGTATGGAAATTTTTACCTGACTGTCAAGGTTAAACATAAGCATTGAACCTAGTTTTAAATTTCTGATAAATTTGTAAAGCTTGTCCTTTTTAATTTATCATTTATGGATGTTCTATTACTCTTTCGTGGTGCCAATCTAGAATCCATTAAGCTTATGTTTAGCTCCTTGGAGTCCTTAAATCAATCTTAGGTTTAGTTTTAATCCAAACAAAAGCTCAACAAGTGTAAAATATTGTATATTTAGTTCAATGTTCTCATCAACAGGTGTAAATCAGAGTATATCTTCACTTGTTTCTATTGGAGGCCTCTCAATACAACAACTCCCATTTAAATATCTAAGGGTTCCTATCTTTATAAAAAAAAACACCTTTTAGGATTGTTTACCCTCTTGTGTAAAATCCCAAACCTTTCCTTTCATTGAATATTTTTTTTATATTCAGTGAATAGTATTTTTGGGGTATCCAACATCAAAATATTGAAAATTATGCGGAATAAGTGTTAGAATGCAAGGATAATGAAACGGATCGAAAATAAGTCTGATAGGATAGATTTCAAGAGTTTCAAAAGTTTAAGACTTAACCCTTTTTGGAAAGTAATGGGTATTAATGATTTTAAACCCATTTGAAAATTTTTAAAGTATCTAATCAATAAGTATTGACCCTAATTCCAGTATTTCATGTCAATTTGATGATAAGACAATTATGGAATATTTTTGGAATTTAATTCAATTAGTTGGTGAATTAAATGCATTAAAGGGTAATTTGGTCATTTTTGTATGCATTAAAGGGCAATTTGGTATTTTTGGTATTCATTAAAGGACAATTTGGTCATTTTACATGGTGTTGGTTGAAGGATGAGTCATTAGAAGAGAACCAATAGGAAGGTGACATGTGGAATCCATTAAATGAGTATAAAAAAGCATAAAGTAAGACATTTAACTTCATTCTTTAACATAACAGTTGAGTGTTGAGAGAGAGTGAACCTCAGAGACGAAAAACAAAAGTGAAAGAAGAGAAGCAAGTGTGAAGGTCAACCAAGGAGAGAGTAAGAAAAGGGCTTCCATTGTTGATGGGTTTTGACGGAGATTTGAAGAGATCTTGATCAAGTAAAGGTGTTCAACAAATACCCACAAAATTGGAGGAAAAAGTGGCAGTTTTCTTTCCCTAAATTCCTAATTTTTGTGGGTTTTTAGTAAGGGATGGATGTGTTTAAGATCAATGGTGTCTTGGTATTATTTTGGTGTTTCTTTGCATGAATTTGGTTGAATATGACAAGAGAGTAACTTGTAGTAGAATTATGTCTTAGGTTTATTTGAAACATTCTCATTATTTTGGCCTTAAATCGACCTAAAGAACTCCAAATTGAGTGACTTCAACTGGAAATGAAACCTAAGACATAGTACTAAAAATTCATAGAAGAGACTCTAACCTAATTCTGGCTGAATCATATTGGAATTTGAGATTGGTGATCTAATGTTGCCTTTATATTGGAGCAGCTTGTGATGTTTGGTGCATGTTTCTTGATTTAGAACTTAAAATGGCATGATTTTGGATTATATGAAAATTAGAGACATAGAGGAACAAATGTCTTGAAGACCTCAAAACCTAATGTGAACGTCTACTACGTGAAAATTTAGGAACAAGTGGAGGTATGAATTTTGGACAGGGGTCATAACCATAACTCATCATGCATGATAGTGATATGGTGAATTAAATTGAGTGAGATAGTGTTTTGGAGAAATTGTTAAGTTAGAATAGGTAAAATATGATATTTAAGTGACTTTCGCAATTATATTTGGAAACGAAGAACAACAGGTTAGCTTACGGAAGTAAGTAGAAATACAATTAGTGTATGTGTTACGTGATTAAATTCTAATATCAAATTAGGTTAAACCAAATTTATAGTTTTAATGTCTTATTTCCGAATTTGGAAATAAATGTCTAAGCGACATGCGATTTGTGTAGGTAAAGGAGAGGCACCAAACGCTCAAGTATGCTTGGCGATAAGTTTGCAAAGCAATAAGTATTCTTTAAAATCATTTTATGAAAATGATTTCTATTATATCATGAAGTGAATATTGATTATGAGTTTTATATGAATATTGTGAGTATAAGTTAATGTTTTAGTAATATATATAAGTTAATGTTTTAGTAATATATGAATTGAAGTTTGAAAGTTAAATCTACGTTAAGATGATGCTATTAGTTGATAAAAAGGAAATGGTTTCTAGCCTATGGTATACCTATAGGTTTTATACATGTTATTATAGTGGTATATAACGGTTAACCTAGTACAGGTAAACGATGTAAAACCAGCTCCGTAATTAGTGGTTAACCAGTTGTAGGTAAGTGACATAGAACCAGCTTTATAACTATTAGTATATAGTGGTTAATCTAGTACAGGTAAGTGGTGTAAAATCAACTTCGTAACTTGTGGTTAACTAGTTGTGGGTAAGCAATGGAGAACCGACTCTGTAACTACCAATGTATAGCGGTTATCTTAGTTTAGGTAAACGATGCAGAACCACCTCTGTAACTTTATGCCTGAGGGCACCATATGGCAAAGAAGTTAGTGATAGGCTACGTCGTGTAAGAAATTCATTATATTTTTAATGCTGTCACTATTTATTTGAAAAGTGATTTGAGAAACTTGATTTTGGGAAGCATATATGTTTCATATTAATATTGAATTATACGAATTGGGATGAATTTGTTTTATGGAGGTTTAAATTATTAATTGTGATTTGAATAGAAAATCTAGTACTTACTGAGCTCGTTTAGCTCACACTCTCTTTTCTATTTTAAATGAAACCTCCTAAGTACACGCTCAGAAGCTTCAGTAGTAGGGACTCTACCTCACAAGTAGTCAACTTCGTCAGTTGCTACTGTGTAGACATTTTTTCCTTGTAAATATTTTTGAGAACATTTGCATTTTCATGAATATGTTTTGGATTGTATTTTGTCTAAAGAATGTTTTAAAGTTAAATGGATGAATATGTTTGAGCTTTTTTTATTATTGAAGTGATTGTTGAGATTGCTTGTGAATGAATTTAAAGTTCAAAATTTGTAGTGGAGATTTTAAGAAGATTAAAGAAGTTTTTTTGAAATTTTACAGCGATTTGAAAATTTTGAGGTCAAAATATAGTTGTTGTGCTGCCGAAATTAAAAAAAAAACTCCAGTGATTACGTCTTTTAATGTTAGGACTTTTTGGTCAAAAAGACAATAGGCTTAGCTCCACGGGAGCCTTCTAGTTAGATCAGATATCGACCGGAAAGTCACCTAGTCATTTCAAGATAGGGCATGCTCGGTTTTAATGGAGGTAGAGTGCAATTTATTATTTCCATCCTATCAAAATTTTACAATTACTAGTGCTCTCAAAGAACATTCTAAAATCTATAGATAAACTTTTGAGGGACTTCTTTTGGAGTGGGGTTAACAGTTCTCCTAAAATTTCAAAGGTGAAGTGGTCAAATGTATGTTTATCTAAAGATCATGAGGTTATAGGTATTTGCTCAATCGCATTGTCTAGCAAGGTCCAATTAGTCAAAAGATTTTGATAAATTTGTGTAGAGAAGGAAGCTCTCTAGATTAGGTGGCTGTGGCTGTGTATGTATTTTCTGAAGGGGAAAAGCATTTGAAGCGTTAAGGTAAAGGATAATGTCACATCGATATTGAAACAAATTTTGCACCTGAGGTACTCAATCTCGCTCTACATCAAGCACAAGGTGGGGGATGGCAATGACAAGTTGTGGTGCACCACAAGTGTGGGACAATAGCTCAATGCCAGTAAAGCATGTGTACTCTATTTGCAACTACAAATCAGATCAGAATTCTATGTAGTGAAATTGCCACAATCAATCAACTATTGTTCACTATCGCTCCCCTGAGAAACTGCGATGGTTTTGCTTGATTCCCCCATGACTTCCTGTAGAAATTGTAACGAATCAGAATAGCAGTTCCATAATCAAATATACAAGTTTAACAAGTTAGGAAACAAGATCAGGATTAGATGTACCACAAGACTTGATGCATATTAAGTCGTTAATCTCTCTTTTTCTCAAGCCCTTCTCCATATTTTACAGGGTCAGTAAATGGGACGGGGAATTATATCTTAAGCTCTGTCTCATTCTGTACAACTACACACTGTTCTAATTCCTTAAAAAAATTCTCTAGCCTCAGATATATTGCAATTTCATCAATAATATATGGTAACTGTTACTGAAAATTATCCATAAATGTGGGATAGTAGCCTAGGGAATAATCTTTTCTTTAAAATGTTAAGCAGCAATTCTAAGTCTTCAAGACGATTCAACCTCCAAACAAGGAAAATGTTTTAGGGATTGACCTGAGAAAGAAATACATGAAGAATGATGAAACACTTAAATCCAAAACCAGGATAACTATGATCAATTCATGCTCTTTTCAGTCATTGCAGAACAAGTGGTACATATATTTCTGAATAAATCTAACTTCAATTTCGAATTCTATTCTCCAACTCTACTAGATCTTTAGGCACTGTCATAGGTTTTTCAAAAATCAAGTCATTCCCAGGATTCCGTTTAGAATTTTCCATATTCCCAACTGTTGTCTTGTCCTTGTTTCCAATTAAGAGATAATATTTGTCATAAATTGAACATCTAAATTGTTAGCTAATAATCCCAAACCTGAACATGTGTCTGGTGCTTGTTATCTCGTTGTTCATGTTCCTTTTGCCGCTGTTGTGGCAATGGTAATTGTTGTTGGTGATGGTCTTGCTGCTGCTGTTGTGGTAGTAGTTGTTGCTGTTGGTAAAGATGGTCCTGCTGCATTTGATAGGACTGTTGTGGTAGCATCTGTTGTTGCTGATGAAATTGCAACTGTTGCTGTTGTTGCCTTACTTCTTGTCTCTGTTGTGGTTGATTTTTCCACACAAATGGTCCTGGCTGTTGTTGCTGAAGATGATGCTCCTGCTCTTGTGGATAAGGAAATTGCTGCTGTTGTTGCTGAAGATATTGATGTTGCAACTGCTGTTGTTGCTGATGTTGATAGTTCTGCTGCCAAAGCTGCTGCTGTAAAGGGGACTTCTGTTGAAACTGCTGCTGTTGTTGCCAAAGCAGCTGCTGTTGCTGTTGTTGATAGTAATAATATTGCAATATTTGGTTATATGCTTGGCTATCCTGAACATTTGCACTTTGCCCATTATACTGTGCTTGATATTGAGATGTCTGTGTCTGCTGAAGAGAATAAGATTGAGAAAAGGGGGGAATTTTCTGTTGCTGTGCATTTTGCATTGACCAGGCCTGAGGATTAGATACTGTAGTAGAGGCGGGACTCTGATTCTGTCCTTGAATACCTTGATGGGGGCTTTGCAAAGAAAAAGGTTGTGACAGGTAGCCTTCACTCATCGGTAGATGAGCATCATTTTCAACTTGTGGACACTGATGAGAAGCCAGCCTCTGCTGATTAAGTCTTCCACAGGAATGTCCTCGATCCCTAAATTTGGAATCTCGGTGCATTCTTCCAGACTCACTCTTTCGACTGCAGTTTTTAGGACTACCTACTAGCGTTTGTAACTGCAGAACTCCCTCTGACATGTTCTGATTACTTCTTGACCATGGAGGACTGGCACTTCTAGCATTAGTTTGGGCAGAAACATCAGGGTGACAGCTTACTGGGCTTGATGCAGAACAATGAATGTTAGCCTCATCACTACTCCCAAGCATGTCATCATTGGATAAAGTGTTCTCTTTATCTTCATTCTTCAGCAGGCTTCCCTTGGATAAATTGGATTCTTGAGGAAACTCAGCTTCATTTGATGTGAAAGGATATCTACTCATTGAATGAGAAATTTCAGAATTAAAAGATGGATTGATTTGAATAGAAGACTTGGTTTCCTGTGAATCTAAGGAAAGTCTTCCCAGTAAAGGTGACTTCAAATCCTGTCCAAGATCATGGTGATGCTCTTGCAGAACACTGATTTTTGACAACTCAATTGAAGCTTGACTATCACTTTCATTAGTGACTCGATCTACTGAATCAAGAGATATATTTTGTTCAGGGGACTGTTCCCCAAGACGCTTTGACACTGTAAGAGATAACTCTTGCGGACCTTCTTCTGCTTTGTAGACAGATTCTCTGGACTGAAGCACTCCATCCGTAGTTGGGACAGACAGGATACCACAATTTTCCCTCCATGGTGCTTCGTGGTTAGATACCTGCTCAGATAGCAAGTCCTTATTCCCCAGTAAAGGCAGTTCACAGTTTGTTGCTTGCTCCGTTGCAAGCAGGTCAACCTCGTTATCATGATTTTCTCCCGGGTACACTCTTCCATCTTGGAGCAAGGATCTACGATGGCAGTCAGAACTATGATCTCCAAAGGATTGGCAAGGCAATCTAGCTTTGTTGTCTTTTTGAGTTTTAATAGCCTTATTCCATTGTATTATCTTAGCAGTAGAAGAAAACAAAGTACTACTCCGAGAATGTGGAAACAATCTCATGTGTCTAATCCATGCCTTCCTTGACTCATAGCTAGTCCCACAAAGGTCAACAAACTGCAATCATGAAATTTTCATGCTTATTTGTTTATGTTAATTAAATGCATCTAGTAGATATTTGTGAATCAGAGATGAATAATGGCCGTATAAAATGAATGGACTGCTGGAACTTTGACTTTAGGGCTGGAATCAAGAAAAAATAATAGGGTATGTGTTTAGGAATAACTCCTAGGTCTAAGACTCACTCCTAATTAAGAATCACCCTTGGAGAACAGAAAGCTTCCCAATTTCAGAACTCAAAATCACAGAATCCATTTAAAAACCACCAACCTCCTCAAATACTTGATGAAAGACATATATGAAAAGACATTGACAAGGTAATCTGACCTATCTATAACTCCGTTGACAAGGTATATAAATAGAAATTCACCTTGTACTAGACCACTACAGTGACCAATTAAACTATAAGCATAGGGGGTCAATTTTACCTCTAAGTGTAGTCTTGATATATCCTCCCTCTCTTCTGCACTTAAACCTTGACATTCAAGTGCTGTTGGAGATATCACATCAGCTACAATGGATTCCACCACATTCATATGTCTTGACCCTCCATGTGTAATTGCAAATTTAATTAATTCCTGTAGAAGTAACAATCAGCAACTATCTCAAGCTTCCACACAAAACAAAACAAAAAGAAAAAGCAAATGTCCAGTCTAGAAAACTACAAATGTCAAAGCATGGCCAACTTTAAAAACTAGATACGATGTGAAAACAAGCCAATGACTCTCTTGGGATTTGATAGATTGCTTCTTCACATCCAAGAAATAATTTGAGAATAAGAACAGTTGATGTTATGATGTAGGACAAATAGAAGAAATCATCAACTAGGAGTTAAAACTCACAAAAACTACGAAATATGGACCGTTGATTGTTGTTAGGCTGCCAAAATTCAAATTTCAGATTTGGATATAATTGGATATTTTGGGGTTTGATTGCTGAAAATTTGGGCTAAGATTTTAGGATTTGATAAAGTTGGAATTTAGGTTTAATATGGCTAGAATTTAGGATTTTGGTTACTGGAATTCTGGTGAGATAAACCAATAATGGAGGGTAACAACTAGAATCGCTCCTAGTCTTATCACACCTAATTGAAAACTTAAATTTATAGATAAAAATTTCAGGATATTTTGTTATTCAACGGCTAAGTACACACATATTTATAGAGAAATTCTTTAAATCCTTATTCTAGTATGAAAGGATTCTTAAGACATTTAAATCCTATTCTAATAAAAATTCTATAAGTTTAAGTCCTAAACAATTACAATAACACATCTACAACTAGAATAACATATATAACTTGTTACTACTTCCTAGCTAATAAAAAATCCTAATATAATCAAAATTCAGCCCTTGTTGTCTTTGTTGTCAACTCAATTCCCATCTTTGAACATACTAAATTAAAAATTGTAGTTGACTATTTTTTTCTCTTTTATTTCTTTTATAGACTTTAAGCTCTTCTACATCAAGTCTTCCCTAGTTCGTCTAAAATCATCTTCAACGTAGAATGTAACAAATACTGATCGTATAAATCCAGATTCAACTTCTAAAATTCAGATTCTAAAATCCAAGTACTGTCAGATATTGATCTTTCTTTCCACTTCACGAGAAACCATTGATATCCATCAGCTCTTGTAGCTATAATTTGTTCATCAAGAATATCCTTTATCTCCTCTTTAAGATGAGGAATAATGGAAATTCTTACAACCAACAAAAAGATTGTATATCATCATGTCCATGATAAATAGTTAAGTCCGCCATATTAAAAATAGATTTAATTCCAATGTCACTTGGTAATTCCAAAACATATGCATTAACACTTATTATCTTGAGGATCTTATAAGGTCCAACACTCTGTTAATGAACCCTTTTTATGTTTCCTTTTGGAAAACGCTCTAGACAAATTCTTACTATCCTCATATCACCTTTATTGAATTCTACTAATTGACGATGTTGATTAGCCTGTACTTTATAAGTCAAGTCACTAATTGTTATCTTTCACTGTACCTCATCAAATATATTCCTCATGTTGTGCAAAACCTTCAACTTCAACACTAACTAGGGTTATTTTTGGTAAAGGAATCAAATCAATAGACTTTCTTGGTTGAACTCCCAAAACTACCTTAAAAGGACTCTTATTAGTTAACTTATTTATAGATCTATTGTATACAAATTTTGTCATAGGAAAAATTAGGTCCCAATTATTCATATTGTTCCTAATCAAACATTTAAACAAGTCCCTCAAGCTTTTATTCACCACCTCCATTTTTCCATCAATTTGGGGATGGAAAGAACTTGAAAATTGAAGCTTAGTGTTTAATATTTTTCATAGAGTTATGTGAAAATAACCCATAAACTTCACATCACGATCGAAGACAATGGTTATAGGTAACCATCCATAGAAACATACAATCCCGTTGGAGAAGAGTCTAGCAATATAGATAGCATAATAAGTCTTAAAATATGAAATGAAATAACTCATCTTGAAAGATCTACCCATCACCACAAAAATATAAACGTAACCTCTTACATATTTAGGGATTCCCAAGACAAAATTCATACTTATGTCTTGTCATAGTTCATGAGACACAGGCAGTGGTGTGTATATTCTAGAATTTTGCTTCTTTTGTTTAGCTAATTGACATGTTCAACATGGTCATATGACTTTAGAAACGTTCTGCTTTAATGAGGGCCAATAGCCAATAAAAGTGATCTTCAACAGCTATGATTTTATCTTTTTCAAAGTGACCTACTGTCCTTTCTCCATGTAGTTACCAAATCACATACTCCTTTATAAAAGTATTAGGTAAGCAAAGTCAATTTCCTTTTAAAAAGTAGACGTGGATCATAAAAGGTAAGTGATTGTCCCTCTATCCATCTTCAATTTCTGAATAAATTATTCTAAAATCTCAATAAGAAACATATTCACTTTTTAGGTTTTCAAACTTCACAACTTCTACCCTCAAAGTGATAAGCAAATGACTCTTTTTACTTAATGCATCTGTTGCCTTATTCTTAACTTCTACCCAATGTTTAATTACAAAGTTAAATTACACCAAAAATTCACTCCAAAAGGTGTGATTTTTGTTCAAGTTCTTCTAGGAATTGAAGTGTTTAAGAGATTCATGATCTGAATATAGAATAAACACCTATAAGAGAGATAATAATGCCAATTGTAAAAAGAACGTATCACTACATAAAATTGCTTGTTATAGGTCAAATATTGTTGCTTCTCTTCAATTTAACTTCTCAATGACATAAGCAATTTGGTGCCTTTCTTGACTGAGTATGCCTCCAATTCCCGCACGAGATGAAATACAAGCAACTTCAAACACTAGAAAAATCTAAAAGTTCCAAAGCAAGAGATGCAATTATCCTTTTTTTTTTCTTCAAAGGCTTTAGTTGATGCCTTTGACTAAGTAAAATGAACCTTTCTTAATATAATCAGTAATGGGTGCCATTATGGTGCTGAAATTATGAATAAATCACCTATAAAATGTTACTCGACCATGGAAATTCCGTGTCTCATGCGCATCCTTTGGAATAGGCTAATCAAGGATGACCTTAATCTTTTCGGGTCCATCTCTACTCCTTGAAACTAAAAAATAACACTTGATTTCATAAAACAACTTCTTTTTAAAGTTGATATAAAGTTCTCATCTCAAAACTCTTAAGACTTGTTGTAGATGTAATAGGTAGTCTTACTGTATATTAATATATCATCAAAATATACCATAAAAAATCTGCCCATAAATGGTCAAAACACCTGATTCATCACTTTCATAAAAATGCTAGATACATTTGAGAATCCAAATTGCATCACCAACCACTCATAAAGCTCCTCTTTAGTCTTGAAAGCCATTTTCCATTCATCTCTAAGTCTAATTCTAATTTGATGACTTTGTAACTCTATCTTGGTAAAGATAGTAGCTTCAATCAACATGTCTAACATGCAATCAAGGCAAGGGATTGGAAACCTATACTTTATCGTGATCTTGTTTATTGCCCGACAATCAATGCACATCTGCCAACTTCCTTCCTTTTTAGGTGTCAATAATGCTTGAACTACACACAGACTAAAACTTTCTTGAATAAATCCTTTTTTCAGCAACTCCTCTACTCTTTAACTCTTCATTTTCAATGAGATTTAAGCGATAGGCTAGAAGATTTGTTAAAGTGGATCATAGAACTAAGTAACATGTTTAATATCTCATAAAGGCAATAATTCACCTAGTCAATCATCCGGTGCAAGGTCTGAAGAATTAGCAAGTAGTTCACCCACTTCTTTTGGTAAGGTAAGGGGTGTTCCAAGTGCTATTTCTATTATATCCCTCATTACTAAACACAACCAGCTTCTCTTTATTGACAACCTCAAATTCCCTTTGCAAGGATGTTAAGAGCTTTTTCTTGACATTTACGGCTATCTTGTTACTTCCTCTTTATTTTCTGCATTGTCTACTTTCATAGACTTATTTCCATGAAATATAAACTGATAGATGTTAGCTTGTCCAAAGTGCTACACATTTCAATCATAAAGCCATGGATGACGAAGTACGAGATACTTTCATAGCAATAAAATCGCATCAAACAGAGTCTTCATATATAGAATTTGAAAGACACCAACTTTTGAGCAACTGGTATAGTATTATCATCCACCCAAGCAACTTTGTAGGGCTGTGGATGTTTCTCAGTAAGTAAATTCAATTGCTTCAGCATGTTCTTTGATACCACATTTATTGTACTTTCTCTATCAATGATACGTTTACAAACTTTATCTCCACATCTAACTTGACTAAAAGAAATAGCAATACAAGGTCATTGTTCTTGATTTTCTGCTTTAGGGGTTGTAAGTATACATTTTACTACATTAAGATTTGTCAGGCCACCAATTCATCACTAAAGTCTCCTTCCAACTCCTCTCTAGTTTCGTGTTCACACACATTCTCATCAAATTCTTTCCACTTCTCCCATCATGTGCAACTCTCTATTAGTATATTCATAAACAAAGTGACCCCTCCCATTACATCGGAAACACTTCTTGTCACTGTTGCCTCTTTTTTGTCCCAGTCTTAGCTATGGATTTGTGTTTAAGTTAAGCTCTTTGAGAAACTTTGTAGTTGTTTTGTGGTTCAAATTTTGATGCATTAGATGGTGGTCTAAAATTTTGTACTATCATAATTCTCCTCATGCCAAACTCCCTAGTTTGATTTCTCAACTTTTTAATTACTTATTGTCTTAGGAATTGTTCTGCTCTTAAAGTGGTTGTATATCCTTTGCATTATTAGCTCCTTGTGAATTTCTTCCCTTAAGCCGTTTTTATAGTGAGATACAAGTTGTCGTTCTGTTTCATTCCTTCACATTGGATAGAAAATTCATCAAATATTTTCGTGTACTCAATTATAGACAAAATTCTTGTCTAAGGGTTGTGAGTTGATCTTGGAAATCTTCTTAACAATGAAATAGTATCTTTCCGATAACTTCAGCTTCATATCTTCCTAATCAACAATTGGTTGCTGTAATATTTTTCGAGGTCTATCCTTTATCGATGTCCACTAGATTTTAGCATGTCTAACTAGCTTCATCTTTCCAGATCAAACTTTTTGATCTTCTAACATGTGGTACAAATTAGAGAAATCTTCTATTAGTACTATCCAGTCCAAGAACAGGTGTGGATCCATCTTTCTTGCAAAATCAAGAGCTTCAACATGAACTTTCTTAATAATATCATCGAGTATATTATGTGTTTCAACACTATCATGGCCTCTAAAGTCTCGCACGCTTTCCAACTGCTACTGATTAGTTTCTTTGTCTTGAAACTCTCGATAGGCTTTGATTTCCTAACACTACTCATTGTTGATAAGTTTCAACCTCATCTTGGATTTCACTTTATCCACCCTTAACACATCCAATGTCGTTTGATGTACGATGTTGTTTTATGGATTAGTTCTTGGAGCACCTTGTGATTGAGGGTCATTAAGATCCAATCCTTCCATAACTCCCAAAATTATTTCATCTCGCTCTTGGTCGTTGAATATTCTTCTATAAGCTCTTATGCTAAGTGTTACCATTATAAACCAAAATTTTTATACTAAATTGATGCAAGACAAATAGAAGAAATTGTCATCTAATAATTAAAAATCGCAAAAACTAGAAAATATGGACGATTGATTATTGTTAGGCTGCTAAAATTCATATTTCATATTTGGGTATAATTGAATTTTTAAGGTTTGATCGCTAAAAATTTGGACTAGGATTTTAGGGTTTGATATGATTGGAATTTGGATTTGATATATCTAGAATTTGGGGCTTTGGTTACTGGAATTTTGGTGAGATAAGCAAATAATGAAGGGTAAGAACTAGAATCGCTCATACTCTTAGAAGAAAGAATCACACCTTCTAATTGAAAACTTAAGTTTATAGATAAAAAATTCAGGATATTTTGTTACCTCTACAAGTAACTTGCAACAAGGCAATTGTTTGATACCATCAATCAGAATGCTTATGGCAACGTTCTCATTGTTGGTAATCTACAAAACAGAAAAATAGTCTAAACACAACATGAGTTTTAACTGAAAAAACAAACAAACATGAAGTGGTTTGAGTATCAAGCACTAATAAGACCTTAGTAGCTAGAACTTAAAACATCCATGAAAAACCTACCAAGTACTTCAGACGTGAAAAATGAATATGCAAGGCTGGAAGAATATGAAATCTTCCCTTTGTTGTAGCCATTTCTAGCGCTTCTTTGTATATGTTAGAAGCTTCCATGAGATTTCCCTGATCCATTTACACAAGTCTTAACAAGAATTCGAAAACGAGATGCATGTAGTTAAATCTTTTTATTTTATTTTTAATATACATACCAAACGCTTTTCCATGTTAGCTTTTCTTACAACATAGTCAAGAAAGTCTGCATCTGATTCTGCACTACACTGAAGAAAGGCAGAACGTGCACTGTGCATATCCCCAATATGTTCCTTGAACATGGCATTGAACAAGTGAACCATTGGCATCTTCTGCAACGAACATATTAGTGGGGCGATAAGTGTCTCCATCATTCATAAAGAATTGAGTCGAAGCATTACAAGTCTCAGTCAAGAAACTAAGAGGGAAACCGAAAAATAACATTGTGAAGAGTGGAAATTCCAT
This sequence comes from Erythroxylum gracilipes, assembly GCA_026413385.1. Classification (NCBI taxonomy): domain Eukaryota; kingdom Viridiplantae; phylum Streptophyta; class Magnoliopsida; order Malpighiales; family Erythroxylaceae; genus Erythroxylum; species Erythroxylum gracilipes. The sequence goes on along the minus strand of JANZLC010000002.1, from coordinate 19,607,637 downwards.
ATGACCAATCAATGGGATAATAGTCATTGCAATATGTATTTTCTTTGATATTGATTGTCTATAGTTGTAACAACTAAATATAAGTAATTACTAAGCACACATCTTATCATTGTTTGTTAGACCATTGAAGTGGCATGGCTTCATTTCCATCTTATTGTATTCCTTATACTACTTTTAGATCCAACAATTACTGATTACTGATTTTGGCTAAATTTTCATGCGAATTAACAGAGGTCTTCTAAAATTGAGTGGTTATAAGTTTGCACACACTTACAATAATTGGAAATTTTACAACTCATATTGACTTGTAAATAGTTATGTTATGTGCGAACTATCCATGTTTATGACTGCAACAATAGCAACAAAACACAAACCAACATTTAGCACATTTCTACTTAATGACATGAAAATACAGGAATAAATGAATTAGCTCATATAGGTGTAAAGCAAACTGATGAGTTACAAGACATAATACCAGTATCTCTGCAGCTTAATATTACCTTCAGAAAGGTTTTTGATGCTCGGTCTAGTGCAAAGTTTGCCATCTCTCTTCCTCCTTTGCTTTCCATGAATTCCACATAACGCATCCAGAATTCAGGATAATTAGCACAAGAAATCAAGCATCTTTCGTACAGTTTAACAGCCTATGATAATTAATGAGAAGGAATGTTAGATGTCACAAAGAAAGAATGGAAAAGACAGAGTGTTGTAACAACACAAACCAATACCCAGTCAAAATCACCAAATGATTCAACAAAGTCTAGATAGTGATGCCAATTTTCTAATTGGCTGACATCGAGTGGCTTGACATGAAAGTAAGGCCGCCTTATGTGAGTTTCAAAGTAGTTTATTTTTCTATTCAACTCAGAAGCCTGCTGATAGAGCAATTCTCCTGTAGCTTCATATCTTTGCAATGCTTTAAATTTGGCCAAACTAAAAGATGGATCCAATAATTCATCAATGATGGGAGTTATAGTATCTGGCCTATAATTTGCAGACACTTCACCGTCAGGTACAGATTCCACCACCATTTCTCGCATAGAAGTGTTGTTTGATTCAATTGCTTCCTTCCAAATGCACAACAACTTCTTAAAACTGGAGAAAAGCAACTTACACTAGTAAGGGCTTAATGACCAACTAATTGGAGAATATTTATAAAACGCAACAATATAATAGCAATTTCAACCAATGAAAGATAAAGTTGCACTATCTAAAAAATAAATTTGGTACTGAATTTGTATTGAAGTCCCAAAGTCAATTAGATACATTAGTTAGATGGATTAATTTTGGTCCATAAGGATGGCCTTTTGTACATCTGGACCTCAAGGTCTATATACCTTGTTCTACAACCATGGTTTTTGTTTTCTCTTTTCTTTTGGGTTGACAATAGCATACAATGAATAGATACCCTTACGTTTAAAAGAAAAGGATGCAGTATAGAATTAAAGTATTGAGTTCCATGGAAAATGTGTACGCCCAAAGTGGCAAAAACTCTTTTGGTACCCAGATCAATACTGCTAAATTGTTGACGTTCTATCAAATGTTCCCATTTCTAAACAATTATTGGTAAAATTAGGTTAAGCTAACAAACCTAATGCATAACCCACCAATTCTAGTACTCCCTACAGTCATTCAATGTTGCATATTAATCATTCACATAATCCAGAAGGACCAACATGATGAGATCCAAATATCAGCTTTTTGAAGTATTTTAAGTGATATGAGAAATTCGACATAAAAAAGAAAAAGAAAACGAGAACAAAGGCATACCTATCATAATAGTGATTCAACTTTTTGGTAGGAAATCTCAATGTTTGGATGTAAATGTGAGCCAAAGCACTCCAATTTTGTTTAGAAAACTCAAATGCGATATATTTATCCCACAAGGCATGGCATAAATAATCTTTTCCAACAAAAGATAAGCCTCTTTTGAATAACCTAAATGATAAGGTGAAAACAAATATGTTAATTAAGTGAACAAAAGGAGATAAGAGTTTGGGGATGAACAAGGAGTTAATTTTGACCATGCAATTAGAAAAATGATTAAAAACAACAAATATAATATTGTTATTGCTTTAGAATGTACAATGATCAGAACTCTGATCATATGCATGCTGGAAGTGGAACAATTTGCTATACTAAGTTTCAACATAAATCCTATATTCTTTGCAACATTAGCAATAAGCTAAGAAATAACTAATTTCTATGCAATCTCAGAACCTTATTCGTAGGTATGGAGCTAGTTTAATTTCTTGAAGGTAAATTATTAATATGACATTTTAACATTATCAGATCAAAGCTTGCACCAGAACGTGACAAAACACTTGATGCCTTAAAAAGGAATATTTGTAACCACAGTTATAGTTGACAATGGTTTACATATTATATCAAAGCTTTTACGTCAAAAGTTAATATTCTCTTCAACTACTTCTAATCCAATGATATTACCTGCGAACATTAGACGGATCCTCAAAGGCCAAACTACCAAAGCTACAGTAGTCAACCCAGATATTGACAGAATAAGTTGCTGAACACACAGCTCGTTCATATATTTCGTAAACTTTGTCAATAGAGCACAAGCGCATACAGCGATCAGCATACTTTCTCCAATAACCGTAACACAAGGGATACTTGGACAAGAAGGAATCATAAACAAGACATATAATCTCTATGTTGTCCTGCAAAAAATGGAAACAGAACCTCAATCAAATAAAGAGAAGCAAAAGTTCTAGTTTATGAGAGAATGCAAGAACAATAAAAACATCTTGAGATTCTATAAATTCCAATAAAGAATTTGCTTTTGTAGGGCTCAAAATCAAGTTTATCAAAAGCACATGGTGCTAGATAATATTATGAGAGAATATGATGCACAGACAGCATATAGTATTGAATTGAAGCGGATACAGATGAAATTTCCTACTTTCATACACAAAATAAGTCAATATACATTTTAAAATTTTATTATTATAATAACAATTCAGATGGTGCATGAAATAAAGGAACCATCAGAAGAGAAAACTAAAGAAAAAAAATCTAATATGTTCTCCCATATAATGGGAGAGTCTAATCTGTCAACAGTATTAATACATTAATACACCATTGTCAAAGGATGATTTCATATCGCATCAAAAGCAGATTTTGAGCCTTTTGCATAGCTATACAGATTTGAAAATCTTTCCTTAAGTAGGATTTATTAGTTGTAGAAAGATATGTATATAATAGTTTTACTATTTTTAAGTACTGGAATTTGGCATCCATTTTATAGATATATATATATATATATAGGGAAAGAGACAATTTGCTGGCTAGAAGTTCTCTAAGTTGCATGTTATTAAGGCCTTTCATCTATCTTAAGTCTAAATCTCATCGTCATTTAGCCTTTATCCATCTTAACTCTAATTCCACTTTATTTATTTGAAAACTAGTCTAGCTCCTAGTCTTTGCATATTCAACTTCATGTCTTTGCTTATTCTATTTTTTTAAACTTAATTCTAGTATTTCGGCAATTACATAGTGGTTCAACTATATACTAGACATACTAGTTTTTTAGTTTCTTCTAATGGAAAAATTACTAAAATTGGGCATTTCATTTCAAGATATTTTTCAGAGGTAAAGATTTATTGGAACATGTTGATGACACTGATTCTATTCTTGATAAAAACGAGAATAAAGATGAACATAATAAGTGAAAAGTCAAAGATGCTCAAATCATGACGTGGGTTTTAGGATTTGTTGAGCCCAAAATCATCTCGAATCTTCAATTCTTCAAGACTACAACTGAAATGTGGTTTCGTTTAAAAAAGCTCCACAGCCAATATGTTGCTCATCAGTTTCATCCTGAGCATGAATTAGTAACTCTCCAACTAGAAATCTCTCTATTTCTGAATTTTACTCTGGGTTGAATATACATACATTATTTGTCCTACGTTGCCTCTTGAAGGACTTAGCCCTGTTCAATCTATTCATGAAACTACTAAAAGGGATAAATGGGCACTTACTCAACACCACCCAAGCCTTACTCTTTCAAGGGAATGTTCCTAAATCCTATTGGGGAGAGGCAGTTCTTATAGCCACATACATGATAAATAGACTTCCATCACGTGTGTTAGACAACAAAAGCCCCATAGAAATTCTTAACAGCTTCTACCCACATTTCAAAACCTCAAATGGCCTCACACCTAGGGTATTTGGATGCACCGCCTTTGTTCATGTTCATAACCAACATAGAGACAAAC
>JANZLC010000002.1:19575089-19588233 GCA_026413385.1 Erythroxylum gracilipes | reverse complement strand
TGTCCAGACTGATCATGGACACCCATTTCTTGGAGCTAGGCCCTTGCTCTTTCCTCTTGCCTTTGTCCAATCGGGGCGCGTGTTCCTTCCCCTTACCCTTGCCCAATTGGCAGGTCGCCTCGTCCGATTGGCAGGACGATAGATCAACATTTCAAGCGGTCCTCTTCCTTTTGAGCGGTGGATCCCACTCTTCCTTAATATCCGCTCGGTCCTCACTCGCCTGTTGGACCAGCATTGGAGCGGGCTCGTCAGGTCGATCCTCGGGCGTCGGAAGGGTCAGCAATGTTGTAGACGAGTCAAGCACCGCCTCCTTCCTTTGCTCCTTTGCCCTTAAGGAAGACATAGGCCCTTTGCGCTGGCCTTTGGATTTGGGGGAGCTGGAAGACGCGGTGAAATCCTTGAGCTTTGCCATGGCTGCACAAACATAGAAGCAGGTTAGAAATGGAAATTAATACTCACGCATGCAGCAAGTTGTTAAACTACGAGGAGTCAACCAGAAGGGGAGTTTCTTCTCCTAGCCCGTTAATTCGAGGCGGAGGGTTAATTAAGAAGACATCAGTCGATGCCCCTCCACGATAACCGAGGATAAGGCGGTTGAAAGAATATCGACCGAGGGCCTTAATCTGATCAATCACTTCCCATTCCTCCCTAGTAAAGGACAGGTCGAAAATATCATTCCATCGCTCAGCCAGGGGATATCTCCACGACCTGGATTCAAAGGTAGATCTTGGGGGCCTCACAAAGAAGTACTTAGCCTTCCAGGCCTTGATCGACCTAATTGTTCCAGCAGGACGATACCTCGCGTCCCTATACTGGAGGTGAGGAATCCTGCCACCGACGTTTGAGCTTTGATTCATTCTCAAGAAATATGGCAGAATATCGATCGATAGGGAATAGCCGAAATGATGGCACAGCAGGGCGAGACTGTTAAGGAACCTCCAACCATTCAGAGGGATCTGGCTCAGCCTTAATTCATAAGCACAACATATCTCCTCGATAATTGGGGCATATGGAAACTTCATACCGTCGGTCGAGAAAAAGTTGTCTGTAACAGCAAAATAGCCCCCCATAGTGTTATGAATCCGTTCGTTCTTGGAGGCCAGCCTGAGTCCCCATGACGAAGGGATGTTATTCTTGATGATCGACCGGTTCAATTCCCTTTTGGTCATCGTCGATTGTTCGCTCGGCGACGCTTCCACGACCAGCCCATCTCTCCGATCGCTCGCCGTGATTTCTTCATTCCCCCTCGCCTCCAACACTTCGGTGGCTTCCACCATCCTTTCAAGTGGCCCAGTTATTTGTAAAACACTTTCAACGGCCTGCTCCTTATGGAGCTCTTTCTGGGCCACATCTAGCTCTTCGTTAAACCCTGCGGATATTTGCGATGGAGACCGACGAGGAGACGATACAGAAGGGGAGGCGTTTGGCGACATGATTGTAAAAAGGAAATTTATAAGATGAAGAGAAGAAAGAGGACGTACCTAGTTTAGTGATGAAAGTTTGGGATTTGACGGCGGTGGAAAGAAATTTCGATGACTACAAGCAAAAAGATAAAGGATAGAGAGAGCAAAGATCGGAGAGTTGAACACGCAGAAAATGAAGAAATGTGTCGATTCCAAGCTTTTATAATGAAGGTCAAGGTTTGATGAACGGGCGTTTCAATTGAAGTTAGACATGTGGCAAAATCTGAGCCGTGCGAATTAGGGTTATAATTACACGGAGCGGCGCAGCAGTTGAAAGAACGTATGTGACAGCTGCACAACGGTTAAAAGGACGCTTCATTTCAAACGCATGACAGCTGCACAACGGTTAAAAGTTGCTTCATTTGAAAATTCACCAGTGGATGCGTGCCGTAAGTAATGGTTAAATTCAGTGCTTTTATTAGGCATAGACGTCCAATCGGTCGACCCTATCTCTACGTTCGATCGGTCGACTCTATTTCTACGTTCGATCGGTCGACCCTATCTCTTCGATCGATCGGTCGACCATATCCCGAGCTGTCGTGCACTAAGCGACGATGTCCGATCGATTAGTCCTATCACGATCTGTCACGCGGATGGGCCGTACAGTCTTTATAAACTCCTTCGACCCTTCTCCATGATCAGACTCGAGGAGTAAGGGGGCTTATGGTTAGGTCGGTCATACTAGGCCCAGGCCCAGGCCCAGGCATAGATAGTCCATTTGTAGATGGTGACTTCCCATGTATACGTAAAGACCTAAACCTAGCAGGTATTTCATGTATATAAGTTGCTACGTCACCATGATACAGGTACGACATTAGAACCCTGATTTTCTCTATTCGTAACAACCAAAACTCTGATATGAAAAAGACTAACTTGAGCGTCGGAGGGGCCTACCGGCAGTCAACCCCCGGTGTGGCTTTATTATTTTGCAGGTATTTCTGAGCCAAAGTCAACCAATCTCATGGATCCAAGCAGCAGCGCCCAGCCCCATCAAAATCAGACAGAACCATAAATATATCAGAAAAGAACCTTTAAACAGATCATACTTATTTTGCAGCCACATTGAGATATCAGGGAAAGCACATTCATCAATTTTCCAATAACACAGGTCTCTGAATGAGCTCCAAATTGCTTTAGAGAAATCACATTCGAAGAATGAATAGGACAAGAATTCACTTGCAGTTTTGAAAAGTACACAGGAATTATAAATTTAAGATAAGACAACTTGCCCAGTTTTTTGATTTTAGTTCTAGAAACTAAATGATACTAGCTTTGTCTATAGTACAATAGGCACTTTAGGAATTAGCCATTGCTTTCAAGCTTTACGGGAGAATAGGCCCATCGAGTGACTCTTCCAAATGTAGCAGTCTTACATAGCACTATTGGGGGAGTATCTTGGAATAAGATGGAGTAAGTTACTAGGAAAACCATACCATTCACCATCCTTTCTCTAAATACATACTTTAGCTTAAGAGGGAATGTTATGAATTGGACATCTTGTTGATTTCTTATCAGAGCCCTATTACCATTCCAATTACTATACCACATGGAAGCAATTAATCCATTCCTAACTCTGCAACAAATGATATGATCTAAAGTGTCCCTCATCCTCAATAATTAAGCTATAAAGAAGAAATTAATTGTTTTAATTTTGAGAACCTATAAACTATTTCCTTTTAATATATAATTATGCATCCATTGCATCCATTGCATCCATAATGACTCGTCTACTAACACTCTCTATAATCTCTTTTTCATTAGAATTATGTCTGTATTCCTTAAAGAAGAGGTTCGTAAGGCAACTTTTTTTCACAAGCTTACAAACTTTAGATCATTTAACCTTGGCATTATATCTACCTTCCCTCGCTTTTCCTAATAGGAACTTTCTCATAATTCCTTCAATGGTTTTGATTAAACCCTTTGCTAAGAAAATATGAGCACTCTAGTAACTGTACATAGAGTTAATAATTGTTTCGATCATCTGCAGTTTTCCTCCAAAAGACAAAGCTTTATTCACTTAGCAGCCCAATCTTCTTTAAATATTTTCAATTATAGACAAACCTTCCTTTAATTGCAACTTTCTTAAAGCTAAAGGTAACCCAAGATACATCAAAGGGTGGTTTTTAATAGACAACCCATTTACTGCTTTAAGCCTATCAACATATTGAAGAGCAATGGTAGAAATAATAAGGTGACTCTTATGGAAATTGATCTTCAATCCAGAAAGTTCCTTAAAAAACTTTGATGAATTCATTAGAACCCTAACAGAAAATTAATCAACTTTTGAAAAAGAACCAAATCATCCGTAAAGCATAGACTAGATAACTCATTCTTTCTACAACTACTATGGTACTTGAACTTACTATCCCTTACAATCTCTTAGTTGATCAATTATGTTAAAGCTTTCATACTAAGTATGAAGAGGTATGGAGATAAAAAGTCTCCCTGCCTAAGACCTCATGCGCCCTTGAAGAATTCAAATGAGATTCCATCCATAATATACTAAAGGAAGGGATGTAATATATAAATTGATCCATTTCCTAACAGTTTTAAAGAAACAAAAGGCTTCTAGCATCTACAACACAAACTCCCAATTGATGCTATCAAAAGCTTTATTGAAATCAATTATAATTATATAGTTTTGTGGAGAATTTTTTCTAGCATAACCCTTCAAAATCTCTTGAGCAATAAGGATGTTATCCCTAATTTGTTTACCCTTCATAAGGCCCCTTGATTTGCACTAATAGCATAATATAAAACAATCTTCATCCTCTTTGCTAAGATCCTTGCAATAACTTTTTAGATGAAGTTACTATAGGAAATAGGGAATAAATACCAAAATTTGATGGATTGGAGGATTTAAGAGCAAGACATAGAAATGTCTTATTAAACTTGTCAAGAAGAATTCCACTGGGGAAGAGCTTTAGCACAACTACTATTAACAAGTGACTTTGTTGATCCCAATATTTTTGAAAGAAAAACCCATTCATTCCATTTAGGACAAGAGCTTTTTGACCATTTATTTGAAAAATAGTTCTTTTAAATTCAACTTTACTAATGAGAAACGTTAAAAATTAGTAGGTAATAGTTTAAACAATTGATTCATCAAATGATTATTAATTGTTCTATTAATCAATGAGTAAGTATCAGTTTTGATAAATTTAAGAGGTGGATTGTTATATATGTTATACATGTTTTGATGTGTATATGATTGACTTATTTGTGAGTTAGTCAATATTATAATAACCGCAATTACACGGCGTAACTGTAGCTACTGACAAGTACGAGTCGATCCATAAGAACAATAAGTACTAGTAATTATCGTTATTCTATTATCTAGCCTAAGAATTGATTGTGATTTTTAATAAAGAAACTAAATAAAGAAAATAAAATAAATGAACAACACGATTAAAGCAGATAATTACTAAACACTAAGTTGATTACCGATATCAAGTGATTAGTATTTATGTTTCGAATCCCCCTAAGCCTGAACAGATTAATCTTTTGTTATGCAATTAGGCTGATCATTTATTAGACCATGGAGACTCCTATGGTATGCTAGTATTTGACCTTGAGTGATGGCGTGCAGAGGTAGTGTTGGTTTTCGGAAGATTTGAAGATGTTTAGACAAATGTATTTCTCGGGTAAAACTGGAACAGGAAATATGAAGGCATTTTTTGAGTTAATTGGCTGGGAATTTGGTTTCTAGGAAAGAAGAAAAGTTGTATAAATTTTTGTGAACTACAATTTAGAGACAAGAATCAGATTAATTGGATAAGGAATGATTGTGTTATGGTGGATTTTGTGGTGATATGTTAATCTGGGAGATAGAACGAAGGCAGATGGGGAAAAAGAGAATTTCGAGGAGGCTGGGGTTCAAATTGGGTGAAGATGTCTTCTAGATATTTTTCATTTAAGATGTGAGGAACAAAATTGAAGAAGGAAAATTTTTTATTTGATTAACACAGGAAACAGAAACTGGAAAATGAAATTGGAACTCGGACAGAATTCTGGAAATCGCACAACACACAAAAGATTGAATGTTTTCAGCAAACAAACAAGCCCTTTTGATTATTTTCGGAAAACAATCAAACCCTACAGATTAAAGTCTGAATTTTGAGAAAAAAATATCTCGTTTAAAAATCTGTATCTATCTTCTTTTTTTATAAATGAAAAGAACATGAGTTTAAATAAGGAAAATGCAAGGAATGAGGATAGTCACATGTTGACTTCTCACATTCCTTTGGCTGCTAATTTTCTGTAGCTAATTAGTGTCCATAAATAGCCCATTAACATTTAATTAAAGTCTAAACATAACATAAACATGGTAAATAATAAAGGTAACTAAGAAAGTAAAAGAAAAAGTCTTGTGGTAAATCTTCACTTATTCATTGTGGCCAGCCTAGGCTTCTTCCAAATGGGCTTCAATATTTTGTTCATCTATGATCGGCCTGCTCCTTTTCTTATGCTTGGACGAAAATGGGCTGAGATAGTCCTCCATCAAGATTGAACCTTGGCTACTAACATTGTTTGGGTACTTGTTGAGGCAAGTTTTAATCTATTTAAAACCCTCAATAAACTACAAGCGCACAAGTCGTGGGTGTAATTTATAAGCTGCCAATCCCTTGAGGAGTTGTCAAACTAATCTAATTTTGAGTTATCTAAGGCTTAAAGAATTATTGAAATGAAAATAAAAATGAACAAAAAAGTAAATACGTGAAGATGATTGACAGAAAATTAATTTGTAAAATTAACACAAACGAAATCGAATATTGAGCACCACTAAATTCACAATAGGAAATCACACATGAAAAATTACCAAAATTATGAAAAAGGGATTTATCCTATCATCAATACTAACCTAATCACTTTGTGTCAATGTGGTGTCGGTTCTATACTATCTAAGGGTAGATTACTCTCTCTCGAGTTATAATCACTAAGCCCTAATTGATAAACCCTAATTAAGTTGCATTACAGAGCATGTAATCTCTCGATTAACAATCAGCCCACAACCTAATCAGATTTTAAGCATTCTATTAAACAACCTAGTCCTCACACTAGATCTCTCTTCATATAATTACCAATTTGATTATTTGCGTGGTCTATTAGGTCAATTAAGTTTTATTAACCAACCCAATCATTTTGCATTCAGTTTACTCTCTCAATTTATTATCAAAACATAAAGTTACAACAAATAATCACAACACCCAAATGAATTAGTACAAAAACAACTAGATTAACATTGAATCAAGTTTAAATCCTTGAAGAAAAGTTAGAACATCATCATGGATTAACACAAAAACAACTAGATTAACATTGAATTAAGTTTGAATCCTTGAAGAAAAGTTAGAAATTCATCATCAATCCTAAATGCATCAACATTATCATATCCATCTTAAACATTCAAAGAAGAAAAATGACAAAGATGAAAAGGAAATGTCACTTGGACCGGATCAGGATGACTCGAGAAAGCAGTAGTAGCAGAAGCCCACTCCTTTCTCCTCTTCTCTCTCTTCTTCTTCTTTCTTCTTGGAGTTTTCCCAAAGTGGCAAAAGTTGGAGTTCTTTTTCTTTCTTTATGTAATCTTTTCCATTTTAGGTAAACCTTAGAGTTTTCCCGGGTCCAAAAAGTTCCAAATGTCCCTCAGTAAGTCATATCAGGGAGGCTTTCTGCACTGTCTATCACACAGGCCACAATCGTGGCCCTTAATTTTTTTTCTCTGTCAAGATTATGGTAGACCCTCCATGCTTTCATCACGATCGTGGCCCTGGGCCTTGTTTCGGGCTTCCTCTAAATTCTCTTCGTTCTTCGATATTTGATATGAAATACTAACAAACACATTAAAGCATCTCAAATACACAAAATTTAAGCTCAATATCATGTTATAACCTTTAAAACACTCAAAACACAAATGTTTAACTAAATAATACAATCCTAACCTAAACATGTACTGATCATTCAATTTAACCACTAAACACATACTAAACTACTCACTAAAACATTATACAACCTACCACTATCAATATCGCCATATTTAAACTTTTGCTTGTCTTCAAGAAAAGACAAAACAAGTAAAACAAAAACACACCAAACACAACTAACAACAAAACACACACATATGCAATAACGAGACAATGACATTAAACTTCACGAAACAAATTTAACTACAAACACAATCCCTCAAGTTGTTCTACTTATTAACTTGTGAAATCTGCATCTAAGTACTTCAGACTAAATATACATACTAATCAAGACTTAATGTCACATTCATTCACTCCTATCACTTACAAACACACATTGGTAATTATTTGGTCAATCAAAATTGTAACTATCCTTAAGTAACTTTTCATAAGAAATCATGTTATTCATAAGATCAGTAGGATTTATTAAACAACATACTATTTTTGTTAATTTTATTAACATGAACCTAGCCTTTTGAAACGAAGGCCAACATTTGTGATGAATGTCCCATCGATTACTCAACTAGGCCATGTTTTTATTAAGTGATTTAGTTATAATGTCATTATAGCCTTTTAACACGAAGGCAAATATTTGTGATGAAGTCCTCAGATTACTCAGCTCCATCTGTTGCGGTCTAAACAAAATAATATAAATTAAATTCTATTAGACTAGCTAGAGGCAAGCGTATCCTGTCGACAAGTAATATAAAATGGTAAGAACCAGATATCGTACCCAAGGGATTCCAACACGCAAGACAATTAAATTAAACGACGCAAAATTACTCATACAATCAAGAATTGATTTATTTGAAAATAAAATAAAGTAAGCGAATCAAGGAAATATGCAAGATGTAAGGTATGAATTAGAAACGACTAGATTTAATTAAATGACAGAAATTGGCTAAGGTATCGGATTTCAATTGGATTAGACGCTAAAACTTGTAACGGTAGATTGATTTAGGATTTACTTCACTTAAGTAAGTCAAATCCAATGTTCATAGGAATTCCCTTCTCTCTTCTAATCTGAGTAACCTACTTGGTCCATAGTTAATTTGGAATAAAAGGAATTCAATACAAGAGGCCTAAAATTAAGTTCGTTAATCCTAGGTATCCTCACACAAGATCCTAAGGTTAGTCTACACTTTAGTCTCAAGTATGTTGCTTGATTAATTCTCCGACAAATTAAATCTCATTGGTTATGGCATTCAATTATCTAAGGTCTTAATCTAAGTGATAAAGCTAAATTAAGACTAAATATGCATTCAATCAAGCAAAAACTAATACCACAAAAATTGTCCTAATCCAATATCAATCTTAACCTTAACCAAAAAAAAAAAAACTTACTCACACATATTCACCAATGTAACATAAATCATGATCATAATATATGTTTGCATTGATTAAATCCACACAATTAAAATAAATAATCTTTGACAAATTAAATCCCATCGATTATGGCATTCAATCATCTAAGGCCTTAATCTAGTGATAAAGCTAAATTAAGACTAAATATGCATTAAATCAAGCAAAAATTAATACCACAAAAATTGTCCTAATCCAATATCAATCTTAACCTTAACTAGAAAAAAAAAACTCACTTACACATATTCATCAATGTAACATAAATCATGGTCATAATATATGTTTGCATTGATTAAATCCACATAATTAAAATAAATAAGGAATAAAAAAACACATTAAAAACACCCTTTCTCCCGCCACTGTAGCTACTTGGCCAATGGTGTTTTATCTCCTCTCTGTGTCCCCTCCATTGCTGCGTTCCCTCACCAGTTGCTTCTTCTTTTCTTCGTATTCAATATCTCCACCAGCTTTCTTTTATCTTCTCTATATTCAATGTCCATCCAGGTGTCCTTGTTCCCACTCCTCGTTTTCTTCTCTTTACCGCCAGCTGCTAACTTCGTTTCTATATTTTTTGAATGAACTAACGAGGGTTTTAGTCTACCTCTCCTTATGCTCACTCACGTTGTCTCTTTATCACTGTGCCGCCACTACTCCACTCATAAAAGACTCACTCCATTCAGCCTCTTTGTCCCCACTCCTCTTCACTCTCAGTCACGGTCCTCTCACTCTCCTTCTTTATATGCTGCCAGCTACCTCCAGGATGATGTGCCGCTAGCTACTTTTTGGATGTTTCTATGTATTCAATATCCCCTTAAACCTCACGGTCCCATACCTCTCATTTACTCACGTATAACCACGTTTTGCTCCAACCTTTGTGTCGCCAACTTCCTTCACCTTTTGTTTTCTATCCCTTGAACGTCCAATTAGGTCTCCTTGGTCCCACACCTTTTCATTCACATTTTAACCTTGTTCATGCAAAAATCGTGGCTGCTATTATGTCAAAACATTAACGTTTTTAGGTGGATAAAAACATTAACATTTTTTTGTATCTTTGCTTCCTTTGAGGGCTTTTCTTGCTTTATGCTCTTAAATGTTCCAAAGTCAATATGTGCCTAAAATTAAAACAAATAACTCTTAATTAGTGCAATTTAAACATTAAATGAACAAGAGTTTAGCAAATTATGTATCTAAATTCAATATAAAATGTCCATTAACAACAACCCTACACTCGAATTATTGCTTGTCCTCAAGCAACTTACTTAGGTCACAACTAACATATTCTGTTATTTCATTTTCAACGAAAATCAAGTATTTGCAGTCCCTTAAACTTTCGCAACTCAAGTATCAAGCTACTACATATATCATAATCTTTTCATCAATGCACATAAACAAAGTCAAAGGTAGATATCTTTGATCAAAAGCAAGCATAAAATTAAAATGGATCTTCCTTAAGATATTCACTCATGTCACTCAATTGTATAAGGGTTGTGTTTCACTCAAAGCTTCCTCTAAGAGATTACACTACCATATGCTTGCAAATTTACCTATTTTCCATTATGTAGAGTACATGCCATTATAGATCAAAAGGGCTTTTACAAAGAGTTGTAATGGGGCTTAGGTTACGGTAAAGTAAAAAAGGCAAAGGTTACTCACAAGCTTTCACAAGGTACTAAGGAATATGGGACAATCAAAAAGAAATTCTGAGATGTGCAAATAGAAACACAGGACTACAACTACTCATCACTATCCAGTGCTACTGTTTGATCTTTTTCTTTCTTTTTTTTTGTTTTTTTGTTTGTTTTTGTTGTTTGTTTTTGTTTTTGATAACACTAAACATAAAATAAGGTAATAGTAGCATAAATCAACAACAACTAAGTAGATGTACCTCTAAAACATCTCAGAATAACATATAAAACAAAAGTCCCTAAGTTAAGGACATCAAATACTTAGTACTTCATTTAACTTATGAAAGGATCAGACTAAAAGATTTTCAGGTTTCAATGCAATGTGATTAATACAAAAACAACAAGGTCAAAGGCTCAAAGGGGGTAATAAGGAAAAGATGACTTGGTGGGTCATTTAAGCTAAAGGTTAAAAACAAAGAATGCTGGACCCCGTTTTCAAAGTCCAACATTCGGAATCATAAAAACATGGAGGACTCATCACCCAACTTAGAGATCAAAACAATTGGGAAAGTTCCAATTGGAAGTTCAGATCGGCTACTTTGGTACACTTATTCCTCATGGTCTTAAGCTTCTAAAGCCTCAAAAATCATTTCATTAAAACCTCTACTGATCCAAAAACATCAAAATACTAAAGTATGTTCAGTGAGATAACACTAGTTCAAATGATTAAAGAACACACTCACTGTATCCGCCTCACTATTTTCACTTAATCTCTCTCCATACAATTCAGAAAGCTTCAATTTTTGGTGGAGATGAAGATCAAGGTCTTATGAATCCAATGGTTCAAGAATCAGATCATTTAGATGTCTGGAGTAGAAGTTATGGCCAAAAGACTCTGACACCATTCTGCCCTTACTTGGAATGTACATATCTCAGTACGAATGCCATAACTTTTGCTATAGATGTCAGATTGGCTTCCTTTTTGGACCATTGGAAAGAGGGCTTCGAGATCTACAACTTTTATGAAGACCTCAAGGCCAATTCTATTGTCAACCTTCTGTATTGTCTCATTTTCTATCGTCTGCTTTCTTCCGTCTGCTTTTCTATAGTTTGCTTCCTTCCGTCTGCTTTCCTTCGTCTGCTTTTCTATCGTTTGCTTTTTTTCGTCTGCTTTTCTATCGTCTTCTTTATTCTGTCTGCTTTCTTCCGTCTGCTTTTCTATCATCTGCTTTTCTATCGTTTGCTTTCTTCCGTCTGCTTTTCTATTGTCTGCTTTTTTCCGTCTGCTTTTCTATCATCTGCTTTCTTCTGTCTGCTTTCTTCCGTCTGCTTTTCTATCGTCTGCTTTCTTTCGTCTGCTTTTCTATCGTCTGCTTTCTTCCATCTGCTTTTCTACCCAAAATGTCTCCACTTACAAGAATCATAACTTTTGACTCCGATATCTAAAATTTTCATACTATATACCGTTGGAAAGATAAAAGAAAGCTCTACAACTTTCTAGAAGGAATCAAAAACAATTTCGGACCATAAAAGGGTCAAAAGTTCACAACAAAGTGATTATTCGTCAATTTCACCCTAAACAACATCAGAACTTCTAAGCACATAACTTTCTACTTCATTGACTAAAAATTCCATACTTTATATCAACGGAAAGATAAGAAGAAAATCTACAACTTCTCATATTCACCCGCTACCAAGTCAGTCCATACACCTATCCGATTTCCAACATGCCTAATCAAAACAATTAACCAAAAGCAATCTCAACAAAGAAGGATATACGTATTCGCATTCCTCTTCCCAAAAGTCATACGCAACCCAAAATTTACACAAGCATACACAAAAGAAAGAATCCTTGAAATCTCATTCCCATTTCT
The DNA here is from genome assembly GCA_026413385.1 of Erythroxylum gracilipes. NCBI lineage: Eukaryota > Viridiplantae > Streptophyta > Magnoliopsida > Malpighiales > Erythroxylaceae > Erythroxylum > Erythroxylum gracilipes. Next base: position 19,575,949 of record JANZLC010000002.1, on the reverse strand, counting down.
AACCAAAAAGAATATTCCAACATAGCTTTAATTACATATCAACTTGTCCATCACTCATTGAACACAAGATATAAAATGCATGAGATGCTCTATGTTTGATATGCTTGTAAAGCTATCCAAAAGTCTAGTTACTAATTTAGAACAAAAATATCTAGTACCTTGGAATTTCCAATGCCTTGCAAGGTTCACGCTCGTCTTGATTTGTACCTGAGGGGGGGAAAAGTGGGGTGAGCTACACGGCTCAGCGGCTAATACATTTATAGCCATCGGTGATGAGCCACACAACAAGCATAAATACGCATGTATCAAGCAATTTAATTCATTCACAATTTCATCACACAATTTCATCACACAATTCATAACTAACTGGAAGTTATCACATAAGTATATCATAAAATCTTCTATCAATCATAACAATTTATTATGCATCATCCTCACACGTAAATGATGAGATGCACACAAATGGCTCGAGAGTTCCATGAAATAAAACGATTTACACCGTGAACAAAACGAGTCCAATTTCTCAGGATCTCGTGGCCTCAAGCGGGTAGCCGGGAAAAAGGCTATAAGTCAATGTGCACGTGACTAACAAAATGGTTTCCATCTTGCCCAATCATAACAAATCCATGCTCAATTTAGACAATCACAAATTTGCATTATCATGCTTCTTTCATTTTATCAAAAATTCTCATATTTTCATCATACATTTGCAAAGATCCACCACAATTTAACATTTACACAATTAAACAATAATACTCACCTAGGGCATTTGCCCATCACACAACAACTATAAAAGTATTACCCACCTAAATTGATGAAATCCAAGTTCAAGATTGCCCTTCCTCTCTCTCTTGAGTGAG
>JANZLC010000002.1:19536846-19556953 GCA_026413385.1 Erythroxylum gracilipes | reverse complement strand
ACTAATGTTTGTAATAATTGTAACTTGTAAATGGAAATGTTTTTAAATGACATGGGCCAATTTGATTAGTGATTTTTTTTGCTTTCGTATATCTTGTTTTGAGCAAACAAAAGTTTTGAAATGAATTTTGACTGATTGATCGTTTTAGCATGCCACTCTTGCGGGCTACGTACTCGGATATCACCATAGATGTCGGGTACGTGTCTTGCGAGAGTGGGGTGCTACATGTTACACCTAAACTCAAAATAAAAAGAAAGATAAACACGAAAAGGTGTAGCCTTAAGCACTAAAATTAAGAAAAATTGTAGTTAAAACTTAAAACATAAAAATGGTAAATAGATTTTTAGGAATACATGCCTTGCACACTTAAACATATCATAATCGTTAATGTTCAATAAGTTAGTAAAAGCACCCGTGATAGATATTTGAGGTAGAATCTCTAAATTCCATCTAAGATTGGTTAGGTAAATTTTAAAAAGATCTTATAAAAGAAACTATAAAAGAAATTAAATAAGCTTTAGTAGAAACTAAAACTAGGAAATATAAGTAAGAGAAAAATAATTTTAGAACAATGGGTATCCTCCTAGCAAGTGCTTCTTTAAAAGTATTTTCGTTGGACTTCCTTCTTAAGCGCTAAGTAGATAAGCTCATCTTCCTTCGTTCATAGAAATCAATGAAGAGGAGATAATAATAGGATAAATCTTATTGTTTCCAAAATTTTCATAATACTAGTGTGGATGCAATTTCTTCGATTTTGAATCAAGTGCTTCTTTGATAAAAGGTAATGGTTTAGACTTTCCTCCTCCTAAATCCTTAATAATTTTAGAAAATAAAGTCTATACCCTTGTCTTTTTAACCTTAAAGTGCACTCCATGAGTCCAAAATCCTCCTCTCTTTTATTAAGTTTTGCGTTCTAGTTTGCTTCCTATTAAATCTAATATCACCTTGATTAGACAAATATGGAGAAGGTTACATTCAGTTTGGGAATTTTCCTTCAATTTATCACCTATAAGAAAATGAATTAAACATAGGAAAACATCATATAATCAATACGAAACATATTATAGAATTGTTAAATTACAACTGATTTAACCCTTAATAACATGTAAAATATAACACTATTAAATTCTCTTGCACTTAATTCATTAATTTTCCTCTAGTAATCGACAACAAGAAACCTTAGCTAATTAAACACTCACAACTAAAATAAGAATTAATTCCCCTTTTTTAGGTGTATAATAGCATTTAACATGTGAAACAAGCCTTTACACCCCTAGGTGCCCCTAGTATAAGAGTTATAGTCTCTTGAGGGTTTACTAAAATGATACTCACAAACATCATCCTACACTAATTAGTTAACTTCATAGCTAGTAACACAAGATATACACATTAAAGTCTCAATTTAATTGTAAAACTTGAGCACATAATGCTTTTTAAGTAAATCATTATACAAAAAAAGGGATACAAACACTGCCTTCTTCATAAAGCTATAATACTTCAATTTGATAACTTTCTCGTAAAGCACTACTCATTCACACTAGTTTTTGAAATTTGGTGAGATATGCACATCATCTGTGTATGAAATTCAATTTATCATATGCTTGAAAGTCATCTAATCTCCACTACTTCAATAGATATTATAAGCAAAAATCAAAACATATTTGAACTAGGTTATAATATGGACAAAGGGATAAGTAGGTTAATAAATAAAAAAATAGGAGAAATAAATATTCAGAATTATTGGCAAAAACAAGTAAATCAAGAAAAATATTCATACACTACTTCACTAACTTTTCATATGTTTGCAGCAATCTTTTTTTTGTTCATTCTTTTCAAGCATAAGATCCAAGTTGATCAATTTTCAACACTTCTTCTTTTTCTTATTCCTTTTCATTTTCTTTTCATGTTCATTTTATTTGATTTGGAATGAATTTCCCTTTTGCATTTTCAATTTATATATTTCATCAGCTCTCCCCTAATTATTTTCTTACATGCCATACCCAATAACAATATCAACAATCAAAATTATACTAATTATGAACTAGGGTATGATTACTTTTTTTTCTTTTATGATCAAGGCTTTTAGGGAAACGTATCAAGCTAAGTTCATATAAGGCTCAAAAGGTATAACTAATAGAATAATGTAAAAAGTTCAACAATTTAGCTTAAAGCCACCCAGGAGTATCTTTATCATTTTATTGTCAAAAGAAAAGATTATGTATGAAGGCTTAATTTCTGATGGGATGCTCATGTCAAATCAAAGTATTATCACTTATTAGATTTAGTTTCCTTGCATTCACAAAATCAAATTTGCATATCCACTAGTTAATCATATTATATATCTAATTTTTAACAAAAAATCTTAGCATAAAATTGTTCAAAAATTTATGCCATCAATCTAAAGTAACTAATAAGAAATAAAACAAAAACTATAAAGAAATCCAAAAAAATCAAACACACTAAACATATAAACTAAAAGAAATCAAATTCTTGTTGACTTCAAACCAAGTAAAAATGATGAATTTAAAAAGTGGTGCTAATAGCCATTTAAATGGTGACTTAATTGAACATTCAAGAGTATTCATGTTAAGGTTTTTACTTTTATGCTAAAAGATTTGGTTACTTTTCAGAAAACTTAATATGGTCTTATATTGATTTAAAGTCCTTGTTTTGCTTTTCTTTCTATATAGTCTACGAAAATGTTTTAAAGTTGAAGCATCTTTCATATGTATGTTCACCTTATGCATTAGGTTGAATTTTATGAATTAAGTTAAATTTTTAAGTTTTATGGAGTTGATTTTTCATCATTTGATGTAAATAGGAAACTCTCTACCAATTTGATGAACTTTATAATTAAATGAAAAATGGAGACTTTTGATTCATTTGGTTGATTTGTTAAGTTCTTTATTATATTTTCCACCCAGTTAAGGTAAGAGAGAAAAAGTTTATTTGTTTAAAGACAACAACATGCCTAAGTGCGCAAGATTTTGATAAGTGATAATTACTTTTTTTAGCATAATTTTAAAAGCATTTTACTTATTTTTGGATGATTTCTATTGGATTTTATACTCAATATGTTATATTTTGGATCATCCTTTTTAAAAGTTAAAAAACCATGTCCCTTCTCCCTGAAACCATTTTTTCCTTCTCTAACCGTGTCCCTTCTCCCTCTTAAACTTTGTTGGTTCATCTCTCGCCTTCCTTCCTGAGCTTTCTTCTAAAATCCAACATTTTTTTACATCTTTCAACTCTTTTTACGTCTACCACTCTCTCTCTACCATAGGGGTATTTCTGACTTTCCTTTTATTACCTCCAAAAAACATTACTATTTACAGTAACTATTTTTTTACTTATCTCTCTCATTTCTACATGGAAGACCTGAATCATAAATCAGACTTCATGTAGTACATCTTTAAGGAATTTCCACCTTTACCACCCATCCACTCTCCCCCTGCTCAGTAGAACCTTCCCTAACCAACCCTACCACCCTATCAAACTCAGCTCTATCTTCCCTTTTCGTCATGTCCTGGGACAAAATTTTTTAACCTATATCTTCGTAAGAGAGGATCCACCTCAAATGTTTTCTAAAAGCTGAATCTGAGAATGGCTCTGTCTCACCTACCTTGCATCTTCTTCAAGTTAGAGCTTCAACCTGGTGATTTGCTTTTGTTGGATTTTTTTGTAGATAAAGAGGTTGTCATTGTCATAAGTCTTGGGGAAAATCGTTCCTACTGAAGGCAACTATTTCTTCACAAATCAACTAATTTTAATTAGATCTTATAACAAGAGCCCTGACACATAGCAAGCAAACCCCTTTTCATATAACAATGGAGTTTTGGTATAAGGCTTGATAGAGAAAAGATAGAAACTTTCCAATTATTAATAAACTTTAACAACTTGCCACTTAAATGCTGGACTATTAAAGGACTGAGCTTCCTTGCTAGCACCATTAGGAAACCCATCACCCTCGACTACCAAACTGCAAGTCTTGAGAGCATTGGTTGTGCCCACCTATGCAGTCAAATCACAAAGGAACCAAACCATCCCTCTTCTATAACTATTAAGAAGCTCGGAGTTGAATAGAAGTTAGAAGATCATCTAATTCAACTTACACATCCCTATAAATGAATACAAACCAAGATCTGGAATCCAACTAGGAAGAGATTCAAGATAAGAACTTACAACGATAATAGGACAATTGGACAATGAGTAGGCACTAAATATAAATGTCGCAATTGAAAATCCTAAAAATCCATCTAACAAAGTCTCTAATTGTTATGAAATAGCTCCTTCACAGCATGAGGCTTAGTAGCCAAGTTGTTTAGATAAAGCATTAACCTAGGAGCTAAACCCAAGTGAGAAGCCTTTGAGAAAGTTCTTAATTATAACTCCAAATCAAGAAGATCTCTGAAAGATAATTCTAGCTTAACTCCTTTTGAGGTATTGGACACTATAACTCTAGGTCTAAAAAGCTTCCAACCTACTAATAAAGACATTTAGAGGAACTATACTCGAAAGACAATCTAATAAAAATAATAAAAGGGGGTACGTAACCCCGTAAAAATATAACATTTCTTTGTTGTTTTGATACATTAAGTAACTAAATAACCCAAAAAAAAGCAAGTTGTGAAGGATATCATCTTAGGGAAAAAGCCTTTCTTACTTGGTTTACTCAAAGAAAAAATAAAAGCTAGAAAGCTAAATAAAGGGCTAAGCTTTTTAATTAACAGGTGGAATTTCATCTCAAACCACTCCTATCATTATAACGGTAAAACAACGATAGTGTTTAATCCTTATTTAGTCCTTATCTCTGAAATTTTCAAATTAGATCGGACGATTCATCTTAAATTTCAGTCTCATTTAATCCATGGTGACTTTCAAATTTCCATTATCAATGCTTCTAACTTTAGTTTAATGAGAAGCTCTCTTTGGAAAGACTTGGAATGTGCGGGACTAGGAATTCAAGACCCTTGGTTACTGACAAGAGATCTCAATTGTATACTCAATGTTAATGAAGCAGAGGATTGGAGAGTTAGTAAAAATTCCCTGGGGAAAAAACTTAACTCCTGCATCAACAATATGGAAGTAACATTGACTTCAACTCCATAGATTCTCACTTTACATGGACAAATAAGCAATCTGGGTTATAATTTACAAGGAAAAACCTCAATAGAGCTTTAGCTAACGCGGAATGATTGTTCAAATTTCCCTTAAGTTTAACAAAATTATATCCTCCATCATCAAGACCATGTTGCAATAAAAGTCAAAGGTCTTAATATACCCCAACCTATCAAAGCACCATTTATATTTTATAACTTTATGTTTTAGGTTGAAGGATTCCTAGAATAGGTGAGGAAAACCATGAACACCTCAGTCTATGGGTGTAGGGTTTTCAATTAATGTTCAAACTCACAATCTTGAAGAATAAACCTAAATTGCTAAAAAGATAGAGAATCCTAGATTTATAAGCACAAAGGAAACAGACTAAACTTTAATAGGAACCTATCTGGAAGACCTTTATAAAAATACATCAAATATTAGGCTGGGAGAACAAGAATAGTAGGCTTTGCATAAATATGCACAAACTTTGATGGCGTATAACTCTTCTCTAAGGCAAAAGGTGAGGGGCCCTTCATTATTGGAAGAAAAATTAGAGACAATCTTCTTCTAATGTAGGAATTGTTTAGAGACTATACTACTAACCCCTCAATTAGGAGTTGCTATCTTAAAATAGATATATACAAAGCATTTGATACACTGGATTAGTAGTTCATCCTTAATTCCATGAAAACATTGGGGTTTCCAAGTAATTCATCTCTTGGATTGAAGCTTGCATAATAACTACTTATTTAGTGCCTTGATTAATAAAGAATTAACCCAAATTTTCAATGGTGTAAAAGGAATTAGGTAGGGGCACCCTTGTCCCCATACTTATTCACTCTTACAATGGATGTTCTTTTCAGAATCCTGTAAAACATATCAACAACATGGGAAATTTCATATGACGCTACAAAAGAAAGGAATTTGATCTTTTCGCCTTAATTTTTGTAGATGATCTGCTCCTGTTTTGTGGTAATGATCTTATCTCTCAACCATCATCTCTTCATTATAAGATTTTTCAAATATATTAAGCCTAAATATTAACTTGGAAAAAAGTAATCTAATAGCTTCAGCTAGAATCCCTAATGTTAACACTTTACTATAGATCTCTGGAATGCAAAGACAACATCTACATTTTACATACCTTGATTTTCCTATTTTCACAAGGAAACCATGAGTTATGGACTACCAACATTTGATTGAAATGGTTAAGAAGAGAATCAATGCATAGCAAAGCAAGACTTTATCTTTAACTAGAAAGATTTAATTAGTAAAATTACTTTTTCTTAACCTCTAAATATAGTGGTGCTCCCATCCAATGTCACTAAAGGAGTTATCCAAGACCTGGAGAGGATTATAATGAGATTTATATGGACTAGAAATCTAAACAACTTCTATAGAGCAAATGGAATGAAGTTTGCACCACTAAGTAGGAAGGAGGATTAGGTATCATAGTTCTCGAACTCAAAAACCAGATGTTGATGATCTTTCTAGTAAAATCTGGAGTAATCTAGGTATATGATGTTAGATTATGAGTGAATATGATGTTAGATTATGAGTGAATAAGAACGAACTCAAGCACACTTTCAAACCGTATAAGAACGAACTCAAGCACATCTTAATCGGAGCTCTAACATCATATTCACTCATAATCTTCCCAAATTCAACTATTCTAGTGCAAAATCACTTTATAACAATTGAAACACTAAATTTGTCTCATAAAACTCTCAATTCTCAACCCATTGGGTTCATCAAAACCACAATTTCCCATCATTTACCAAAGTTATCCTATGCACACATCTTATGCAGCATCACAACTTTTAAGGATCATATCTTTCCACTTTGATAACCAATAATTACAAAATTTATATCGTTGGAAAGCTAGAAAGATCATCAACAACCTTTAAGAAGACAATTTTTACCAGTTCTACCTAGATTACTCCAGATTTTTCCTTGAATTTAGAACACAATTTCTACCCTTATGAAAACTTGAAATTAGCAATGTCAAGACTTGAAAAGCCATAAGCAAACATAATGTATATATATTTCATTCACATCAAAATAAAAGTTTTACAATGCTTTAATGGGAATTTCGAGCCACCTTACAACATAATTCTAAAATACAAACTTTACAAGAACCATAATTTCTCAAAATGCAACTAAAGCCTTGTTTTACAAATGCTAACTTCAAAAGAACAAAATATGCAAGTTGGAGTGATGCCTTGATGGTTGACTCAATCACTCGATATCTTACTCGTTGCTTGTGGATGGGAAGGAATGGGGGTGAGTTTAACGATCACCGGTAACAATTTTATAATGAGAAACAAGCAAAAATCCCTGAATTATTCATTTCTATAGTAAAATTTCACAATGGGATCCATGCAACACATATTTCCCAAATTCACAACTTATCAAGCAACTCATAACATCAAGAATAATGAATTAATCAAACTTGTCACATATCATAAACATATAAGCACAACGGAATGAATTGGGTGGATCTAAAAATAGAACGTACTACACATTTCCACATAGTAGTTTTGTGTAGCCGTGAACTTAGGGGAGTCCATGAAGGAGCTCCATGCCACTAGCAGGCAGGCGGGAGAAGCCTTTTGTCAAAGTGCACTTGACTTAACTTAGGGGACTACTACAAACCCACATAACATGTATTTCATAATCTTGTAAACTTGTTGCCCAAAATGGCACATTTTCAAAACTTAATTTTTCTTAACACTTTTCCACAAAGGCATATTCTAGAAACACAATTGTTCATAAACATGAAATATGTCACATTTCATCAACCAAATTCATACACCAACATATAGCAATTTCTAAAATCATTCAAAAGCAATAATGCAACAATTATGAAGCAATTTGAAATCATTTTATTCTCTTGCTTTGAAGAAAAACATTTATGGCTCATTCATTATATTATAAACATGAAACCCACCTTAGAAATCCTTGCCCAAATACTTGCTCAAAGCTGCCTCACCCTTTAACAATAGCCAAAAATTCCATTCAATGGGAATTCCAATTTATGATCAGGTATATGAAGAAATTTGATAATACTTTCTTCTCAATTATTGTTTCCCATTGTCTTAAGATTCTAATGACTCCAAAATCATTCAATTTGGTTTAGTCATCTAAAAGTTATACCCAAAACATTTTCAAACTATTCTTATACTAAAGCAGCATTCTATGCTCAAACTTTTATAGAAATGTACTCTGGGAACATTTTTTGCTACATTTTCCAACTTTTTACTTCCCATCTTTCACATATAACCCATCTTAACCCTAAACCATCTCTTCTACTTCATTTCAACCTAATATCATTACAAATACATCATAATCTATCTTTGATCATTAACCCTAAAAGTGAACACTTGCCTATATCATTCATCAACAACTTCCCACACATATTAAGCTATATTTGAGTTTCATTCAACCATACCCATGAAATTTAAAGCATAACTTACTTGTTGAAGCTCCAAATTCTTCAAACTCTTTAAGAATCTCCAAACTCTAGCTTTTCTCTTCTTTTTCTCTTTTTTATCCTTTCTCTTCTTTCATTCTTGTGCTTCTCTCTTCTCAAACAAGCTAAAAAATTTTCTTCTTCTAACTTATACCCTTTATGGTTGCAAAATGTCCCTTTTGCCCTTCCATATAAGCCTTATATCTTTTAACCCTAAGTGACTTGCTAATTTTGCCCTTGATACATTTTTACAACATTAACACTTAAATTCCATCAATCCATGCAATAAAATCCTATTAACCTTGACATAATATTTAACTCCAAAAATTTAATCTATCAAAACCTCGAAATTCTTTTAAATCATGCTTAACTAGAGAAAAATTTTCCGGGGGCCAACATCTGGTCTTATGTTTGGTAATTCTGCCCATAATTGTTGGCCTTATATGAAATTTTGAGATATGCATAAAGGCATTAGATGGAGGAAAGTCGCTCTTTGAATGATCTATTCGCCCACAGGTGGTAGTGTCATAAGAGATAATGGTGTGTACTCTGATTGCTTTTATGTGGAGGTCTAATTGCATATATTATGTATTCAACCCACAGGTGTTTCATAATACGTGTGATCAGATTTTTAGCATAGATACTATTTTAATGCTCTAAATATAGTTGTTATCTTACATTTATGCTGATCTTTACATTGTCTTCTCTATTTTGCAGTCACCTTTTCTGTAAATAACAATGCAATCACCATTGAGACTTTAACCTATTTCAATTTCAAGAAGTGGAAGAAGGATGTTGGGTTTGCCCTGGAGATTGTCGACATCAACATAGTGATGCTGGTAGAAAAACCTTCTCTACTTACAGACATCAGCTCGGAAGCTGATAAGGCAGTTTTGGCAATATAGGACTGATCAAATAGGATGTGTTATTTGACCATTAAGAGGTCGATCCCAGATCATTTGCTAAGTGGATTACCAGACACAAACATAGCGAATGAGTTCATGGATAATGTTTCCCAAAGGTATAAGGTGTCATCCAATACGGAGCTAAGCATCTTAATTAAGGATCTATTTTCCATGAGGTACATAGGAGAAGGAGGCGTCAAGGAATACATTATCAGGATGGTTTTCAGAGTAAGCTAAAGGCATTGGATGTGTCTATTCTTGACACACTGATAGTGCACTAGGCCCTTAATACTCTCCCGCGAGAGTTTGAGATGCTAGTAACTCATATATCTCTTAGGATGAGGCTTGGGATATTAATGCCTTATTTTTTGATGTGTTGCAGAAGAGGAGAAGCTGAAGAGTTCTTCTCATATAGCCCTATATGCAGCAGTGAAAGGCAAGGGGAAGGCGAAGCCCTAAAAGCGTAACGGTAAGAAACCCAAACCTTTTCAGCATTACTCGTCAGTCTAGCATTATAAAGGGTCCATAGGACATGAAGAATATGAGGTGCTTCTTCTACAAGAAAAAGGGGCATAGAAAATTTGACTTCTAGAAGTACAAACTCTATATAGTCAAATAGGAGCTATCAGGTAACTCCTCGACTTATATGATTCATGAATCCAATTTAGCTATAGCCACATCAAGTTCTTGGTGGCTAGATAGTGTATCTTCTAAGCATGTTGCTTCCATAATGTAGGGGTTTAGATCCATGAGAAGGCCGATTAAAGGAAAGGAGAAGCTGATGGTCAACAATAATGAAGAAGTATGTAGGGGATGTAGGTTTGAATCTCAATACGGGGTTTATACTAGTTTTATAGGACACATTTTATATATCGTCTTTTAGATAAAATCTGATCTATGTATCAGTTATGGACAAAGAGGGTTATCGTTTTGTATTTGATACTTCGATTGTGAATATAAATTTCAATACAAAATATATCAGAACTGCCTTCTTATCTTACATATTATATAAAATGTGTCTTACCCCTAATGAAATGTATGTTTCTTCTTATATAGCCAAACCTGTTACTCGTAAGAGAGCTTTCATAAAGGAAACGTCTTACATGTTGTAGCATAAACGCTTGGGCCACATTTCTAGAGATAGGGTAGATTGATAAAGGATAACGTTCTTTTAACTCTAAACTTTAGTGATATAGAAACATGTGTTGACTGTTATAGAGGTAAGTTGACAAAGATAAAGAAAAAGGGGTTTAACTTATGCTTCTAGTTTACTGGATCTTATACATACTGATATTAGTGGACCTTATACAGCGCCGTTATACAATGTTAGATATTTTTTGACATTTATAGATGATTATTCCCATTACGGTTATGTGTTCTAACTTAAGGAAAAGTCTGAAGTTTTTGATAAATTCAAGATCTTTAAGACTGAGGTTAAGAGCCAGTTGGAAAAATCAATAAAGATTGTTAAATTCGACCAGGGAGGTCAGTACTATACAGATATGGTTTTATGAGATAGGAAAAGCGTATGTTTGTCAGATATGTAGAATCAGTTGGAATAGTGGCTCAGTTTACTATCTCAGGTAGTCCTGAAAGAAATGGTGTGTCTGAAAGGCGCAATTGCACCCTAAAAGACATGAAGAGGTCTATGTAGAGCAGGACGAACATACCTAAATACCTTTGGGGAGAAGCCATTAAGATGACATTATATATATTGAATAAAATCCTAAGTCAGTCAGTGCCTAGGACACCTTTTGAACTCTAGAAAGGGTGGAAGCTAAGCCTTTCACACATTCGTATATGGGGCTGCCCTGCAGAGGTAAGGTTATATAATCCTTATAAAGGAAAATTGCAACCTCATTCCACTCATTACTATCTAGTAGAATATCTTGACCACTCTAAGGGCTACAAATTTTACTATAGAGAAGGAGGGGCCAGAAAAGTAGAATCACAAATGGCTAAGTTTATGGAATATGATGTCCACGATGAGAGTGGACCCTCTCATCCTTCAGGAGATAGCAGGATACGGATACTACAATCATTTAGTATCTACCACTTATGCAATCAGGTTTAGTGGATCAAGGTCTGAGTATCATACCTTTGCAAGCACAGGAACCTATAACTATTCAGGTAGAGATTCCTGAGGTATAATAACCTATGCAATTATGTAGATCCACTAGAGAGAGATGACTTGCTATCTCATCAGATTACATAGTCTATTTGTTTGAGTAAGACTATGATATAAGACATGTTGTGGATCTAGTTACTTTTTCAAAAGTCATTTTTGGACCCCATGCAGGTTTATGGTGGGAAGCGATGAAGGATGAGATGCAATCTATGTGCTTATGTCAAATGACTTGACTATGTTGCATAGAGTTAAGAAACTTTTGGCCAAGCGTTTTAACATAAAGGATTTTGGTGAGGCATCTTTTTCCTAGGTATACAGATTCATCGAGATAGATCTCAACACTCATTAGGCCTCTCACAAAGAGCATACATTAAGTGAGTGTTACAAAGGTTTAATATAACTGAGTATAAACCTGTTGTAGCACCTATCTCTTATGGTGAGAGATTATCTTTAGCATAGTATCCAAAGAATGAAGTTAAGAGAGAGGTGATGAAGAATGTTCTGTATTCTAGTGCGGTTGGTAGCTTGATGTATGCTCAGGTGTGCACTAGACTAGACATTGCATTTGCTATTAGACTGCTGGATCAATATCTGGCTAACCCAGGTATAGACCATTAGAATGTAGTTAAGCAAGTGTTGAGATACTTAAAGGGTACCAAGGATTATATGTTGACATATAAGAAAGTTAACAATTTAAACCTCATAGGGTATGCCGATTCTGATTTTGTTATATGTTTGGATGATTACAATTCCACTTCAGGGTACATTTTTATGTTAGCAGATAATGCAATATCATGGAAGAGTGTCAAGCAGACACTGGTAACTTCCTTGACCATGCCTACATAATTTGTTACATGTTATGTGGCTGTTACACAAGCGGTTTGGCTCAGGAACTTTATTTTTGAGTTAACTGTAGTAGATTCAATAGCTAGACCCATTCGGTTGTATTGTGATAATCTTACTGTAGTGTTGTTTAGTAAAAACAATAAGAATATCACAAGGTCTAAGCATTTGGAGGTCGAATACTTGACCATATAGGAGTTGATTCAGAAAGATGGTGTTGAAGTGGAGCATATCAGGACTGAGGGGATGTTAGCTGATCCTTTGACTAAAGCATTTCACCCAATAGTGTTCGGAAAACATGTATCCAGTATGGGTGTGTTAAAGTCCTTAGACAGTATTGGCTAGGGATCGTCATATTTTCTCCTTGTATATTTGTACATTTTTTATGTATCATCACACTATGATGTTTATTAATATAGATGATCATTCTTTTATCCTCAGTAATACCTGTTCCTGAGCAAAGTTGTAATACATTTTAAGATCTGTGTCATTCTTAAACATTTTAAAGGTCATTAAGCATATATACAGATTGACCTTGAGCCTATGTCATTTAGACATATACAGTTTAGTACAGATATCCATGAATTTTAACGTGACATGGGGGGATATAAGTTTTAATCCCATAAAGGTTCTCTAATGTAATTTAGCATTCAGTTAAAGAACATAAAGGTTTTCTCTAACGTTGTTTAGCATTCAGAGAGAGAAAACAAGATTTCTCTATTATAGTTTAACACAAAGTTAGAGAAATCGATACCTACAAACGAAGATGATACATATTAGATCATACAAGTATCATCCTAGTTTACCACACTTCATTTTCTCATTCATGTTAGTAAGGTATTAGATATGCGTAAATATTTTGGACCTATGTCACACATGACACATATGTTTGATATCTTTCGGTATTGAAAGCCTTGCGGGATAAAATGTTGGACTTTTGTTATCTTTGGATCAAATATTTTTTATTTTTAAACTTGGTACCAATACAGTAGCATGACTAGACCAAGTTTTTAAACTGTTTTAAACTTGAGTCAACACTGCAATTAAGTATTGTCCAAGGGGGAGAATGTTACATATTTTTGACATTTCCTATAAAGTTAGACAACATTTAATTGCATTTTTCGTTTTTCAATAACTTATTGGTTAAGTTATGTAATTTGATCGAAATAAAGATAATAAAATGACCCAATAAATAATCTAAGTCAATGGGCCAAAGTCCAGGTAGCAAATGGATCCCCATCAATGTAGACCGGACCCATATTGGGCTTGTGATGGGGAAGCCTAATATGGAAGCTATATAAATAGGTTAAGGTCTTTTGTAGTTGCTCATATCATTCATAAGCATACAGAATCTCTGACTCATTAAGAGAGATTATGTATTGAAAAAACTATAGAAAGGCATTAACCACGATCTGGTGAGTTCTTGTGAAGGTCCCTATTGATTGAAGCTCGTTTCGGTATCAAAACAACCTCGGATGTGTGATGGAATTGAAAATAGGTGTTTCCACATTTACTTTGTTTTTCTCCCTTTCACATAAGATCTAGGACACGTAATAAGGTTCATGCTAGTGTTACATGTAAATATAAAATTATTTTATTAATTATTTTCTTATTTTATATAAATTATCTTAATTTAATTATTTTTTGCTATATTTTTATGAAATTATTAAAGACATTTCTTTGAGATGAATTGAGAGTTTTGTAAATAAAATTAAAAAATCAACTTTAGCATAAAATACGTTCAATTACACAAGTTGATGGAAGTCACGACTAAGAAAACAACGTGAAACACAACTGTGTTTATATTTGTGTAATTACCTAGTGATTTAAATTGAAAATAGTGAAAATACAAGTGTATCAGTGCCTGTGCCTGTGTAATTCCTTAGATTGGAAGAAATGAATAATACAATTTAAGACATGGTTATATTTCAAACCATGCATACACTGAAATTTATTATAAATACACCTGTAAATCCTAGTTAAAGACGACTCTGAATTTCTTCAGTTTTTTAGATTTAGGGTTAATCATTGAGAGAAGAACAAGATCTTAGAGAGACATCGAAAGACCATTTTCAAGAGAGAAAAAAAACTCAAAATCTATTCCAATTTGAGCATATCACAGTGAAAAATCAAGATCATCTAGAAGTTATCTATTTTTATTTCTTTGTTATGTTGATTTGTTTTGTTGGGCCGAACAATATAGACCAATCATTTCATATATCTAGAAAGGAAGGAATTCTACTATTTATCTTTATATGGATTGACTCTATGTTATTTATAAGTTGAAGTTTTATATTTGATAAATATCTTTGATTGTTCTTAATACTGATTTAATTAAAGATAGCAATTATATTGGATCTTATTGTACGTGAAAATTTTGAAAGAATATTATATTAATGGACTGTAGCTCATATATTAGGAGTTGCATAGGGTATTAGATAAAAACTTACATAAATTCTCCAGTATTGGGGTCAAACCTTTCATCTTAATGCACTCTTAGGAGTGTTCAATTAGATAACTTCTCTAGTTAATCAACTTAAGAATTGGTGACTATAACTTGACCAAAAGCAATCATCACCTTAGAAAAATTTATTACATCTTTTAATAAAATGAATCATGATTGTAGAGATGATACTAGGAAAATTCTTATCTAGATGTTGATTAGATACTGCTTTTATCTTTTGATTAAGTGCTCTAATTTATTCCTAGTGGTTTGGTTGATAGTACAAAACTTACACCTTAATACAATGGATGAGTACAAAACTATGTTGGAATACTTAAGACCATCACTTGAGGAGATATAATCCATTACTACAAAACCAATAATCATTGGAAGCTACTTTGAAATCAATCAAACATCATTCAAATGTTACAATAATATGTACAATTTGATGAGTTATCGGATGAAGATCCTAATGCACATATGAAGATCCTAATGCATATATTTTCAACTTCGTAGAGATATGTGATATATTCAAGATAAGTGAAACAATTGATGACACTACTAGACTAAGTTTATTCCCATTTTCACTAAGTGATCAAGCAAGCATTAGGTGAATTCACCATCTGTAATTTTAATCACAATATGAGAGAACATAGAAAAGAAGTTCCCTGTAAAGTATTCCCCAGTAATGAAGAGTATGAAGCTTGAAAAAACAAATTTGTCGACATGTAAATCCATAATAAAACACTTTACAAAACACGAGAGAGGCATAAGGATCTATTGAGAAAGTACCTTCATTATAGCCTTTTAACTTATATACATGTTTATACTTCCTATAGTGGTCTAAACTAAACAAAAAAGTAGACCATCAATATAGTAGTTTGTTAGGATATTGAACAATAAAATTTTAGAATTACCTTTGAATTCATCAAAGAAATATTTATGAATAACAACCAATGGTAGTCGAGTATTATGAGAACGAACAAGCAAGTACGTGTGCACAATATGGAAACTATCACTATATTGGCAATTCAGGTGGATGCTTTAAAAAAAGAATCTTAATGGTCTAAGAACACTCATAAGACCAACCTAAGCATTATGTTGTGAAATATATGTAGGATCTATGAATAATGAATGCCAATTTGAAAACCTGATGATCAAGCAAGTTCACTAAGTTTCTCAAAGAAAAAATAACCCCTACAATAATTCTTGCATTCTAGAGTGGAGGAATTTATTGGAAAATTGGGACAGGGTCTGATCTGCACGCAGTAAAATAAATATGAAACTTTTTTGTATGATTTCGAAGCCAAGATCACTTAAATTCTATAATATGATTAACATATAAAACTAATAAAGGAACAACAACAACAACAACAACAATATTCTAATAAAAGTTTCACTGAGACTCGAGGTCTGGGAGGTTTAGGAACACTCTGCATTACCTCTAACTGGTAGAGAGATTGCTTTCAATAAAACTACAAGAAAAAAAGTTTCTGACAACTATTTACAGAAAAAAAGCTGAAAAATAAAAAATAATTGTATAAAAACAAAAATAAATAAAAATACAAATATAATACAAATAAATATTAAAATAAGAAAACATAAAATAAACATAATCATAAATGTAAAATAAATAGAAAGGATAATAATAAAAATAAAATAAAAGCTAATAAATTCATAAAAATAAAAATAAATAATACAATAATACAATAAAGATAAAAAGATAAAGAATACAAATAAAAGATAAAATAGGTAAATAAATAAATAAAGAAAGAAAGAAGTAAACAAATAAAACAAATAAGTAATTAAAAAATATTTAGGCTAAGTAAAGAAATGTTTAAGCTAAGTAACTTAAGGGGACGTACTATAGATAAAATGTTTAAACTAAATACAAGACACAAGACCCGAAGAAAAAGAATTATGAGAAAGAGGAGGATCTTTTTATGTGAGATCCTTTACCCGTATCATAGTTCGCCAAAGTTTCCTATTAAGAGTCAAGTCTTTAGCAAGCTCTAATAGAGCCATATGATTCATGTTCAACTTCTCCCAATTCTTTTTAGGTCCTTCTCTTTCCCTCTTATAGTCTTTAAATATAATTTTCTCACATCTTCTCACAATGACATCAAGATGTTTTCTTTTAACATGTCTAAACTGCTTAAACCTTGTCTCCCTTAATATTCCATCAATGTTATCCAACCTTAATTTGTCTTTTACCATTACATTCTTAATCTTATCTCTTCTAGTAAGATTATATATTCAACGGAGCATCCTTTTGTCTACCATCATTAACTTATGACTATGCGCCTATTTTATAGGCCAAAACTTCGCTCTATAAAGCATAGCTGACCTAATTGCTAAACGGTAGAATTTACGTTTTAGCTTAAGTGGTATCTTGTCACCTAAAACTCTTGATGCACCCCTCCATTTAAGCCACTTTGATTTGATACGGTGAACTATGTCTTCATCAATCTCATCATTTTCTTTGGGTGATGGTTCTCAGGTACTTAAAACACTATTTCTGTGGTATAATTTCTAAACCAATCTTTATCTCCACGTCAGATTTCACCTTATGACTCAAAAAATTACACTCTAAGCACTCAATCTTAGTCCTGCTCAAGCCCTTTGATTCTAGCATATCCCTCCAAAGTTCTAGCATGACATTGACTCCCTCTTTTGTCTCATCCACTAAAATAATGTCTTTAACATGTACCATACACCAAGGCACATCCCTTGGATATTCTTGGTAAGTTATCCATCGCTACTGCAAACAAGAAGGGGCTCAATAAGGAGCCTTAATGTAGCCCAATATCGATAGATAAATGTTCTGTATCTCCTCCCATCGTCCTTACTCTAGTCTTGAAACCTTCATATATATCGTTAATAACCCCTATATATGTTGGACCCCGAACTTTTTGTGAAAGATTAGAGTTATTGAACGAGAAATTTTGGTGATTAGTCACGAGTTAAGAACAAATGAATGAAGAATTTTTGAAGCAAGAAATGATAGACAAGAGTAAAGTAGATAATGAAAAATGTGGATAGATTCATGATTTGCTACGGTGTCTTTGATGGATAAGAGATTTTGAAATAGGAAGAATCAAGGTAAAAGTTATAAGTAAAATGAAAGCCAAAAATGAAGTTGAATTTGTGTAGTAAGTTGATGAAGATTATGTACATAAGTGGGTGTTCTGTTATTCGTGTTCATGATTAGTCATGGATTAAAATTTTCTTTGTGGATGATACTGATCTGAAATGAAGTTAAGAATAAAGAGTGTATAGAGTAGAAAAAGGTGATTTTGGTATGAGTTATGTTAAGGAAAGATTCAGAAAGAAAATGGTAGATGATCTGGAAAATATTCACTGAGTATGCTTCAGCCTTTTAGCCACAACGTTTTCTTTAGTTGTTCAAACAAGATGATTCTTGATTTGGATTAAACTAGAGATATATGGATACATTTTGTATGAAGAAAGCGAATTTCAATTCTGTCTCTAAGAGTCTCAAAAGTTGTCATGAAATTAAGAAATTGGTGTAGTATGTTGAGTGGAAAATTCGTCTTCAGAATTTAGGGGCAAATTTGGGATTGATATGGATAGATTCTGGCAAAGTTGCCTCTGGAAAGATGTAGATCTTTCTTTTATCTTTCCAACGGTATATAGTATGGAAATTTTGGACATTTGAGCTAAAAGTTATGCCCTTTTGATTGCTTCAGCCTTAGATTTCGTCTTAGTTTGACTTTTTGTGTCTCAGTTTGACCGTCTTAGTTTGACTTTTTGCGTCTCAGTTTGATCGTCTCATTTTGCTTCCGTCTCAAAATGACGTCATCATCATCTTAGTTTGACTTTTTGCGTCTCATGTTTGACCGTCTCAATTATTGTTCATTTCTTCCGTCTCAAAATGATATCCTACCTTCTGTTCTATTTTTGACCTTGAAGAAGAAAGAATTGGCCTTTGAGGTCTTCATAAGGGTTGTAGCTCCGACAATTCTCTTTCCAACCAAATAAAAAACTCTTTAATCCGATGTCTATAGGGAAAGTTATGGAGATTTTCCCAATTTGTATCGTCTGATGATGTCATCATCGTCTCAAAAAGATGTCATCATCGCCTGCTTTTTGTTTGACCCCTCAGATGAAAGAATTGGCCTTTGAGGTCTCCATAAGATTGTAGATCTTGAAATTCCCTTTCTAACCATATAAAGAACACCTTAATCTGATGTCTGTAGGGAAAGTTATGGAGATTTTCCCAATTTGTATCGTCTGATGATGTCATCATCGTCTGCTTTTTGTTTGACCCCTTAGATGAAAGAATTGGCCTTTGACGTCTTCATAAGAGTTGTAGCTCTTGAAATTTCTTTCCAACCATATAAAGAACACCTTAATCCGATGTTTGTAGGGAAAGTTATGGAGATTTTCCCAATCTGTATCGTCTGATGATGTCATCATTGTCTCAAAATGATGTCATCATCGTCTACTTTTTGTTTGACCCCTCAGATGAAAGAATTGGCCTTTGAGGTCTTCATAAATTTGTAGCTCTTGAAATTCTCTTTCAAACCATATAAAGAACACCTCAATCAGAAATTTCTACAGAAAGTTATGGCTGTTTCCCTGAAACAGGTTCAGTATAATTGCGTTCATAAACATGATTGCTTCTTTTGACCATAATTTCTTCTCTAGACCTCCGAATGACTTGATTCTTAAACCATTGGATTCGTAAGACTTTTCTCTACATCTCCACCAAGAATCATAGCTATCTGAAATGAATTGAGAAAGATTGAGTGGAAAAGAGTGAGACGAGTACAGTGAATGTGCAGTATTATAAACTGGTGTTATTCTACTAAATACACTTCAGTATTTTGATGATATTGTAATCTGTAGAAATCCAAATGAGATGATTTCTGATTTGTGGTAAACTATAGACATGGATCTACAAAGTATCCAAAGGAAGTGAAATCTAATTCAGTCTGTAAGATGTTTAAATTTTAGATGGAAGTTATACATAGTATACTGTTATGGATATGACAAGTCCAAAAATATTTGAAGTATATCTTTTAAATCACAAAACCAGATCAAATGATTTTGGAGGCTTTAGAAACTTAAGACAGTGGGGGACATTTCTCTGAAAGAAAGTGTTATGTCAGAATATTCAAGGATATTTTTGGCAAGACACTTAAGTTTAAAAGAACATAAGCTTATAAGGAAGGATAAAATGGACTTTTTGG
>JANZLC010000002.1:19487413-19502448 GCA_026413385.1 Erythroxylum gracilipes | reverse complement strand
GATCAGATTAGATTAGATTAGATATATCTGGATATATTTCCAGATTTAAACTTCTCTTGTAATAGGCTATATATGGCTGTATGTTTTCTATTCAATATAACAGTGGAAATTATTCCCACTTTCGTACACTTACTAATAGGCATCAAAAAATCAAAAGCAAATAGTAAAAATGAGGGTAGACAAAACATACACTCATATCACATAATCACTCAAAAAGGGTTCACTCTATATATGCTTAATCGTGTCTCTGCACTGACACAGCTTTAGAGAAACCATGAAAGCACATTAGAAAGAAAAATAATTTAGGAGAAGTTGGAATCACCCATCATGAACCAACATATCAACAGAAAACACGGGAATTAACACCCCAATCAACCCCAATCCCAAGAAAATTCACTAAACGTAGATCAGTAAACTATTTGGAGAAATAATCTCATCATTATTTTACATTACTTAATGTGTCCAATAATCTCATCATTCTTTTACATTAATTATGTGTCCCCACCAAAACAAAGATATTTTCTCAGGAGTGTAAGACTAAAAAATTTAAAAAATTGAAAGGCCAAAAATGGCATTTAACAATACTTGTGTATTGAACTCATTAGACATGGGCATTGCCTGTTTGATAAGTTCTATGCTCCGTTAGAGGAAAGGAAGTTGAATGAAATAATCTAAAGAAAGGGAAGTATGTGTTTCACCTCGTGTACTTTCATTCACTCTCTACACAAACTCAAACTTAGCAGCATCACAAGCCATATAATTCCATACAAGTTTTCTATATTTTAATACATCACATAATGGCATTAGATGAACTAAATTACCAGCTTAAAGAACAGAACTTGTCCAGTGAAACCTATAACTCATCATAAGTCCACCAGATAGGATCAAATTTATGATATGCAAGATGCAGTCTTACGGAAAAACATATACAAGAACATCAACTTGATTAGGAAGTAATTGCAATGGTTATCTTATTTAGGCAGTTGTCATCTCATTTAGAAAGTTTATTATTCTCAAAAGTCTATTTTTAGCAGGAGAATAAGTTAAGAATTCCTATTCTATTTGACTTTCTAAAAACTCTATTTCCTGAGTTTATTTAAAGGGCATTGCAATAAATAAGAAAGCGGTCAGAATTTTTTGTAAAAATAGCTGACAAAAAGCTTGTCAAGGACAAGTTTTCTAGACAGCAACCATAGGCCCTAGAAAGGGGAAGAACTCTAGTAAGGGAAAAGAGGATTTCCCTGTGAGTCATCCCGTAACTAGATCCTACACAAAAACACATATCAATTTAATAGTTAATATCCTTTCAATGGTTATCTACATGCCGCTCATTGGTTGTAATTGTAATTGATTCCCAACAAGAAAAATTGCTTTGATTGAAATTTAGTTTTATGATGTTTGAATAATTTGCAGTACAGAAATGAACTTTTGAATCAACAAGACTAGGTGCATTATAAGAAGTAATATAGAAAGCATAAGGAAAAAGATTAGCTTTGAGAACAAAGAAGCCTCGAAGCCTCAAATTCTAACTTAAGGCTTATAAATTCCGCCAAAGAAGCACCTTCTAAAATAGAAAGGAAGCAACTTTTGATGCAAAAAGCATAAAGTTGGGGTTTTCATCTTGTAAAAAGATTCTATCATATAGTGAGGCATCTTCACTACCTTATATTGGGAAAAGGAGAACCAAGAAAGAAGGCATAACACTCAAAAAGAAATCCACAAAAAAGTGAACTTATCAAGAGAAGTGCTCATGTAATGCTCGGCCAAACTAAAGCTAAATATAATTTCCCAAGTACAAAAAAAATAGTCCACTTATGAAGGAGGTAACAATTCATAAAAGATGTGACAACACTAAAACCAAAAAACAAAACATGACAAGGAAACAAGACGAAATGCAAATGATACCACCACCTGATTGCAAGGGATGCATGTCATAGTCACTACGTGGTATTGATCCTTGGATCTCAGCCTGTCTCGTGTCCTTTTTCATGTCAGATATTTTACCCTTGATTTGTGCAAGATAAGATTTTGCATCATCTGGCAATGAAGAAGCCTCACATTTCAAAGCCTTAGTAACTTCTGCTACAGCCTTGAAAAAGAAAATTATTGAAAATCAAAGAAGGGATCTAGAGATACAAGTCAGTATGGCAGAGACCAAAAGTATAGGTAGCAGATGAGTATGTAAAGCTAAGAACTTGAGACTTTACCAGGGTTTGGCCCCATTTCAAATATTAAGCAGATCAAAATATGATGATTTATAACAAGAAGTATTTCTCGATAATTGTGCCCCACCAACAATACCTTTATGCTTGGTAGTAGGAAACAGAGAGAAGAAGAGGATCAACAAAAGTCCTTGTAATTTTTAGGGAATAAACATCTTGAAACAACACTAGAAAGGAAAAAGTAAATCTAGTCATATATCCTTCCCATCGTTCCCTCATCTCTTGCTTCTTACCTTTTAACTATAACATCAAACTTCACATATTAAAACGTCATAACATAAGACTAGAACTCTATAATGCATCCCTAGCTTTTTCAATTGAGCTACCACTTTAATCATGTTTTCAGCAACACTTTGGATGGCCATAAAGCACAGCTTACAAATGCAAAACTTCATGAAACTTGAGAGCAACAAAAACATTCGGTCACCAACATTAGGAAAAAAATATATAGAAACTACTATACTAAGATTTTCACAAAGAAAAGTAAATTTCACATAAAAAATTCTCTTTGGATTTGGTAAACACTTTAAAAGTTATCAATACTACACATAACTTGCATAACTTCAAAGCTCCTTGTGGTCCACAAAGTATGGTTAACCAAAAGAAATTATGTAGGTGACTGTACATTTCAAAAAGAAAATGCACAATACCTTGCACAACAAAGAAACGAAAGCTCCATTGCAAATGCTACATAATACCAGTTTGTCATGGATCAGTTCGTCCCTAATAATAAATGGACCTATGTAAAAGATTAGATAATATTAATTTTCTCCTACTTCTAATGAACAAATTCTATGTCTAATTCAGGAATTTGTCTTTTTTATCTATTATACCACCTAGACAGACACTTCAAGCACAGTACTAACAATTAAAAGTTACAAATTCATCTATAAATTAGTAAACAGTACAATCATAAAGCTAGGGACCAAAACAGACATTAAAGAAGAATAAATCAACCGTTACAAGTAGAAACTAGAATACAAAATGTAGGCAACAACAATAAGAAGTTATCAAACTAGAAATATAAACTATTACCTTCATAAAAGGACCAGTTAACTCTGGGTGCTGGTGCCGGCCAAGAATTTCAAGCTCCTGTGAAGCAGACCTCATCTGAACAATTTACAAGATACATAAGCACCTAATAAAACACTTTGAATTAAACGCTCATTTAACATTTAGTTTTGCTGAAATCTAATTCTACATTTAATTTGATACCTAGTTGGTTGGGTTAAAAACACAAACACTGCACCCTAAATATGGTGTGGAAAAAGGTCATATATAAGAGATACACAGGATGGAGAATAAATACCCATGCTTTAATTAAAAAATTTTATCCTCAAAGCAGAGAGGCTATTCCAAAGTATGAATTCCCATGCTTTAATTACAAAAATTTATCCTCAAAGCAATGAGGATGTTCCGAGGTAGAGGTAAAAGTTTTAAAAAATGTGAAAAATCAACAGCCTATCAAAGAGTCAAGCGAATTGTAAAGTTTCAAAGGATACCAATGTAAATAGACATACCGGATCCTCCAAAAGGGGAAGTATCTTGTCAGCAACTCCAACATATGAAAGCATAGAAGCAAGAACATCCGGGACATGTGGGTTAAGATCCAAATGACGTAATTGTCGACAAATGGAATCAATAATGTAATCGGCATTTGAAAAGACTAGTTGTGCTACCTGCAAACATGTTCATATAATGGTTACAGTGGATCAAAGCATTCAGCACCAAAACTAAATTTTGCTGTATGAGCTCACCGATGCACAGCCGGACGTGGTAGAAATGACATGTAAAACAGCATCAGAGGCGATTCTAACATCAGAGCTTGAACATATGAGACTCTCAAGTAACAGATATAAAGATGAGTGAAGAAAGCCACTAGAAACAAATTCATTTCCAAGGCAGATAGCAAAAATGCCTACTCCTTCCACAATAACCTGTTTGAGGAAACAAAGGATTGAACATGCACTTTACACTGTTATTACCGAAACATAAATACCAGAACTCATGAATGAGTCAGGAAGATAAGATCTCTAGCACTTAAAGAAACACTCAGCACCTGGTGTAATATAGCGGTATCCTGGAAGAAATGCAACGTAATCTCATCATAGTCATGCTGCTCCAAGGAAGACTTGGGATCTTCTGGAAGATCCCAAATTTCAGACGACAGATACTCATTTAAGATTCGCCCAACACAGTCAATTAAATGAATTCGAGAAGCCCTTTCTAGTGATAACTTCCAAATAGAATGCTTAGGGCATTCAACTGCCGAATGGCAACCAGAAATTTTGTCAAGCGCTTGAATAACTTCCTGTTCTGACCTAGACTTTTCTAATTTTCTTCTTAGCTTATCAAGAGCTTTATCAGATAGACCAAATATCATCTCATTAAGAATGCATGCTGCAACACTGGCCTGTCGCAGTAACTGTCCTGATCCTATTCTATTATACCAAGACAGGCAGCTCTCATTATTACACTCTTTTGTACGAACCTCAGAAATCAATTTTCTCAGGTAACCAAGGGGGATGTCAACTACAACAGATAGAAGCCCTTCATCTTCAAGGTCTAGTATCAAGCAAGAGAAGATAACACGGTATAAGCAAAGAGAAGAAATGAAAAAGTTAGCTGACAAAATTGATTTTCCAGGGGTTTAGATGACCTGTTGTTAAAGACAAACCAACCAGTCTAAGAATTCCTGCAAGAGCCTCATATAGTTTTGGACAACCAACATAGCCAAACCAGGGAGGTATGTGAGGAAGCTCGTAATTGTAATGCATGTTTTCCAACAAGTACTTCGGTGCATGTCTACTAATATCTCTGAGCTTTGACATATGAGAAGGAACAGCATCCTCAACTGTGTGAAATTCTGCCACTTGCTGAGGACCAGCTTTTAAATCGGCAATAGACTGAAGATATCCCACTGATGAAGACCTTGCCAAAATAAACTTGTCAAGAGCACCAGTATACACAGAATGCTGACTCAAACAGATAGCAAAAACATCCAAGAATTGTGCAGCTGTTACCTGTCCAGGTTAAAAGGCAGAGTTCTGAGCTAGATGTTTTCTATTTCAAACATAAGAGCATTAAGATTATTTGTTAAAAGCAATGCTGGAGATGAATAACTTCATTTGTATCTTCACAAACCTTATTCATCATTTCTTCAGACTTTTACAGGTGACCTTACCAAGAAAGATCTTAGAAAACAACAAATTCAAAACGTACCCGTGTACGGAAGGCTATTCTAAAGGTGCCTCCAATGGTTTCAATTTAATGTGAGTTCTTGTAGTCCAAAACATTATCAACCAGCCATTTCTGTGACAACATTATCAGGAGAACAATGGCATAACACCCTTGTGATTCAGATTTCTTTTATAGCAAATGACCGATTTTGAAAACAATATTTATACTTCTCTAAATAGTTGAATTAACAGTTTTAGATCTCTGATAAAGGGGAAAGACTAGTTCAAATAATATGAAACTACAAGGAAGCCTAACATCAATCATAACAATTTCTTATGCAAATGACCATAACGAAGGAGTGTTCATGGATTTTACCGAAGACGACAACTAGTGCTAAGAAGTCACTAATAACGGAATGGACCAAGCACCTTATGTTAATAAATTGAAAAGATCAAGTTATACTGGACATCAAAACTTCTGCAGCATAAGTACATAGATGGAGTGATGATGCACCTAAAGAATTCATGAGGTAAAAGATCTTGCAATCACTTTCAAACAGCTTTTTCATTCTTTTACCAGCTATGTAACATATCACACTAATGGGGCACCAATTCTAAAATGTTTTACAAGCACCCTGAAATTACTTCTTCTCAAGAATTAAAAGATTTTCTCAAATAAATGGAAAAGTTTTGCAAGAATGTCAGCAAATAACGCAAAGCAAAGGAGTTGCAAAATAAATTAGTTTAGAAATCATAAGGGTTAGGTACCTAAAAGTTAATGTCTATCGGATTTCTTAAATACCCACTTAATCATGTTAATCATATAATCCACAATTCTCAAGGTTTTATTAAGTGTGGGCTATTGTGGCAATTGCCATAGTTGGGGGCATAATAGTGGCAAAATGCGGCCAATGGTCCAGACCGTGGTCTGCAATTTAAAAACCCAGTACTTCTGATTCTGCACTGACAATGATCTCAATAACCTGATTCTATATGGATTCATCACATCCTAACATGGGAACTTGTTCCACATTGCTGACAGACTTGCTGTCTTACGTTGACAATTAATTCTTTTTGAATACTACAAGTACCTTTTCTGATCCAGATACATACGTCGGTGCATAACAAATAGAAACAGTCAGGACTAAACCAACATGACAGACAATTTGCCACTCACATTAATGCCACCATCCAGCTCCAAAACTCTCTATGTTTAGGCTATTATGATGTCAGTGAAAGATCATAACATATGACACAAAGCACAAGTCCAGACTCCACCAGCAAACAATAATTTGGCATATGAGGAAGTGAAACTACCTATTCAAACTCTTTGAAATTGTCAATGAATCAATGTTAAATAATTCCATAAAATTCAAACTACAGCAATCATACCTTATACAAATATTATGTTTACAGGAAATAAAGTTCCTGATAATGCAAATAATAGCCAAAAAAAATTTTGGAGTGAACTCAAACCCTATTCATTCACCTGTTTTCAGATGCTTTGCTGATAAACATGGTTTCGCAAAGAACTAATTTCAATAGAACAAGAATTTAAACAAAAATAATTGCAATCATAAATCCTAGTAAAAGGTATAAGCTGAATGGGGCAGCATCAGAATGCAGCCTTATCAAGGCAGTGAAACCAAGAAGGTTATTTGACCATCTGTTCTAAGGTTTTGAAGTTGGGAGTAAAACACTCAAATTTTCTCAGGGTCTGAAAGCGCAAAGTAATTCAAAGAGGAAGGCGACAGAAAAGTTTTAAGAGAGAGACATAGAGAGAAGAAAAAATAAACATATAAGTGCATCCAGAGCCAAAGAAAGCAGTTTGTGAAATCATAGACAAAATATATCTGTTAAGATAGATGGTGGACAATATTTCTGTTAGAAAAGTGAAACTTTGTAAACTGTCTAATTCGAAGTTCGGGCAATATTGAAAAATCCAGAAGTTAGAAAGACAGTATGCAAAAGTTTAAGACAAATGCACACACATACCGGGGAACGGAGATGATCGAGCAATAACTTTGGACCCATATAATAGGTTATTACAAGTAATTTATGGGCATGTGATAAAGCCAATGCTTCCTCATTTCCAAGCATCACTTTTGGAAGCTTCTCAATTAGCCTTAAAATACAAAGGGGAAAGTGTGTCATAACATAAAAGTAAACACAAAAGGAGCATGCGTGTCAGGAAATGGAACAATTCACCGTACCTGTTAAATATCTTGGCGACGACAGAATGCATGTCCCTGCCAGTGCTTGACAATAACCATTCAAGAAATTCCTGAGCAGCTGCGGAAACCTCTTCAGAGTCATCAACAACCAGGACGCATATGCATTCCTTCATAATTACAATTGAAAATTTATTCACTCAATAAGAAGCTGTATAATGTTATTTGACAAAAAGAAGAGTATTTCCTCTTAATATGAAAATCCAACTAGCTCTAAATGGGTTAGATTTTCAGCATTAGCCAAGCATGTGAACACTTTGTATTCAATGTTTAAGAAATCTATTCTGCTAAATTCTGAAAGATTAAAAAAATAAAATGAAGCATTTTTTGCTCCATACAAGCCCCAGATCCTGAAATGTTAACATTTAAAAATGCTGCCAGTACAATTATTATATGAGTTATTGTAGGATTTTTATGTAATTATTTTTGTGTATGTGATTATAATTAACTGTTCCCTCAACATGATACCAGAGCAATAACTTTAATTCTAATTACCAATAAAATATTCATAATACACATGTAAATATACAAAAAAAAGTTACATAAATTTCTGTGCAATAACTCTATAAATAATCACACTGTTAATACTCCATGTCAAGTTAGAGCATAGATATTGCCATTACCTGACTTTGTAGAAGGATATGAAGCTCTTAGTCACCACAATAACTTAGTAAAAAGATCTGCTAACTGATTTGTTGAAACTCTAAACCTTGTAATCAACCAGTAACTTTTGGACATTGAGGCAGCATGATCCAAGAAGCAAATTTACCTCTCTCAGATATACGGTTTAGATATGCTACAAGAGACTGAATTGCTAGGGTCTAAGCCTATGGATACTCCTATAGATCCCAATGTACCCAATCAGGGGAGATATTCTGATCCAGCTAGCTACCACAGGTTAGTTGGAAAGTTGCTGTGTCTCATTGTCAGCAGACCTGCCTTCCCAGTTAGTATGGTGAGTCAATTATGTCCTCACCATGTGTTGAGTATCAGGAGGCAGCACTTCATAAGGTATGTTTATTAAAGGGCTCGTAGACAAGGACTCCCAACAGATTGACATTTTGGGATATGCAGATGTCTATATGCAGGCTCACAGTTTGATAGGCATTCTTTAGGTTATTTTGTGGAAGAAACTTAAATCCATGGGAAAGTAAGAAGCAGAACATGGTAGCTCATTCTAGCGCAAAAGTTGAGTATAGAGCTACACAAAGTCAAACTTGTGAGCCATTATAGCTGTGTCATCTATTAGAGGCGATTGGGATTCATTCTCCTAGACCTGCCACTAAGGATTATAAGATTGGTATGTAACAATCACGCAACACTACATATATC
Source organism: Erythroxylum gracilipes (assembly GCA_026413385.1). NCBI lineage: Eukaryota > Viridiplantae > Streptophyta > Magnoliopsida > Malpighiales > Erythroxylaceae > Erythroxylum > Erythroxylum gracilipes. The sequence continues at coordinate 19,493,484 of JANZLC010000002.1, read as the reverse complement.
TGCTAATCTAGTCGTCACCAGAGGACAAAACATATAGAGATGAACTGTCATTTCAACAGGTGCTTATGGAGTTTATAGCTTCTATAAATCACCCAACAGATCTTTTAACTGAGTGGTTGCAGGGACCAAGAATTTCATATCTGTGCACTAAGCTGGGCATTGACGATATGTATGGTCTAGCTTGAGGGGGAGTGCTAACAATATTATTGTTACAGAGTTATTACAGGGATATTTATGTAATTATTGTCTTGTATATTCACATGTATATACATGAATAATATATGGATGGTCAGCTTGTAGGGGTGTGTTAACAGTCTTATTGTTATGGAGTTATTACATTGTTATATATGTAGAGATATGTATGTACTTTACTTTCTTGTGGTTAACCTAATACACCTGATTTTTTACTTAACAAAAACATTCAAAGCTTCTCATACCAAGCATGTAAAAAGATCGGCTCCTACTTTGTAGAACATCAATTAGCCATGCAGACACTAATATGAAATAAACAAAGAGCTAAAGAAAAAGTGTAAGAAATAAACATATATGCCTTTCTCATGGGTAAAATAGCCATTACAGGGTGTTAATGCAGTTCTCTAACTAGTTTAACATTTATGGACATTGTTGAAGATCATAGAGATTTAATACTTAATATTACTATTGTATAGGAATATTATATACAGAAACATCCCTAATACAATTGAAATATTTGGTGTACTCTACTTAGAAATATTTGTATTAACCTATATTGTAGAAGATTTTGAAAGAGATTAATCAAAGGCAAAGATGCATCAAAATACAAGCTTATAACTTGCGGGAGACATATATAAAAGAGTAAGAACAAAAAGAAAGGAGAGAAAATTAAGAAGAGAAAGAATTTGAAATGAGATTGAAGGTAACCATACTGAAAGAGAAGCCAAACTATGTTCAAATAGAGATCAACTAACACCATCATAATAAGGACCTGTGGAATCACTTTCCGTAAAATGATAATGACTGCATATCTTTTTCTTAGATCCTTTTTTCTTGTGTAGTGGAAATGCCTTACGATCTGAAGTTTTAAGCTAAGGGATGAAAAATTCTTGATAAAAGCAGGATTTGGGATCCTCAAAATTTGTATGCAATATGAGCCTACAAGAGTTCAATCAGTAGCTAAAAGCCTTAATCCATTCAATGTTGCAAGAAATTGACAATAGAGGAACAACAAACATGAATTTCTGCAAGGTTTGAAATCTTGCCATAACCTCCATTTCGTGCATTCTGAATGCTAGTTTTAACAATGTATGAATAACTAATTCAAAAAAAAAAAGATATGAACAAGATCCTGGATGAACAAAACAAGCTAACCAAGTTTAAAGACCAAAGAGAAAAAATAATGTTTCCAAACAAAGGAAAACATTAAAGAGAGAAAGAAAATCTTGATTTTACTCCATTGAACCTAGTTAAATCATAAAGAACATTTCCATGCTCAAAAGTTACAGGTCAATTCTTTGTCTCACCTCCGAAGTTGAGCTTCATTAGCAAATCTCCAGTCCTAATTTTAGGCTATTCAAGATATGCCACTGGCAGAATAACAGTTTTAAAGACACATAAAATTAGACTTGACCAAAAATCAATGTTGTCCCACACCGAATGCTTCTAAAATTCCACATGCCCTCACATTGATTAGCAATAGAGTGAACCAAAAAGTAGTCTACAAATGTTAACTATTGACAGATTAATTGCATCGAAGAATTCACTGCTATTTTATGACATTCTAACTTGGAGCTTACCAGAAGCATCAACCTGCTATCCTTTAAAGTGTAATTGCACTTTGATAACAGTCCTCTTATGGCAGCCATAAGTCCATGTCTAACCTTTTCTGATGGATTGACACAAATCTGTCAGACACATGAAAATTTTTATTGCTAATGTCACTTGGATATATGTAAAATAACTTCCGTGAGTGTGCAATACTGTTGATAACAACCAAAAGTGAAACACCAAGTGAAATTAAAAACATACATGTGGAAATGTTGCTGTCAACAATTTATCCACATGCATCGAGGTTTTCTGAATCCAATCTTTAGTACGATCCACATGCAAGGATTTACTTTTGTCGAAAAATTCAGTGTTGGAACTCAATTTCATCCCGGATCCCGTGAGAGCCAAGCTATTTGATTCACCATTTGACTCTTCAGTTCTTTGACCTTGACTGCTAGTGGGTAATCGGCGCAATTCATTGAGAAATGAATTTCCAGATTCATTGTTGCTCAAGTTGAAGTCAGATCTGACCATTTTGGACTTATCAAGACTAGAAAAATTAGCATCATCTTCCAGGACTATCATAAGGTACTCGGCTAAGCCCCTGATTGCTTGGTCAAGAGCCTCAACACTTCCAGCTGCTCCAGTTATCATTTGTTTTGAAACATACAAGACTTTAGCAAATTGACTAACAACACCAGGTAAAAAGAAAGCCAATGCATCTGCGGTACCGACCTTCAGAAAAGAGAAAGTTCCAGTGAGACAGTTATCCAATTTCTTTAGAACAATCTAATTGCTAGAAAAAAACTGAAAGCAGGAATGTTAAACAAATTAAATGCACTTAATTATTCATATTAAGGGATAAACTCACATCTCCTTCATCGAGAAATCAATAAATTTACCAGTCAATACAAACGTAATTTGTGTTGAAACATTTTCAACCAAGAACTTAGGTAGCATCATATTCCAAGGAGTCAAGAATTGCATTTTGTTAATTAGGGCATCAATTAGCTCCAAAAGTTCTGTAAGTGTTAAAGTCTATTCAACAGGAAATCATGCATAACCATTATATATAACCATTGTACAAAATAACAACACTGTGCTTGGGACAGTCACAATTGGTAATAAGCTTCTTGCTACCTGTCATACAAAATTGACACCTCAATTTAAATAAAGTTTCAAGGAATTTATTGCTACTATCCTTTTTTTCCCCCCAAAATTTCAATTCTTAGGCTAGATGCAAAGACTTACAACCCCAAACAACTCAAATGTGTTTTAAAAAGATTTAATAATTAAATTTTCTGCGTGAATACTGCATGTTCCAATTTCTGTACTAGGATATAATTCAAGATCCAAACATGGTCAGTACAGATCCTAATTGAGTTTCTTCAGTTCTAATGCAATTCAAATATTAATCAACAGGTTAGATAATGGGCCACTCACCATCAAAGAAAGCAAGTTTTTAAGAGAATTTACATAAAACGAACAAGCATCATGAAATCTTTAAACATAACTTCTAGGATACGTTGCATATGATTACCTTAGCAACAAGTACACGCAAGGTCACAAAGGCATCAGCACGAATTTTTGCATTGCCGTGATGTCCTCGTACAGCCTCCATATCTGCAGCCTTTGTGGAAAATCTATTATTGTCCATATATTATTATTTTCTTTTTCAATCAAGGGGTAAGGAAAGGAGAAGATAGGATGGGATCAAAATACAGAATGAAGGATGCATAATAAACCCATCATATGGATCCAAAGGGCAGAATGAGAAGGTATATCATAATGTACCTTGAGAAGAAGTGACAGCCAATGTCCAACAGTAGCTGAAGCCATTTCTGACTGGAAAAATGCAAGTAAACATTCTTCTCGTAAAGAGTCATACTTTGAAGCCTTGAATTGCAATAATTGTGTATCGTTCTTTCCTAGGAGAGCAGGTAAACCACCAACTTGTCTGCATGAACATGCATCTTTAGAGCATGGAAGTATACTCATAAGCAAAGCCCTAAAACACTTGATGACCCCTCCACGAAACTCTTCTGAAGCCTCAGATGGAGAAAGTAATGCCGCGTAAGTCAGCTTCTTTATCAGTACAGCCATCTGAATACATCATTATTTTTTAGGTTATAAGACATTAAGCTTACAGGTACAGGCATAGGTAGTTAAAAATTTCATACAGATGCGAAAAGTTGCAAAGTATCTGTACATTAAAACAGATTGTAAAATATGTTATTTCCTAGAAATTAACATTGTTATTTTGTTTTCATAAAAAGTCTTCATGAGACACTTGCAAATATTTATCACAGTCAAGGCAGGTACATATATTCCTGGCAGTTCTACATTTTTTGCTACACACATACACACACAAAAACTTGAACATAGACATATATACTATTGAAGCTTAGATTCAATATACATCATCTAATTACAGTTTCATTCAAAGGATACAAATAGATGGCTGCAATAAAGAAAACAGAGGATATAAAATAAATAGAGCACCTGATTAATAGACATCAACTGACACTTGATTAAGAGCTCTTCCAAACACTGCAGGATTCCTTCTGCCACTTGGTCGCTCACTTTTTGAGTCATTTTGGGGGCGGTATCTCTGGCATCCTTCTTCTCAGGATTAACCTTCTTTTGTGATCTGCAGTCAGTGGCCGCATCTAAAATAAGCAGCAACGGAAACAAGGTGTAGCTGAAGCAAGCAAGCAAAAGGATTAAACAAATTACCAATAAATTCAGCAGGAAAATATTTGTTAGAACCAGACAACACAGAATGTTACAATGAGACGAACTTACATGGAAGTTACTATATTTGTTTAACCTACTTCAGATATCAAACCACCCAATTTACCACTTGAAAAAAAAATTTGCTCCTTTTCTCAATTTATAATAAAATTCCTTCTAAAGAAACATTGGTTTAGTAGCTCAGAACCCAGCAACCTGCTCAATAATATGCACAAAGGGAATTGAAAAGAAAAAAAAAAAGATGAATCGACTTACTCAAAGAAGGGTTGCAAAGCATCAGAGGAAGAGCCGCGAAGGAATTGAAGGAGCAGAGGGATAGCAGGAGAGTGATTTTTAGGGTTTTGGAGAAGTTGCAGAAGCTCCAAACAGTAGGTTTTAAGCTGTGAGAATACATTACTCTTATGTCCTTCTTGCTCGGCTTCTTCCCCGAAACTGCAATTTAGTTGTCCAAAACCTTCCATTCTCTTATGTCTGACACAAAATTGAAGCCTCTGAGATTTGAAAAGAAAGTAACTTCTGTGCACAAACTTGATTCAGACCGAGAACGTAATAGGGAAATTAAAATCGTCAATTCATCTGCGATCACAGTGACTAACAAGGTAAGGTTAAAGCCAAACGCAGAGTCCTTTGCTTTATTGCATCCCTTCTCCGTAAATTTAAGGATGGCCGGACCTTCCTTCAACGAGGTCCGAGCCAGGGTTCCTGATGAGTCCAGAAAGGTCAGCTTGGCTCGATTTTCTTTTTTTTTTAAATGACTCCAGTGAATATGCTCTACCTAGTTTAGAAATTAGACTAGGAGGAGGTAGGATTATCAATCTTGTTAGTGCATCTCCAACCAAGGCACCAAAACATCAAATTTGGTATTTTTGTGCAAAAAATTCACTCCAATCAAGACACCAAACTATTCATTGTATCAAAAGTATAAAAAAGACAACTTTATCTCTTTACTTTTTAACATTTTCGTCCTTTTCTCAAATTGATTTATACATAATTTACTTTGTAATTAAAGTTAACATATTTATTACTTTACACAAAATATATCATTACAATGATCTTATTGAGACATTTAAAATGAGACTAATATTAAATATAATATTAAATTTATTTTAAATATTTATTTATAATTCTTAGTTATAAGTGTTATAAATTCATTAATAAAATATATTAAGAACAAAAAATAAATTTGAAATAAAAAGTACATAAATTTAAACCACACCATTGATTTTAAAAATTAAAACTTAACAAAAATATTTGAAATTACAACCAAACTTAAATAAATTACAACGAAAATTAGACTTGAAATTATGATCATTGAGGACGAACATGATACTCAAGCGGCCATACAAGATTGGAGCGAAATACCAGCCTCTGAAATTAATATCAATAGGGATGATACAGTTATATTTTAAGAATTCCTTGCTAGACATAAGCAAATTAGAGATAAAGAATCTCATTATGAACTTCGTAATGTACTGATTGAACATTTGTGGGAACAATATGGAAATTCAAATGATTAGAGGTTAAATGAGAAATTTTAATCAGTTTATATTTGTGTATGTTATTAATTTGTTGTT
>JANZLC010000002.1:19439833-19456625 GCA_026413385.1 Erythroxylum gracilipes | reverse complement strand
AACACATTAAATGTTCAACATTTGATTAAGCTATAATCAAGTAGCTTCACTACAAGTTACGAATCCTAGACCTAGGCTTTCATAAATCATAGCTAAACTACAGATTAAGCTACTCTCCTTTGAAGCTCGGTAAACTCCAGCCGTCACTGCATCTTCAAGAGAAAAGAAATGCCTAGCCACGCATAGCAACTGAAAGCCCTACAACTCGCAACGACTCCAAGCTACCCATGATGGAGGTCAACTGTAAAAATGAAGAGAAAACCTATGCAAAAACAAACATAAAACTGATGTAGAAATCATCCCTAGGGAACCCCGAAGGGAACCCTGGGGTGAGGTCGTGAGTCTCTCTTTGGTTCTCTTTCTTCACACGTCTCTCCTCTCTCTGTCTGCTGCTCAAAATCCGACTCCCTGGATAACCTAATTCAGTAAGTTTATCAAGGAAGGGTCGGGTCGGGTTAGTACAGTAAGTGAACTTTCCAATTAGAGCCCGGTTACCCGTCTGCACGTCGCGACGAGTTAATTAATAGACGTCGCGACGTGCGCTTCCTGGATTGCTCGTCGTGGCGAGTGAATTAATAGACGTCGTGACATGTCTTCTTTCGGATGCGCCGCGACGTGGTAATGAGTATACGCCGCGACGTATACCATGTGATCACTTATCGCGACGAGATGGTTGATTCACGTCGCGACGAGCTTTGCTCTGTGATGTGCCGCGGGGTGATTCGCCGCGGTGATGCCGCGACAAGACAAGTTGTCTCATGGCTTCTATCTCTTTGTTGGTTATATTCTTCTTTTGTTGGCTCTACTCCCTTTCAGACCTGTAATGAAAAGTAATAATTCGTAATATCAAATGTCTTACAATTTAAGGGAGTGCAATTGTTAATTAATTATGATAATTTGACCCTCAAATCACATTAATTCAAGACAAGTACTCTTGGATCAAATTAAGCACAATATCCAACAAAAGGAGCCGAAAAGTATAACAAAAACTATGAAAATGTCAATAACTAATATAGCAAACTTGGGTTCAATCACCACCGAATAGGGGACAACATCCTTTTAGTTCAAGAAATATTTAAGAACTATCACCTCTCAAATAAGCATAGGAGATGTGCTTTTAAAGTAGATTTGGAAAAAGCTTATTATTTTATTCAATGGGATTTCCTCCTCAATGTGCTGCTAGTTGTAGGACTCCCTCCTATGTTTATTAAGTTGATTGATGAGTGTGTATCCTCGCCTTCATAGTCTATCCTGATCAATAGTTCTCTTACTATTTTTTTTTTTGTGGGAAATCAAGTTTAAGACAAGGAGATCCTCTCTTTCCATACTTGTTTATTATCTATATGGAGGTTCTTTCTAGGAGTCTGAATGGGGCGATAGCAGAAAACCCTACTTTTCAATTCTATTGGAGATGCAAAACTCTTAAACTGTCCCATCTTTTGTTTATGGTTTTCTCTAGCTCGAAGGAGGGCATCCTGAGGAGAGGAGGCACAAAGCTGCTAAATAGCAATGAGATTAGATCGAGTTGACTGTAAATCAAGGGAAGTGTTAAAGCCCTTTAATGAGTTGAGAGTCTTAAGTTCATATTTGATAGCTTTGAGTTTATGGATGTTCTTAATTCATTCGTTATGAAAAATATATTTTCTTCATAAATCTCCTTTTTAAATTCATTATAAATACGATCAAGAGTTAGTTCCTCTACTTCGATCTAAAAATTAATATGTTCAATACAACCAGTATCACCTAGATCATACGTTCTCTTCTTACTAAGCACTCTGAATATATAATAGAGAAATTATAAAGTCAATAATAAAAATAAAATTAATGAAAAATAAAAACAAATCAATAAAATACATGTTCTTCATTTTTATATTATAAGTAATATAAACAAGATCATTACGCCTTTGATGTTCTAAATGATTTCATTTTTTATTTGAATATATTAAAAAATGCTTCAATTATATTCATAACATAATGTAAAAGTTGTTTGACTGAGTAATCTAATAGCAAGTTTTCTTAGTATTGGAGCACTTTCGCTAAATAATCTCCACCACTCATCTATTTTTTAAATTAATAGTTATAAGAAAGAAAAAATTATAAATAATTAAAGGATGAACTAAAAGTATGGAACTTACTAGGCTATATTTTCTTTATCATAAGTTCTCTCTTTGAAAATGATCTAGTAAAACTCCTTAAACCTTCTTCATAAAATTTAATTTCATTTATCACCTTTGATTTCTTTTTAATAAATAAAATATCTTTGCATTTAATCACATCAAAGAGACTGCCCATAATATCATTTATACTTGCAACTCCACTATACAAGCAATATGGATTAAGAAAGTAAGTTGCTGAGTGGATCCTTTGAGTAAGATGCTTATCCTATCATCAGTCAAGAATATATGCATAAGGCTTGTACTGTTTCTCCTTCCTTTTAAAAACTCATAATTGTTTTGTGAACTCTATACATGCCATTAGTTAACAATCCTCAAAAACTTATAAATGGAGTCATAATCTTCATAATGATCAAGTAGGCATCCTAAAATTAATTATCTAGAATAATAATACAAAATTATTTTCTTTTTATACATTTTAATAAGTTTTGACTTGAAATTTTTTACTTCTCATTAAATTATGAAGTAATTGTTTATGTTCATAAGCACTTTTTAAAGTACTATATGTAGTTGCAAACCTTTTCAATGTAATATATGTAGTTGCAAACTTAGTAGTAGTAGGACATATAATCTCAACCTAATATTTTTGCTTTCTTAACTAAAACAAAAATGTAATATGATCATACACAAAAATTGTAATCTTAAATTCATATAAAGCAAGAATAAAATTATGATCCATGCCACCAATGTATTTTAACATATTATTTACACAGTGAGAAGCATGTGGAGAGCAATAAATATGCTCATACTTTGATTGTAATAACTATTCAACTGATACATAATTAACTGTGTTATCTATAATAAAATGAACAACATTCTTTAGTCAAACCCACTTGATAATTTGAGAAAACAATTTAGATAAAGCATGATAACTTTTTTACCATACCAGAAACATCAACAGACTTGATAAAATTTGTTTTAATATTATAATAAACCAAGAAATTATTCAAGGTACTTTTCTTTGATCAATCCACCTATCTGTCACAATAGTGCATCCTGATGATTCCTAACTAGAATTATATATAACTATAATCAACTAACATTTCTTTTCTAAATCATGAAGTAAAGGCACATAAATCTCATAACAAGAAGGTACCCTAAATCCTAGTATTATTGTAGCATATATTACTTCTTGAAAATATGGAGAATTTAAATCTTTTAAAGGAATACTTAAATGATTAAATCATCTAACCCATACTCGTTTACATCGCAAACAACATCCTTATCAACCAAAATAATTTTAAACTAGTTTGAGAATCAAGAGTAATTCTTAGAGAAAATAAGAATCTATGTTAATAATACCTTCTCTTGTATCTAATACTTATTGTGCTTCATTATCTCCAAAAGAGATATTATGAGCATGTTTATTTTCCTTTTTCTTTTTTACATATTACTACAAATAATTTCCAATCTTCTAATGTACATCAAATGTTTTTTTTTGCGAGAAGTGATATTACTGTTAATATCAGTAAGATGTTCTTTCACTCTATAAATTCCTCCCTCTTGAAATATTCTATCGCAAAACATACAATTATATTGGATATTTCCATCAAATGTTTGATAAGAAGAAAAATAATTCTATGATGGGTTAGACTTACCATGAATAAAGGATGCTAAGTTCATCTAATATTTTTATAATGATTACATATTCTTCGTTTTAATTTTAACTTGAAAATATGAGAACAATATTTTTGTTAGTTTTGTACAAAAATTAGTCACAAAAATAACCAAAACAAAAATAAGTCACAAATAATGAACCAAATAAGAAAGATAAAACGAAAAGAAAAGATAAAAGTCTAAAAATGAAAATATCCTTTAACCAATGTTTTAAAAATCAAACCGATAGTTAAATCGGTGAGAAAAGAGATTTAAGATTTAAAAGACTCAATCGGTATTAAATTGTTATAAAACCAGCTAAAGATTGAATAAAATTAAAGAATTTGAAATATGATTGAAAGAGATTATCCTTACTCACAAAAAATTTTGAAGTTTAATTGAAAAAAGAGATTATTAAATAAAAACTAATTGATTTATTTTAGTCTCTAAGAAATTAATAATTTTAAAAAATTAGCAACTAATTAATTAACAAATCAGCTTTTAATAAAAAGAGTTACTAAAGTAGTCGAATAAAAAAGTTAAAAATTAAACCAAAAAGTTAACTTGTTCAAGATTGTTAGATTGAACCGGTCGAACCGATCAAGCTTTTTAATTGTTGCCTTTAACTTTGTCTTCATGATTCTTGTGTCTTTTGTGTCTATTTATTTATACAATATTTTTCTTTAATCACCATGAACAACAAAATAAATAACAATAAAAAGGAAGGTAGCTTATGATCTTCGCACAAGGAACAAAAGTATATGTAAAAGAAACAGAAGAGAGGTTGAAAGAGAACTGAAAACATTAAAGAAATTGATTCAAATAGGAGATAAAAACTAAAATCTTTTCCAATATTGAATAAATCTAAAAAGTCAGTAAAAGGTTGAAGTATATTTTAAAAAGGACATTGAAAAAGGAGCCTTTATAATCTTTTGATTCACCCTAAAATGAGTTAAATTATTGTATGAGAGAGTAAATATAACAAGAGTATATCAATATATTTTTATCAAATATATTTATATATGCATCTAAAGATGAAATTTGCGTTTGAATCATAACATTTATTTACTTATAATTAATTGTCATTAGTATTAAAATTATGATGTTATATTCTAGTATCCACCTAAAGGGGAATTAATGTACTTTTGATTGCCTATTCAAAATCCATAAATGATATTGTAGATCATATGAGCATTTATCTATAATTGTTATAACATTTTCATCTATTAATGTTTTCAATGGTTTTAATTTCTCTAAATAGGGTGAATAGTCAAATTCCACTTTTAAGTGTTTTGGAACTTGACTTGGGACTATTAGAGAATCAACCTTCTACTCTTACATATATGAGTAGTAAGGGAGAGAATTCATACCATAAGGCATAAGAACATTCTAATAAATTGAGCCAAATGTTTACGCAGATGAATATCTCCAACAACGTTAAGATAATTATTCTAAAAACTGAAAGTGTAAGAGAATACTTGAATTTTGTGGAAGAATGTTTTTATTCTACAAACAAATGATTTATTGGTACCTTTATGGTAGAACTTATGAAAATGAAGTATATTGGATCACATAGTATGCATAACCATATTATTTAGATGACAAACATTGTAGCAAGTTTAAAAACAACACGAATGATAACAGATGATTCTTTATGGTACAATTCATTTTAAACTCACTGTCTCTTAGGTATGGACTTTTTTCATATTAACTACAGTGTGATTAAAAAAAAGTAGGATATTAATGAATGATCTAATAAGTTTACTCAAGAGGAAGCAAGATTAAATAAATAAGGGAGTTATCCAGTAGCCTAGTGTATTAAAAAGTTAATATAGGAATGAAAGTAAATACCAACAAATTTAAGAAGTCACATGCTAGTACTACACAGATGAATCAAAAGGAACAAATGGTAAATAAATGTAAGTTCAATAGGAAATTGAACACTAGCAGGAATATTGCATAAAATGTAAGGCTTGGTTCAAAATTATGATTATATATGTCTTGAATCAAACTTAAGTGAAGTTCCTCTTAATTCTTGGTGGATTAATTTTAGAGCTACTACTGATATTTCTAATATGATGTAGGGATTTCTTATGATTCAAACTATAAACCCATATGAGAATTTTCTCTCTAAAGGAAACCATATGAAGGCTTCGGTTAAAGGCATAGGAACTTATCATTTGATCCTAAGTTCTACTCATCAACTAGATATTTTGGAAACTCTTTATGCACCTTTAATTTATAGGAACCTCGTTTCCATTTGAAAACTTGACCTTACGGGGTTTAAAGGATATTTTGGATATGGATGTTTTAATTTATTTTAAAACACTTTACTTATTAGTTATGTTGTTCTTACCGATGGTTTATATAAAGTGAAATTTGATAATTACTTTGTTGAAACTTTTCTTCTTGTTTATTGTAATGTTGTAACTAAATATATTATATTAAATAAACCCCAAATTGGAGGTTTATCATTTTTACTGTTTATGATGGAATGTGATATAATAGGAAACCTTTCTCTTCCATCTCATTCCATTAATAAACTCTCAACCAAACATAGCCTAAAGGACTTACAATTTGACCACTAATTTCTCCAAAATAGATATATGAACTATACCAATTTCCTCCATCATCTCTATTATAGATCGTCGGGAGAATTTAACTAATTTAAGGAAATGAGAATAACTAAACTAGTGGAGCAAGAACCATTCTCCAAAATTGACGTGAGATTTGGAGCCTTTGGAATTGAAGCTTCAAACTTCCAATATCTTATAATATGCAGCTCTCAAAGAAGAAAGGCACACAGGCAAAACACCTTTTAACTTGGAGCAACCTACAAACAAGAGCTTTCAAAGAAAGAAAGCTCCATTGCTAACTCCCTTTCCATAGGGAATCCATTCCTAAAATTGTGGCATTTTTTAAACCTTAAAATCTCAAAGGGATTTAATGGTTTTATGGATGAAGAGGCAAACCTATCTATTTATATGCCAAAGCTCTTATTGCCTCAACTCATAATTAAATGTGTTTTAGTCCATGTGGATATTTAATTAGTCGTTAATTTTTTATCTAGAAGCTTACATATTATGGAAAAAAAATGATTTCGATAGTTAAATAAACAAAATACTAATAAATTAATATTTGAATTGAATTGTTAAGGTTATAAAAGAATAGTCACTTAATTCAAAATTTTAAAATCTTGGACACTAAATTAAAAAAATATGAAAAGGTTTGACACTATCCCTAACAATTATAAAGGTCCTTGGTGCATCTATCTTTATTTAGTCATAATTAATTACCATAATTCCAGATTATCCATTGTGGTTATACAGATTGAAATTATGTAACATGAAAATTTTCAAAATAATGAAATAAATTCATATGTGCATTTTTCTTATACCTGCAACTCCGAAGGAATCTAAAAAAGTTAAAATAAAATGAGAAAAATGTTGGAAAATTGTAACAGATGTCCAAGATAACTTATACGTCAGGAGTGCGTCATCCTTTTTGTTTTTTGTTTTGGTGGATCGCAACTAATAGGATTACACAGTGAATAAAACAATAGCAATTAAATAAAAATACACTTTCAGAAGACATGGATTCTAGAAGTCAATAATTGCATTGACATTATTTAGTAGCATAATTTGGAAAGTTAAAATAATAATCAAGATCTCTCAACCATGGAATGATATAAATTCTTGGGAGAGATAATTTATGGATGTGAGGAATAATAGGTTGCTTGAGAAAGATGACTTAATTGAAGAGGTAAGAGTATACATAAAAAAAATACAAGAGAGCCTGAGATTGTTGACCTTTGCGTAGTAGCGTCTATCATGTGTGACAAAGTATAGGCTTTGGATGATAGTTATTGCTAGTCCCTATCGATTAGAGGAGGAGCAGGTTTTTTGTTTGGCGTGTACGATGAGAAATGGATTCTCTTGGACGTGGAAGTGATTACGGTGAAACCCTAATTTTACTTACTATTTGCATCTACTTTCAAGTAACAAAATAAACATCTAGCATATATTTTTTGCACATACCACCATGACGTTAGTATACATCATGGAATTCGAAAGAGAAAACATACTACAGCTAGTATTATATAATTTATTGAATCACATGGATGTTTTTTATACTGAAAAACAACATATAATCTTAGGAAAGTTACTTCTACCTCATACCATTAAATTAAACCTCCAATAGTATATACAAAATATTGTCTACAAATATCCTTTCCACTTGAAAATTTAGAACCCACCATATATAAACAACACTTGTAGATAGGTTATTGATCAGAGGCACATTAATCATGCCTTAAAAACTGCCTTTTATGGCTTATCGAAGACAATTGATGAGTATAAAAGAAGCCAAACGCAAATCATTAAGGCTGTTTACTAATGCTGGTAGGTTATCAAATCGTTTATCATGGTCAAAGGTGACATAAATTACTAAACCAAACCTTACATCCAATCTTCTTAAGGATTTTAACAAATGGTTGTATTCCTCTGGACCTTCACATCACTATCTTTTCGCAAACTACTTACTACCAAAGCATCATGTAAGGTATACATATCATCGATCGATACTCTGTGGTTGCACGATGTTAGGAAAACATGTACAGCGATATATATTCGTGTTATTAATAATCTAAAATTTATTAGCTAGAAAGAGGGATATTGGTGAATATATAAAACCAATTAAGTTGGCTTTACACAACAGCTTAAGCTATTGTAATGAAATGGTCACTTAATATGGTATCAGAGTTTTTGTGATCAGGTGGTCGTGAGTTCAAATCCTACCACCCACCTATTATTCAGCACAAGGTAGAATGAGCCTGTGCAAGTTTCAAGCCCAAAGGGCTTTCATTTGAGGGGGTGTGTTAGTGAATATATAAAACCAATTAAGTTGATCTCATACAATAGCTTAATGAAACGGTCACTTAACAAGGGAAAGTTTTACATGATCAATATCATGTTATTTATATTAGTTGATGAAGAGCTATCTGTGACCCTGTGAGGGTTCAATATCACCAAATCGAATATTTATGGATTGAACAAATGTTTCTTGTTCAACTGATTATAGATGTTGTCTCTAAAAATGGTAATATACATCAATTAAGCCACTATAATTGTATTTAAGCATTAAGCTAACATGGCTCTCATCCAAACCGTGAATAACTAGTACGTTTTTTTCAATGTTAGGCATTAAGCTAACATGGCCCTCATTAAATTTAAAATGTCGTCAATCAACATCAACGAACCCTTTACAACCTTCTACTTCTTTCCTGCTTGATATAATTTGATGGGCATCATCTCAATTGAAAGCGAAAGTCAACTTGATTAATCACTATTTCACCATCCACTCCACTTGGCATAGTCGAGATTGGACATTAGAGTATCAAGCTTTGCAACATCGTTTTTATTCGTGTTATTTTAAACCACAAAAGTTAAAAAGAAGAAAAAAGAAATAACGTCGACTGTCTCCACTGAAAGGGCTGAGTTCTAGCATCGAATGTGAAAGATCTCAATTTCTTTAGATTCTTTCCGATCTCTCAAAATCTTTTGACCAATTCTTACTTTTAATCAGTCATTCAGTCAGTATTTTACTAGATAATAGAGAAGAGGAGAGTGATAGAGAAAAGATGAATTGTAAAAATTTAACTAATCACAATGTTGTTGCTTTGTCTAATCATGGATGAAGTCATCAGCTGTCACAAACTTGCTACAGAACAAGTTGACTTGGTGAACCCCTGATGTATAACTTTTGTTTTTTCTAATTATTAATCCGGAGACCTAACACCTTGTATTTTGGTATTCTTGCTTCAGCTTTTCTCTAAGGGTTCATTCTCTTTCCTTCTTTGAGTAAACGTCATATCCTTTCTAATATACACTTCAGTGGTCTTAGGTAACTCGGGTCAAGTTCACGGAAGACTACTATGTACTGTCTACTGCTAGAAATTAGGAGCTAGGCCACGATAAAGTTAAATAATATAGAGTGCGGTGTGCATTAGTTTTTGTTGTCACTCATTCTCAAGCCTAGCTCCTTTGTGAGTTCATCAAGATTCAAGCAAAAACTGCTTTTACCCTCAACACTAAAGATGATTCTCGACGAGCATGAAAGTGGGCATTAAGATGATGTTTTCCACTTAAATTCAAGTTCACAAGAAAAGGTCCCTTCATAGATTGGCTAAGTGATGTATCTGATACACAAATAAAGACTTCAGATAAAGTTAGGAACAACTGTGTCCGTTTTCGAATATTAGCACTCGCAGCATTCCGAATACCTGCTAGAGATGGAAGAAAAAGACGATATTATTACTTAAAAAAGTGTGAGTGCATGCGTGAAACTACAAGATAGAAAGAGCAGCACTTGACTTGGAATGTGGAATTCCGACTGATCTCCCATTCTTTAACTTTAGACTTGTTCAAAGATGAAGGCTCCGTGTATAAAAGAAACAAAAAAGTATCTATTCAATGTAAAAGACCAAGTTGAATTCCAAGTAAACTAAAGGTTTACGAGAGCATAATGTTTCTCAAGTCCAGTCCTTTGTAAAACTTCGACCGCAGTCCCTTTGACTGCTTGAATATACTATTATTATTCTTGCGCAATCAGCTCTGATTCATCGGCGATTCTAACCAAAATCAAGAGGGGAACTAATTAAGAGTCTTGTTCTATTTGTATCAACTAAGAAACATGGCAATGAAAGGACGGATTCTCCTGGAGGAATGACACATGAAAAGGATTATCGTTATATAAGTCTATAAATAAATAGGGTTATATTGAACTTAATAAAACCAGAATACAAAGCTGTTATACATTTTCTGCAAATGAGGATCCATTAATAGCATTTCAAGATACCCTTTAACATTGATCACGCTTTAGAACTCGAGGCCCGAGGGACTAGTAAAGTCATTTTCTACGTTAATAAATGTAGAAGAAAACAAGTCAGAAGTTGATAACATAGAGGTGCTGGCATGAGCCAACGTAAAATCACTGCTCATAGTCATTGATGTCCATATCAAGTGCAATAAAACAAATTGCGCATAAAATCCCAGAGTGAGAAGGCCCTTGGAATTTACATAACATTAGTGTAATTGTAGTATAGAACAGCCAAGGATTTGCTTCTTGGCATTTCCAAAGTAATATCCAAGATTCTCTGTGCTAATGAGATATTTGCATACGTCTCCACAAATCCTATCCAGCCAGGCCATCATATCCTATGGAACGAACCAAATGTGCTAAGCTGCAAAATCTCAACAGCCTTTCACATATAACCATATCTTCTAGAAGGCCAGAAATCAGCTAGGATCAAAGTAACACCAGCCCTTCTGCTTGCAATAAATTGGATTTGTTCATGACTTGTTAGTTCCATTACACTACTTTTTAGAAGGTGTTTGTTTATGACGTTTAATCCTCCAACAGATCAGCAAGAGTTATCTTTCCACAGTTTCCTGTGTCAAGTCTATCAAACCGCTCACAAATCTGCGTAACATCTTTCTCTGATATTTTTCCCATCTCTTTGAGCTTATATATTGCATACTCCCATTTACTGTAGATACAAATTTAACAAAAAAACAGTTATTCGCCATTTGGATGAAGTTGAATTCAGTATAAACAACAGACTTATTCAAGAAAAGAAAATCTCTAACCAGAGGCGTTCAGATAATGAAAAATAGACAGCTAGAATAGTGATAGAACTCTAGCTTTATAAACTAGAGGAAATGTATGTTATTGAACAGATAAAAGACACTCTACTGTTATTACAAGGGTTATTCCACAGGACACCCCTTTCAGAGCTGAAATGCTCCTTAGAAAGAAGGAAATTCTTTATGTCTATAATATCTCTCTCCTTACCTTCCCATCCCCTCTCCCCTCTCCCTCTTTGCCTCAAAACTACCTACTGAGGCCGTTATGTTACAACCAGTTAGTTTGTGACAACTCAGCCACTAACTAACTAACTAACTAACTCACTCCTCTCTGCTCCCTCTTTCATTCTCCTCGAGTATAGTCTCCATATCCTAGGCTTATTTACATCTCTGTTATTCTCCCCCCTTCCTGAATTATCCTCGACCACATTGGTCCTAACATTGCTTCCCTCTAGAAGGCAGCCTTGTCCTCAAGGCTGCAATGAGGAAAGTGACTACTAATAACAAATTCATCCTCCCATGTAGCATTCTCCATCGACTTGCCCTTCCATTTAACTAACCATTGGCATGTGGAGTCCCCTGCCTTAGTAATTATTCGGCTAGCTAAGGCATTTTTGGGTTCCACGACATCATCCAACTCCACTTCCATTATGTCCAGCAAAGTTGTCTCTACAGAGTAGTTTCCCACAGCCCTCTTTAGTTGAGACACATAGAACACCGGATGGACCATGGACTGTAGAATGGAGGGGTAGTTTGAGCTTATATAACACTGCTTCATATTTTTTTCAGAATTTGAAAAGGCCCAAATTATCTTGCCGCTAGCTTTTGATTAATACGTCAGGCCACCGTTAGCTGTTTGTGGGGATGAAGCTTAAGGAAAACCCATTCTCCCACCTGGAAAGACAGCAGAGTTCGCTTTCTATTAGCATACTTTTTCATCTGGTCTTAGCGCCCTATTCAGATTGTATTTTAGCTTATGCAATGCCTCATCTCTGTCCATTAACTTTATAGCCACTGCCTCCACTTTAGTTTCTCCTTGTAAATACTGAACCAAAGTTGGAGGTTTCCTACTATAAACCACTTCAAAGGGTTCAACCCGTAGACATATGGAAATTGGTATTGCACCACAGTTTTGCCCACAAAATCTAGTAGGACCAATGCCTAGGTTGTTCAGAAGCAAAACACCTCAAATAAGTTTTCAAACACTTGTTGAGAACTTCTATTTGTCCATCCGTTTCTAGATGATAAGAGGAGCTCATTTTAAGCATAGTACCCTGTAGACGAAACAACTCCCTATAGAAATGACTAACAAACAAAGGATCACGATCACTTATGATCGATTGTGGCACTTTATGTAGGCGTACTACCTCTTTACAAACACCATAGCCACACTTTTAGCATTATAAGGGAGCTTCAATAGGATAAAATGGTCACATTTAGATAGTTGATCCACCATGACCATCACTGCTTCATACCTTTTAGACCTAGGAAGTCCCATAATGAAGTCCATTGAAATGTCTTCCCAAATCTGATTAGGAATTGGCAAAGGTTGCAACAGACCCCCAAGAGATGTGGCAGCATATTTCTGCCTTTTACATGTATCACAAGACTTGACAAAGTCTTGAATGGACTTCTTCATACCAATCCAATAAAGTTTGCTCGCAATTCTCCTATAGGTGCCTCTGATGTGGGAAGAATGAAACTCTTTTAGGAGTAATGGAATAAAAGTGGATTGAGGTGAAATCACCAACCTTCCCTTATATAAAAGAACACCTTGATGCTATAAAAACCCAATTCTAGAGGTTGGATCTCGCTATAAATCCCTTATAATGCCACTCAATATAGGATCTTGGTGCACCTCTGCTGGAGGATTCGGTCATCAGCCTACAGCCTGTAAGAAATGGTGCTTTTTAACTCTCCTTCTTCATACACTCGTTACAATGCATCAACAGCTTTGTTTTCTAGTCCCGGTTTGTAAATGACCTCAAAATAATAACCCAAAAGCTTAGCCATCCAACATTGTTGATCGGTAGTAGATACCCTTTGTTGCAACAAATGGCAAAGGCTTTTCTGGTCTGAATACACCGTAAATGATCTTCCCAGCAAATAGTGATGCCAATGATGCACTGTCAATACCAATGCCATTATTTCCTTCTCATAAGCAGACTTAGAAAGATTTCTCTCTGAAAAAACCCTTATTGTAGTAGGCTATCGGTCTCCTATTCCCTTGCTCGAAGCATCACATTCAACATCAAAAGATTGGGAAAATTTTGGTAGAGCTAATTCCAGAGAAGTAGTCAAAGCCTTTTTTAAGGTCTCAAAGGACTCTAAACCTGCTGAGTTCCAATGAAACCCTTCCTTCTTTGTTAGTGCAGTGAGTGATTTTGCTATTTTCCTATAGTTCATAATGAACTTTCGGTAATATCCAGTCAACCCAAGAAATCCCCTCGCCCCCTTAACATTTCGAGGAATAGGCCAGTTCATAACATTTGAAA
This sequence comes from Erythroxylum gracilipes, assembly GCA_026413385.1. Classification (NCBI taxonomy): domain Eukaryota; kingdom Viridiplantae; phylum Streptophyta; class Magnoliopsida; order Malpighiales; family Erythroxylaceae; genus Erythroxylum; species Erythroxylum gracilipes. The sequence continues at coordinate 19,442,717 of JANZLC010000002.1, read as the reverse complement.
CCTTTATCAACAACTACCCCTTTTTTCGAAAATAACATGACCCAAATATTCCATTATTCACCTTCCAAAACTGCACTTATGTTTGTTAACCACAAACTGATTCCTTTTTAAGACCCCTAAAACATTTGCTAAGTAAAAAAGATGAGTATTCCAATCAACACTATATATTAGAATGTCATAAAAAAGACCAGAACAAACCTTTTAAGGAAGAGTTTGAAAATGTCATTCATTGCGAACTGAAACGTAGCTGGTACGTTGGTCAATCCAAATAGCATTACTAGGAACTCATAGTGGGCATTTTGTGTTCGGAAAGCCGTTTGGTGGATGTCCTCATTCTTGACCCTAATTTGGTGATACTTAGAGTTGAGATCTAATTTAGAGAAGAAACAAACACTGTGTAACTCATCTAAAAGTTCATCCACCACTGGAATAGGATACTTGTCTGGTACCGTGGCCCTATTTATGGCTCTATAATCTACATACATTTGCCATGAAGCATCTTTCTTCTTGACTAAAGTTACTGGACTGGAATAAGCACTGGAAAATTACTAGACTGGAATAAGCACTGGAACTAGGATGTAAGATGCCTATTTGCAACATTTACTGAACCTGTTTTTCAATCTCATCTTTATGATAGTGTGGGTATCTATATGGTCTCACACTAATTGTACCTTGTCCTTGCTGTAAAACAATAGAATGAGAGTGGTTGTTTTGGGGAGGTAACCTTTGAACCTCTTGGAACACCTCTGGAAATTGGTTCAACACCAAGTTCAGCTCGTGCTCTTTTTTTTTTTTTCTGTTAAGCTGAGTCTGTTGTTCCACTGTTATAGCCATTCCTTCAACTGATTGGAAATTACCACTTAAGGTTGCTAAAAGACTACGTAAGGACACTGAATCCTCATGGTACACACTTCCTCTTCTCTGTATTGCCTTTGTTTATGCATTGCCACACACAACTCCACCTTTTGTCTTTCATGTTGGAATTGCATGGTCATCTCCTTCCAGCCTATGATGACCTTTCCCAATGTCTATAACCAAGCAACCCCTAAAATCACATCCATTCCTCATAAATCTAGTACATAAGCATCAATCTTCCAGTCCAGCTCACCCAACCGAATAGGAACCCCTGTACACCTTCCTTTAGTAATTACCTTATGGCCATCAGCTAATCTGATTCCTAAGGCCTTATTAAGCTCTATCGTTAACCTAAGGCCACTAGCTAATTCAAGTGAAATAAAATTATGGCCTACCTCACTATCCATCAAAATCACAATGGGAACCTGTGTAATTTTCCTTATAGTCTTATGGTTTTAGTTTCAGATACCATTGTTTCATTAACCCCAAACACTCCCAAGGTTCTGCAATCTAAAGCTACATTGCCTTCCTTGTCAATATCTGCCTCCATAGCTATTATTTCCCCATCTTAATTCAATGTTTCATTGTCATCCAGAACCAGTAACCTTAGCTGTCTCTCCGAACATTGATGTAGTAGATGGAATCTCTCCCCACATCGGAAACAAAGGCCTTTGGCCTTTCTATCCATGAGTTCTTGGTAGGAAATGTGACATAACCCCCTGTTTCTCTCTATCAACACCCTCCTTTCTCCCTCAGGCCTCCTCATCGATGCTATTATGGAAGGTGCTATAACTCTGCTCTGCGCATGGGAGTGGGGTTGGTACCTAGATGTTTCCCAAGTTCTACCCACTCTAAATCTATTGGATCCTGTTTCCGGAATCCAACCTCTTGACAAAACAAATCCTACCTCTTACTCCGAAAATCAAAAATCAAAGTTCATCAACTCAGCTCATGCCATTCATACACAGTTCATATTTCAAATCCATACATGATTCATAATCCCTGAACATAAAAAGAATAGAGTTTTACAAGCTCTTAAGGCATTCCAAGCCATATTATAACACTAATCCAAAATCTCAAAAAACAAAAGTTACATGAACTGATAGTCCGTAAAATGCGACTAAGCCTAGTAATTTACATAAATAACATAAATTCCAAAACTAACTCTAAAATACAACATCAGCAAATTGGGAGTGATGCCCTGACTCTCTTTCACTCCATCTCTTGTTCAAATACCTGAAGGTGGGAGGAAAGGGGGTGAGCTTAAAGCTCGTGGGTAATAAGTTTATAACAAAGAATAAGCAAAACCGTTGAAATGTTCATTTGTTATAAAAACTCATAATGAATTCATAAAACGCTTCGTTCTCAAATTCTCAGTCAAATTGCAATTCAAACATAAAACTTATAGATACAAATATCATCACATAACACTCAAGTATGCACCATTCATAACTATACAAAGATGCAATGCACAAATAAATAGCTCGAGAGTTCCGTGGAACAAAACGGATAACCCGGAGGTTAAACCGTGAACAGAACAAGTCCGATTTCTTAGGACCTCGTGGCCACAAATGGGCAGCCGGGAGAAGGCTATACGTCGACGTACATGTGAATAACAGAACGTTCCTCTCTCGCCCAACAAAGCACATATCTATGCTCAAATCAATTTATCGAATGCTCATTCTTTCGAGCTTTTCTATCTTTTTCAATCATACAAAATGCCATGACATAACGACATAACTTGATCATAATTCACGAATTTCAATGCATTTTTAATAATCACAACAATTCAAATAGACTCATATAAGCCAATTTCCTTAAATCAAAAGCAATAAACGAGTTTAATCATTTCTTTAAATCAAAAGAAATAATGAGATAAGTGAAATCGTTTAATCATTTGCTTCCAAAAACTGACTTTTATTTCTTGGTTTCAAAAAGATAAGAAAGCTTTGGTGGCTCATACTCAATCATAAACATGAAACCCACCTTACAAATCCTTGCTCAAACGCTTGCCCGAAGGTGTCTCCTA
>JANZLC010000002.1:19390302-19406343 GCA_026413385.1 Erythroxylum gracilipes | reverse complement strand
AAATCACAAAATCCTAAATCAAAAGGGATCTTAAAAATTGGAAAACCTAAGGAAACAAAAACATGAAATTTATCCTAGAACAACCATTCCCATACATTTCCTAAGCCATTTAAACCAAAACCCCTTCAAAATTCCATAAGATTTGAAACAACTTACCTTAAATCTCTTCTCACAATTTTTGTGTTCTTTAGCTCTAAAGGAAAATCAAATCTTCCTCTTTCTTGTTTTCCTTCTTGAAAAACTCTTGAAAACACTCTTCTAAAGAAAGAAAAGATGAAACCCTAAGTTTGTTTTTCTTTTTCTCTTCTTCTTCTCACAACTGAAACTCACTCTCCTCTTATTCTTCTAATTTTCATTCCTCCCTTCTCCTAATGCACACAAGCCTTCTTTTGTTCTTTTAATGAAGCCAAATGACTAAACTACCCCTCTTTATAAGCCTTACAACTTAACAACTTAAGTGATCCTCCTACTTTGCCATTTTTTATCTTTAAAATTGACATCTTAACTCCTTATTTTGATCAGGTAAATGAAGCAATTTGATAATACTTCTAGAAAAATGTTCCTCTATGTATTATGTTTCTAATGACACCAAAAACACTCAATTTGGTTTAGAAGTTCGAAAGTTATGGCCCAAACATTTTCAGACTATTACTAAACTTAGACTGATCAATGCACCTAACTTCACTCCAGAAATTGAACATCTTAGGATTGGAATTAGATTCTTCTAGATAAAGTGTATCCCCATGTCTCTAGTTTTATTAGGGATAAGAATCACCTCATTCGGAGCTCTGTAGCTCAAGATATCACCAAAATACTGAACCATGTTCAGACTTTTTCAACCAATCCTCTCACTTTGATCTAATCAATCTTTTTCAATTTAATCTCAAAATCCATAAATGTTTATGGAGAGATAGAAGAATGTCGTAGGAATACAACGCGTTAAAAATCAGGTCAATCAGAGGTCGAACGAAAAAGTTATAAGCAAAAGAGTAAAGACTGTTTAGGTGAGCCAACGAGCCGCATCACGATCGCGACGACTCGCGGTCACGAGGCCGCCTGCTCCTCCCTACTTCCGACATCCCAATTTCTAAATGCCATAACTTTTGATCCAGAACTCCTAATTTTACAAACTTGGTATCAATGGAAATATAAAATAAGGCTCTACAACTTTCATGAAGTACTCAAAAATAATTTTGGTCTCTATAAGGGTTAAAAGTTCACAACAAAGTGGCTGTTTGACAATTGCATCCTAAACAGCATCATAACTTCTAAAAATCATAAATTTCTACTCCATTGTTGAAAAATTTCATACTTTATATCAACGGAAAGATAAAAATATAACCTACAACCTTCATGAAGATTATAAGGACAATTTCTACCTCTATAAGGGTTAAAATCCCAATCAAAGTTACTGTCCTGAAATTTCCATACTAAACAACATACAACCTTCGAAAATGCATATCTTTCAATTTCTGCATCCAAAAATTGCATATTATGCATCGTTGGAAAGCTATGAACTTCCTCTACAACTTTTAAGAAGGCTACTTTGCCTAATTTAGCCTAACACAGTCCAGAATTTTCCTTAAATATCAGCATACTCAAAACCTACCTTATGGACATTTACAAAAACAATGCAAAGTAGCTTTTAGAACAAACATCGGCAAATCATAATAAAACTCAAATGTATTTCATTAATATCAAAATATGAATTCTTACAAAGCTTTAGTGGGCATTTTTAGCCCCAATACATTAAAGTTTTTTTTTAAAAAAATTTAAATTACAAAGGAAAACACATGAACAGTAAGTTTTGCTAAAAAAATGCAACTAAAGCTTTATTTACAAAAGATAGCTTCAAAATCAAAAAGCAAACGGGAGTGAAGCCTTGACCTTGGTTCGGTCATTCACTTTCTACCAACTTATTCATCATAAATTTCATAGTACCCTTAAACATACAAGTTTACTCAAGAATCTCATAATCATCAAAAATAAAAAATTTATATTCACTCTTCATCAACTTACTATATTCACTACCTTAATCTTGTATATCATTTCAAATTCAAAAAATTCCCCTTTCTTTGCACATGAATAAATTACCACCAATTTCTTATTTAATTTCATTTAATAATTCTAACTTCTAAGAAAAGTTTGGGGTCCAACATAGATACTGTAAAAGGATAAGTGGTAGGCCTAAAAAAAACTGAGAGTGATCAAGAATGATATGACTTTGGCATACTAGGATATGAATAAAGAATCTCTCATTTCCGTTCTTTTAGGTTTTTTCAACAATTTCCTTCAAGTTTTTCATTTTATAGTTAGCATATACTTTTTTTTTTGTAAAACTTACCTCTTAGTTATTTAGCCTATATAATTTCTTACTTAGCCTAATTACTTTCTTGACTTGGCTGGTTTGATTTATTATTGTACTTGTCTTTTTCTAGTTTATGTATTTATTTAATTATTTTATCTATTATTTTTAATCTTTACCATGGACTATATGTATGATATTATGTATTGTATATTTGTATATTTTATTTATACGTATTTATTTATATTTTATATTTTTATTAATTTGCATTGCATGTGGGTCTATTGGAAATAGATTCTCTATCAGGTAAGGTAAAAGTTGTGTACTACTAGACCTCCCCAAACCCCATGTTTCAGTGGGACTCTTACTAGGTGTTGTTGTTGATGATGTTTACATTAGAAAAATAGATGGTTTATAGTTTCAGGCCTGAGATTGTATAACAAATAGGGTTGATCATTTGAACCAATCAACCTATCTTTGGTTTTTATTTTGTGCCTTACTGCTAGCTAAGTAACAAATGAGACTTTAGGCATTAAAGCACACTTCCAAACTATGTTAAACTATTAAATTGAAGGTTGCTAAGGTCTAATGGCTTTGAGACAAGAATGGTAGGTGAATTCTCTACTTTTATTAGGTAACTAGTGACATCTATCATACCATGATAGATTAGGGGAGTAATCTAGAAGATACACTCCAATTCTATCACTGCCTTTGCAGCTAAAAAACTAAGTATCTTGTTGCATAATTCCATAACTAAAGCTTAAATAGGAATTCTTGCAATCAGAGGGGATAAATCCTTCCCAAGAATTAGGGACTTTGCTTTGACCAATTAACAAACCAAAACCTAGATGTCTATCCATTGTCAATATAAGTTTTAATTAGAGCATAGATTAACTGCCTTTTCCTCAACATTTGAATGAAGTACCACAAGTGCTCTTTCTTCTCTTCAATTTTCCAGAAACTACTCTTAAGATAGTATTCATTAGTCCATTTGGACCAGAGAGCCTCCTTATATGTAAATAGCCTCCAAGTTCTTTTTGCAACTAGAATTGGTTGACTCATCTACATAGAAATAAACCCCAAAATAACTTCTTGTTTTCCCCATCAAAGCTACTCCCACTTAATTTTTGTGCCTCAGTCTATCGAAAGTTCTTAATGTATTTTTCCAACTCTTTATTGATCTTCTTTGGAAGAAACAGATAGCAGCTCCAATGAGTGTGTAGGCTAGGCTCCTCAATACAAAATAAATAAGTTGGAACATCCCTGTATAAGAAAAAGACTTGTTTTGTTAGGCATTAATTCCTTTTTTATAGCTTTCCAGAAGAAGGAGACAATCTTGATATCTTATCTACTTAGAGAAAATGGGGACTCCAAGATATTTAAAATATAGGCATTGAATATTCAAACTAGTTAACAACCTTAACCTAGAAGAGGACTTCACATCAGAGGAGAAGTAAATTGTGCTTTTGTGTTGATTGACACTTACACCTAAAATTTTGTAGAACTTATCAAGAGAATTTTATAATATAGATATAGAATTTTGATCAACACTATATAGCATAATCAAGTCATTTGCAAAGCTTAAGCAAGTGAGCTTTAACACCTTGCATTTGTGATGAAACACAAAACTGAGGCTCCTTAGCGTATTCTTCTTAATGAGCCTAGTAAAGATCTCCAATGAAATAGCAAAAATGTATGGGGAAGGAGGATCCCCTTGCTGTATCCCATTAGTACCCTTGAATAGTTTATATGGATTACCATTTATAAGAGAGCTAAAAGAAGAAGTTGAAATACAATAGGTAATCTAGGAGATAAATTGGCAAGGAAACCAAACCATTCAAGGCAGCAAAGGATAAATTCTATTTGATGGTATCAAAAGCTTTTCTAAAGTCCACTTTGATTAATCTAATCTTCTCTCAAGCCATTTTTTTCCCTGCCTTCTCTCTAAACTACCCTTTTACCTTTGAAATTTTCCATTTTTGGAAAGTTAACCAACAATTTTGTTTCTTGCTATTTTGGGAGGCATTTTTAGTGAGACACTTGCTGGGTCTTACCATCATAGAGGGGCACTCAAATGCCTTGCTTTACATTGAGGATTTCAGCATTGTGGCAAACCTCTCCCAAAAAGAAATCCTAGAGTTACATCGATAGGTCTAAGAAGTTAGAAATGTTACAGTTAAAGCATCCTTAACTTCAAGGCTAAAATGGTGAAATAAGGTGAATCTTTAGCAAAACAACCTGTTATTGCTTGCAAAAATAGATTTGATATTCAACAACATAAAGGGAAACTAAAACATTTTTAGGATGTAATGCTGGATAGTTCTCTCACTTTACTTGCCAAATTATTTAAAATTGGTGCAATAGTGTGGTCCTTAGCTTTGGTTGGTTTTTTCTGTAGCAAAAGACCATCTTTTCCAACTATTAAAGCCTAGGTAATAGTAAGATCGAGCAAGAAGGGGCTTGAGAAGATAATGCTCATAGAAGATGGTTCATTTCTATTCAAATTCATCTATGAAACATTTTTAAATGATATACTAAAGTAAAGACCTTGGCAAATTGGAGTCCACCCATGTTCATCAAGAAATGGAAGCAAGTTAAGGATTGTGATAGGGGAATTATTGATAAACAATAAGCATGGAAAGGATATGCTAAGCTAAGATGTGTATGAAGATTAAGAAATTGTTGACTTACTTAATAACATTCTTGTAATGAAGCTAGGAAAGGTAGGAGATCTAGTAAAAATGGACATTCTTGTATCTTATCTATGGAAGCCAAAAAATTTCAGAAAAAAATGGATGGCTACTAGAAGAAATTCAAATTTGGTAGCTGTAAAGAACTAATAGGATAAGAGCATGCAGACGATAATCACACTAATAAGGAACAAGATACAGCAAAAGAAAATGAAGTGAATGTGATTTATTCATAAGAAGAAATAGAGGAGGTTTCAAAGAATACTATACTAGTGCACAAATCTTAACTAATGATATTGATGAATCCAGAGACAATAGAATAGATTGCTGATCAAAGAAGGAACACCATGGAAAAGGAAGTTGAAAAAGAATTCACTAGTTGCTTAAAGAGAATATTAGTAAGAAGAAAAAGGAAATCTAAGCAGGAAGGGGATTTATCCCCTAATAAACATGACAATACTCGTTTTAAATGTTTAAGGGCTTAATGACCCTCTTAAAGGGCAAGGTATAAGAGAGGTCATTTGGGAGAAGAAGCCTTGTTGTTTAAGGCTTCTACAGACTAAAATGAAGCAACCTCAAATGCAAAATTATCTCAAAATTTTGGGAGCAAATTGGAAAATCCTCTCTAACCATGCTTTCCATCATAATGGAAGGATTATATGTGCATACAATGTGAACAAAATCATAGTTTAAGTAACCTAGTAATTATATCAAATATTGCATCTCAAATGCTAGCTTCATGAAGTGCAAACCAATTTTGAAAGATGTTAAAGCCATATATGATAGGATATCAGACCCTTAGGTGATATCTAGGTATTTTAATTGCATCTTATCTCCCATAGACGTAGAAAGAGGTAAAATCCATTAGGTTAGAACTTATAAGGAGCTACCTAAACTGGTAAAGGATGTAGGCTTGGTAAATCTAAGTTTCAAAGGTAAAATATTCACTTGAACTAACAATCAGTAAGGGGAGCTACTAATCAAAAATAAGTTATGAAGAGTATTGGTAAATTGGCTCCAACATTTCCCACTTTATTATACCAATTTTAGTGACAACAGTTTCTTTGATCATTCTTGGATAAAGATTATGTGCTCTTTCCCCTCTAAAATATTCAGAGCATCTTTTAGGTTTATCAATTGCTTAGCACTAAAACTAGGATTTTAGGAATTAGTTCTTGCTAAATGGAGAGTAGCAGTGAAAGGATTCAAAGCTTTTAAGATCATGAAGAAACTTAAAATTGTTAAGGCTACTATCAAGGAGTTTGTTAAAGAATAGTACAAAGGGATGTCTGAAGTTAAGAATAAATTGAAGCTTACACAACATAATTGTTATAAATATCCTCACAATAATTCCATGAGAATTTAGGAGAATCAGAGATTAAAGGAGTACTAGGAGGCTCTATCTATGTACAATGTTATTTTAAAACAGAAATGAAGGACCCCATGTCTAATCCAATCACTCCTTCATTTATGAGGAAATAGGGTCCTTTAATCCAAGTTCTTTCACTTTTCAATCCTAGCTATAAGAAATAGGAACAATATAAATGAGCTGGTAGATAAGAATGGGATTCCACATACCAATCAGGAGAAGTTATAGGAAATTGCATTGGAATACTTCGCTAATTTAATGGTATCAAATAACAACATTACCTCCAGGTAATTCAACTTTAGTAGATTCCTTGAAAATTGAATCAGTAAGGAGTTAAAGGATTCTTTGGTGTCACCCATTACACAATACGAAATTAAAGTAATTATTTTTGTATTGATCTTATTCAGGGAGAGTTCATCACAAGAAGATCTATAAATAACAGCATATTGCTTATTTAGGATTTAATGAAAATTATGCATTAGGCAAAGCCATCAGAAGCTGATCCTTCAAAGTAGATTTCTTCAAAGTGTTCTATACCATCTACCAGAGTTTTATGCAATCCTATTTACTAGCTCTTGGATTTCTTAAGAAATTTAAGGAATGGTTAATGGTATACATCACTACGACCTCTTTTAGCATTCTTATTAATGGAGCTCCTACCCTAATTTCAAAAAATCTAGAGGAAAAAGGCAAGGGGATCCTCTTTCCCTTTACTTATTCACTCTAGTTATGGAAGCTCTTTCTAGGATGGTTAATATACTAATTTCCTACAATGGCATATTTCAATACCATTATAAATATAGAGAATTAAGAATCACTAATTTGATCTTTGTTGATGACCTTATATTGAATCACTAATTTGATCTGTATTGATGACCTTATACTGAATCACTAATTTGATCTTTATTGATGACCTTATGTTGTTATATAGTGTTGATTCACAACTTATTGAGATAATTTTGGGAATCCTGGAGTTATTCTCAGCTTGCTCTGGCTTGAAAATCAATATAAACAAAAGTAACATGTTTGTATCTTCTGATGTGAGGCATAATTTGAATTGAGTAGAAGAGATGGATATAAAATCCATTACCCACCTTTCAAATATCTTGCATTCCCAATTCTACAGCTAAAACAAAATTTGGAGATTGCCTTCCTTTGATTGAAACATACAAGGCAAGGATCAATGCTTACCAAAACAGGTTCTTATCATTTATAACTAGGCTCACTCTAATTAATTATGTCTTAAATAAACTATATGTGCATTAGAGTGTGGTAGCACGTCATATCACTACAAAAAATAACTAGACCTAAAACTATAGCTAGTGATAAGCCTAGGTCGATCCCACAGAGAGTGTGTGTAAAGCTTTTGAAATGAAAAGAATCAGTGTTCACGTTATAGGGGGTTTGTTGTTTTTCAAATAAGAAAATAAAATAAAACTAAACTAACGAAGTAAATTACAAAAAACAATCAAAAATAAGAAAAGTGATGAATGCATTAGGGATCCGGTCATCGATTTAATCTCAGCCTACACACATCTTAATATACTTCATTAAATTGTTATTCTCATACCTCTCTTAGCAAATATTAATTGTAAATTAACAACAAGCTCTAATAATCTCAATTTTTCCTTAGATCGTGTTTAATTAAAGCAAGCTCTTTAATTAAACCTAGCTATTAGACAACCTAGAGCAAACTCTTCAGATTTAATCAGACAGTCACATTATGGGTTAGGAAAACAGACTATTCAAGGCAACAACTACATAAGCTCTGGTCATTTAACTAAATTTACATTATCTTTAATGATTCGACACCATTAGTTGTCATAAATGAATCCAAACACAATGATTACAAATTGTGTTTGACATTCTATCAATGGGTTCATATATAAACAATCTAACGACAATGAGAATAGTGATCATTCATATATGAAAACTACCTCTGAACTAGTGTCAGGAAGCTTAGCCCTCTATGGCCTCCATAGGTCTCCAAAATAGCAAACTCTTTGTCCCAAAAACTCCAAAAATGATTCATACCCTTTTCTACTATCAATGTATTGTATTTATACTAAAAACTAGGTTTTCGGGTGCTAGGTCATAAAATTCACAGGCGTGAGCATGGTGGTCACAGCCGTGAATGGCTTCACTGAAGCTTACAGGCGTGACTCAAATTGTCATGCCCATGACTTATTCGTTAAGGTCGTGAGTCTTACACTCTTAATTCTTTTTGGCATTTTCTTATCTCCTCTTGCTCTAATCCTTCTCTTCTTGTTCTATGAAGATAGTTGCATTTAAATCTTAAGAAGATGGCTCAAAGAGTGTGCTTTCAACTCACTTTAGCTATGATGCTTCCAAATTGTACCTAAAATCAAATATGAACTAAAGTGAATTTCTTAAGCATTTTGAAGCATTTAATCACTAAGTGTCATGGATTAAATGTATCAATAATTAAGCACATATCAAGTTCCCCCATACTTATCTTTTAACCGTCCTTAGGCAAATCATCAAAATCAAAGTCATAACTTAAGTACTTTCATAATTTTCATATTTCCTAAGAATAAATAATCATAAGAAAAGATGAATAACTTTCAAAAACATGACAAGAACTTAATATTAAATGCTTCTACTCATGATCAATTAGCACTCATCACCTTATAAACTAAGTAATCTAGAGGTAGACTTGAAAAAATGTGTTCAAATATGATAAATTCATGGGAACACTCAAACAACATTTATGATCATGACATTCTAAAACCTTACATATCATTTCATTTCTCCACTACTAGGATTCATATGCATAATCATGAATCAAAGGACTTTTCCAGGTTGTAATTTGGGCAAGGGTAAGATAAGATGTATTTAGATAGTATAGTACAAAAGAAATCAAAGCTAGTGAAGCAAAAGTAACACTCAATGCAACATCAAGTGCAAAAACTAACATTCATTCAAAACTGGGTACCATCAACTATGATGAATGCAAAAACTATGTTTCACAGCTCAAATTTAAACTCTTAAACCACAAACCACGTGAAACATAATTAACTAGAAGGGATCACTGTTGGGCCCTATTTTTGGAGCCCAACTCTAGAGATCGTAAAACGTAAGCCTTGATGAAAATAATGGATTTGGAGGAAAAATTCTGCGGGAGCAATGGCGGGTTTGCAGCAACAAATTGATGTTTCGCCGCGGTGAAAATACGGAAGTAGCTCCAAGGACCCTTCGTGAGAAGTTCATTGCGGCCAACATGTGGCTTCGCCGAGGTGAAGTCTCAAGGTCATCAAAACTCACTCAAGAGCCTTCCCAAAGGTTTCTCTAACCTTACTTTCACTCTAAATTGTCTCAAATTCACTTCCTCTAATGCAACATCATTTTATAACAATTCAACTACCAACATTATTTCATTAAACTCTCTAATCTGTACTCATTTGATTCATTACTTACAACTAATTTTTTATTCTTCACAATTTCCTATCTTTCTTTTCCATAACACATCTCACTTATCAATAACAACAATTCGTATTCAAAATTTATTATCTCAAAATGATAACTTCCTCAAGGACGCCTATTTCAACTTAACCTTATCCATACACAATTTATATTTCAATAACCTTTAAAGAAAGAGTTTTACAAAGCTTTAATGGCATTTTAAGCCACATTACATTATCGGTACCAAAATCCAAAATACAAAAGATACATAACCCAATAATTCTCGAAATATGTTTAAAGCCTTGTGTTTTCCAAAACCTAACTCAAAATACAACATAAGCAAATTTGGAGTGATGCCTTGACTCTAGATCACTCGATCTCTTGCTCATCACCTGGAGAAGGGAAGGAATGGGGGTGAGCTTAAAAGCTCGTGGGTAACAAGTTTATAACGGAGAATAAGCAAAATCATTGAAATATTCATTTGGCATAGAAAATTTATATTAAATTCATAAAACGCATAGTTCTCAAATTCTCAAACAAATTCACAATTCTAGCTCAAAACTTATAGTTAATAATATCATGACATAAACATAGCATATACATTTAACCATTAAAGCATAACACTTAATTATGCAGCATACTTGACAATTCAAAGATGCAATGCACAAACAAATGGCTCGAGAGTTCCGTGGAACGAAATGAAGAAACCGAAGTTTACACTATGAACGAAATGAGTCCATTTTCGGATCTCATATGTCACAAGCGGGCATCTTGGAGAAGGCTTTAGGTCAATGTGCACGTGGCTAACGAAACGGTTTCTCTCTTGCCTAAACACAAACAAATTTCGATGCTCAAATCATTCCATACATTTTCATATTTTCATGCTTTTTCTTCTTTCCATTTATACAAAATGCCATGACATTTTTCAAGGCATAACATAAAATGTTTCAATGCATTTCCATCTTCATTTCGCAATTCATCAAAAAAATTCATATACCGAACATATAAAGCTTTTTTCAAATCATTCAAATAGCAATCATTCAACATTTATAAAATAATTGAAATCGTTTAATTCTCTTGCTTTTGAAAACATAGTCATGGCTCATTAACTTGATTATAAACATGTAATCCACCTTGAATTCCTTGCTTAAATACCTGCTTAAAAGTGCCTCTCCTCTTGCTCCTCTTTCCTTTCTTGATTCCCTTTAACATTGGAAAAAATTCCCATTCAATAGGAATGCAAATTGAAAACCCACAAAGCATATTCTCTATAATTAATTCTAGAATACTTAAACCCATGCATTTTCTAAGCTTCATGAACCAAAGCCCTTCCAAAAATTCAAACCTTCGTGTCAATTTTCCATAATCATTCTGATTAAGTAAATGAAGAAATTTGATAACACTTTATTCTAGAAAAATGTTCCTCATTGTCTTAAGTTTCTAATGACACCAAAATTATTCAATTTAGTTTAGTAATCTGAAAGTTATACCACAAACATTTGCGGACTATTCTTTTACTGAAATAGTATTATGTGCTCAACTTCCATCTAGAAATTGAAAATCTTAAAGATTGAATTAAAACTCGATTTCTTCAAACAATTTGTAGCTCTATGTCTCTAGTTTGCTCCAAATAAAAAATAATTCCATTTGGATAACTACAAAACAAGTTATGCTTAAAATAATGAAATATGTTATGTGCAGGAAAACAAACTTTTCCAGAGAGGAAAATTCCTTGGGAATTCTTAAAAGTTTGCCACGACGAACTTTTTGAGAGAGGTAATCTTTCAAGTTGGTCGCCGCGAACTTGAACAGGCTTGTCTTCTAAATTTTCCAAATTTGAACTCTTTACTTACTACACATATTCAACTTCATTTTTCACTTTCATTTTACTTCTAACTATCACCAAAACATGCTTCATTCATCAAATCAAGAAGAATGATACTTATATTTACTTGTTTATCCAAGCTTCTTCAATCACCATGAAACCCTAGCTGATTTTCCTTCTTTTCTCTCCTTTCTCTCTTCTCTGTGGCTCTCTCTCTTCCTCTTTCTTTGTCTCTTCTTGAACAACCTCAAAATCTCTCTTGAAAGCTAAGAAAATTTGAAACCTAGCTCAAACTTCCTTCTTTTCTCTCCTCTTCACGATTTCTCTTCTTCTCTTCGTTATTTTCTCTCTTCCTTTTTTTTTTAACTCACGTTTCTTTCTTCTCAGAATGCAAGACAACATTTGCTTCTCCCCATTTTTACCCTTTGTGATTGTACAAGGTCCACTTTGCCCTTTCATTTATGCCTTATATCTTTTATGCTTAAGTGGCCTTCCAAATATGCCTTTCATACAATACACTCTTACTAATTTAATTCAACTAACCAAAGTAATAAATCCTACTAACATTATCATACTAATTAACTCTAAAAATAATCAATCCATAAAGACCTTATAATTTATTTAAATCATGCTTAACTCAACAAGAAAAATTTTGGGGGCCGACATAAGGAATTGGGGAGTCTTTGACTCAAAAATAGTATATGAGAAAGGTACTAAAATGTTTTAGTTTGATTGAAACGTCAAAGCCTGTTAGTACTCTGCTTGCTCCTTATTTCAAGCTCAGTGCTTCTTTCTTATTTATTTATAAAAGGTGAATAATATATTGAACAAAATCATATTTACAAAGATCTTTGGGGCATACCCCGATCAAGACAGTAATCCAAAAAATACATCAATTCGCCAATACATCCGAAAAGAGGTTATAAGCCAAAAATACATCAAACTCCCCAATACAACCGAAGTATCAAAATGTGATAAGATCCATAGGGTACAATCTATATAGGATTCTATACATAATTTTTTTAATTTTGAGAACTACATCTAAGCTCGTAGCAGAAGCAGACTCTAGCTGTATGATATTCCTTGTCTTCCATATCATGTATATGGTATACATGAATGCAAGTCTAGTGACTTTGCTTCTAAGACGTGCTCCAGTGTAGTCTTTTCGAGTCCATTTGATGGCACTAGCTAGTGTGGATGTGGTTCGGGTCAATCCTAGCCATGCCTGGATTGCATTCCAAACTTCACCTGTAAAAGAGCACTTGAAAAATAAGTAGTCAACAAATTCTAGTTCAACATTACAAAAGCTACATGTTTGATCTATCTCCAAAAATTGTAAATTATCCTTAGTTGGAAGTCTATTCTGAAGACTAAGCCATGTATTAGAGAATTTTGGGGGTATATACTGCTTCCATATAAAAGCCATCCATGGTCTTCGTGTATGCTTAACTCTCAAGAGTTCATAAATTTTCTGTGATGAAGGGGTTCCATTTACACACAACTTTTGCATGCCTTGGTCTACTTCCATTCAACCTCCCAGTTTTACCACCAGTTCATCCCGAATCTATGCCAGTTTTTTCAACAATGGCGAGTCACGGTTGTGGGGATCCCAATCCCAAATGGATATACCCTTCAAGTACACTTCATGTATCCACCTTACCTATAGTGAGTCTACTTTAGCATAAATATTCCATAGTACTTTGGCTCACAAGGTCGAATTCCATTTCTTGCAATTTTTCAATCCCAGACCACCTTCATCTTTTGGAGTACATATACTTTCCCAAGCCACTCTAAAGTGCTTGCCACCCCATAGGAATAGTCTACAAATGGAGGTTAGCCTCTCCAGGATGGTTGTAGGGATATGAAAAGATTGGAGCCAAAAGGAAAGCACTCCATGTATGACTGAATTTATGAGTTCAGTTCTGCCTGCATATGAAAGAGAATGAACCTTCCATAAAATAAAATAAGCCTCTACAGATTCTGTAAGCACAGAAAACTGGGCCACCGAAACCTTCATAGGTGCTAATGGGATTCCTAAGTAGCGGATAGGAAATCCCCCTAAATGGTACTCCACCATCTGCCTTAGTTCTCCCTCTCATATCCATACACCCTTGCTAGGTATATGCTGGACTTTGACACATTCACCTTCAGCCCTGCCACCCTTTTCAATTTGTCCAGCACATCTACTAGTATGCCTATGGAAGCTTGATCACCTCTACAAAACATCACAAGATCATCCGCAAAAGTGAAATCGGTAATTCCAAGCTATTTACACTTCAGGTGGAAGTGGAATTGAGAAGTTGTTGTTCTGCTTTTTACCAACCTTAAAAAATACTCCAGCCCTAGTAGGAATAATGTGGGTGACATTGGATCACCTTTTCTTAGTCCTCTTCGGCCTTTGAACATCCCATGCAATGAGTCATTTATTGAGATCGAGTAGGAAGTAGTTTGCACACATTCCACGACCCACCTTGTAAATTTTGTAGGGAACCCCAAACCTATCATCATGTTCTCAAGAAACTCCAATGCAATCATATCATAAGCTTTTGTAATATCTAGTTTGATCATGCATCTAGGTGATATCCTCTTTCTTGTATAACCTTTAACAAGTTCCTGGACTAGAAACACATTGTCAAGCATGTTTCTCCCTAGCACAAAGGCAGTTTGTGCTGGATTAATAATTTTCCCCACAACCTTCACCATATGCTCATTCAGTATTTTGGTAATCACCTTGTACACCACATTCAGGCAAGCAATGGGTCTAAAGTCAATTACTTTCGGTGCAACCTTAGTCTTAGGAATGAAGGTGATAATGGTATGGTTAATCTGTTTCAGTAATTTTCCAGTGGCAAAAAACTCTTGTACCGCTTCAATTATATCTGGCCCAAGTCTTTCCCATTGTTTTTTAAAGAATGTTGAAGTGTATCCGTCTGGACCCGGGGCTTTGTCATTACCTATGTCGAACATGGCCCTCTTTATCTCCTCATCACTGATTGAAGCAACCAAAGATTCATGTGTCTGGTCA
This sequence comes from Erythroxylum gracilipes, assembly GCA_026413385.1. Classification (NCBI taxonomy): domain Eukaryota; kingdom Viridiplantae; phylum Streptophyta; class Magnoliopsida; order Malpighiales; family Erythroxylaceae; genus Erythroxylum; species Erythroxylum gracilipes. The sequence goes on along the minus strand of JANZLC010000002.1, from coordinate 19,391,706 downwards.
TCCAGAACCACTCCATTTCTTACAACTCTGAAATCTAGTTTGTGCAAAGGAGGTGCTGAACCAAGGAGGCCTTGGTAATAACTTAGGCAGCTGCTTACCACTTCTTCCACTGAGGTAGTTGCGGTTCCATATTCCTTTATGAGGTGGGAGATAATGTTCTGTTTTCCTCTTTTCCTAACTACTGCATGGAAGTATTTGGTGCTTTTATCAGCCTCAATGAGATGTATACACTTAGCTTTTTGTAGAAAAAAATGCCTTTCTGCATCCAATAGAAATTCAACATGCATTCTCTTGGTCTTCACTTCTTGATTTAACACAATATCATTGGGCCTATTGAGGGAGGCCTTATACGCTGCTTGAAAGACCTCTTGTGCTTCCTTGACCTTGCTAGAGATGTTCCCAAAAGCCTCAGAGTTCAATAACTTCGGGAGGTATTTTAACTCCTTTAGTTTCCTACACAGGGTGAACTGGGTTGTCCCCTCCATTACCATCTCCTAACTACTATCTATAATATCTTGAATCTGAGGATGTTTCAGCCACATATTGAAAAACTTAAAAGGTTTCTTTCCTTGCAACTCCATACGGTTGATGTCCACTAAAACTGGGAAGTGGTCTGATTCTTCCCTCATTTCCAAGAAGTGATGTTGGGACCCGATTTTGGAACCGGATCCTAACTGGAAAAAACGGAAAACTAAACGAAAACAAAGTGGCGAATAGAAAACGGAACGATCAAAGCAAAACAAATCTGAGATCTAATACAAATTATCATAAATCAAAGAACAGAGATTATACATCGAAAGAACCGAACGGACAAAACCAAAACCGCAAATCGGATCAGAACGAAAGAACGAATAACAAAGCGAAATGAATCGAACGATCGAATCGGAAGCAAACAAACAGTTCGATCAAACTAAAAATCACACTCTGACATCCGAAACATGAACTTTAGAAAGCTTATCGCGTTGGAAACCTTAGACTAAGCCAAACCGAATCGGGTAAAAAAAAATTCTTTTTCATTTTATTCAATCTCATACAAAGCACTTCAATTTCTCATTTGTAACATTCATCCTCAATCAATGTCTCAAATCATTTGATTCTTTAAAATCAAATCATAACCATCAATTACACAAAATCTTACTAATCCTTTCCTTTATCAAAAGACACTTAACACACATATCTATATATCCACAATTCATACACAATAAACAAAAATTGGGCAGCATAACGGTTGTATTTTAAAAAGCGCAAAAACCTGCAAATGGTTTTAAACTCACTTCTATATTCCAAAACAATCCACACAATTCATCGGACCTCCTGTCTGGAATCCCAGCATAAACAAACACAATTCTATACCTAAAACACTTCAATAAGTCTCAATCCATAATCCATAATCAGAATCAATCC
>JANZLC010000002.1:19351605-19363245 GCA_026413385.1 Erythroxylum gracilipes | reverse complement strand
ATGTGAAATATTTAAAAATTATTGTTATTTCATATTAATTGTGATTATTATTTATTATTATGATTTTTGAAAACAAGATTGATGTAAACAGTAAACTAGTAAAGTATACAGTACAATTGTACAATATACCAATCGACTATTTTGCAAATTTTAAAAATTTTAGGGACTATTTCATAAATTTAAAAAATTACCCAAAATAGTACCCGGTATTAACTGGCAATGATACAATACCGTACTAGAACTCAATCCAGTACTAAGTCCGGTATAGTATTCGAAACTTTGATTTTTATTTCTTACACAGTACATGTAAACTTTCGGTCAATCAATTTTACTAATTCACAGAGATACCAAATGGCTATTTAAAGGATGGCTTAGGAGATAGGACTAAAAAGGCATTAAGAAGTCTGAAAAGTTATCAATAATTCTCAAATCTCAAAATTTAGGTTTTTTTAAAAATAAATTTTTCACTAAAAGATGATGCACAGGTTACTAGGGTACGAGTTAGCCTTCTATAGATGTGTTAGTGGTGGGCCTAGTTTGGTACAAAAATCTTACTCTTGGATAACAATTATAGACTACCTATCACGTGTATTCTTGCTGCCTGACAAGCTACTTGCTACAGTAGTCGTCCATTACCATGTCAACTCCTTATCATCTCATGAACATCTCTCTTGATCAAGCTCCACCCCTAGTCGATCCTTTAACCTAAGAGGTGAGTGCTTATTGACTTCTCTTCCCTCATTATCTGCTACATATTGATCAGTTTCCTTTTGTTTCCCAGGTTAAGCTATTAATGGTTGTTGGGTTATTACTGCTTTATTGTTGTTCTTTATGAAACAAGACTAATAAAGTTTTGTTATTTGCAGATGGAATAAAATGCAGAAATAAAAGAACACCAAAATTACTTGGTTCGATAGTTTAAAACTATCTACGTCCAAGGATCTCACTTGTAGTGGTTCCACTATATCAAGAAGAAGAAGAAAAATAGTACAGAGATTGAGTGTTTATGTAAACTTGCAAAAGAGTCTTAAAAAAACTCTCCAGTACCCACAGGTTAGTACTTTAGCACTCTCTGATAATTTTTTCCACTCTGATTTTCACACTTATAGATTTTGATTATAATGTAATGAAAATACAAAAGTCTCCTGATGCGTGAACTGTGCTCCTTTTTATAGATGTTGAATGCTTGGCTTTCGGATGTAGCTTTGACTGAGTCTGAATCTTTTCAGGTGCTCTTCACATGACCTGTTTAAACAGGCTTCTAAAGTTGTGTGTTTTTATGTATGTGTCTACTTTAATTTGCTTCAGAGGTTACTGCTGCGTTGTGTGTTTTACATTGTTGTTGTTGCGTTTTGCTTCTGACTTGCATGTAATACGACAGCGTATAAATTAGTGTGTGTCACATGGACATATCTTAAGCCAATTCATTTTTTCTCTCTGTCTGAAAGAAGTTTCGAGAGCTTCTCTATCTTCCCTCTTTTCTGCTTCAGACAGTTTCTTCTTTGCATCTTCTGTTCTTCATCTAGCTTATGTATTTTTGTTGCATCTGAGTGTAGGTTAATGGAGAAACCGTGATTATCATCACATTTTTCCCTCCTTCTCTGCTAATCTATACTTAGAGCCCAGATCTGTGAGTGATTTAGAATCCGAAAACCTAGTTTTTCCCAAATTTGTGGAATCTGACAAATTGACTTCGATTTCATGAGGCTTCACTTATCTGTCAGTAGTCCCTACAGTAAGTGAACTTCTTTTGTGTTACTATTTTAATTCCAAAGTCTGATGGGTTTTTTCTCTCCCTCGATTTTCTCCAGATTGAAGAAACCTTGGGCTATTCTATCTCTCACGAAGTGGAGTCGGACATCAACATGCTTGGACCTCTCATGCAAGACCGGATCTTTACTCAGTTATAGAGCACTTTGACTGTCGGTGTACATTATTGTTGTAGCTAGGTTAGCTCAGATTTCTCTTAGGATGCCTTCTAACCATGTTAGTTCTTTTACCCCTTCTGTAATTGCATAAAACTCTGCTTCTGTAGTTGAGAGTGATACAATTGGTTGTTGTATCTTCCAACTGATTGTGTTTCTTGCTAGTGTAAAGTAGTATGCTGAAATTGATTTTCTTATGTCCTTATCTGCTGTGTAGTCTGCGTCTACATATCCATGTAGGCTTAAACTGTTGAGTTTAGCTAGCATAGCTTTAGTGAAACACAATCCGTAGCTTAGGGTTCCAACAAAGTATCTAAAGACATTCTTCGGTCCTTGCCAGTGCTCAAAGCCAGGATTAGACATGAACTTGCTTAGATTGCTAATGGCATAGCTAAGATCATGTCTGGTACATAGCATCATATACATGATGCTACCAACTCCAACATCATAGGGGTAGTTTAGCATAGCTTTCTTTTCTTCTTTAGTTTGGGGGCTTTTACTAGCAACCATCTGAAGATGTGAGCTTATAGGAATAGAGGCAGGTTTTTCCAATTCCATGTTGAACTGAGTTAGTACCTTTCAGATGTAGCTTTGTTGATTCAACCATAGTTTCCCTTCCCTCCTATTCCTTATAATTTGCATCCCTAGTAGCTTCTAAGCTTCTCCCAAATCTTTCATTTCAAAATGTTTGCTCAGAGCATTCTTCACTTCAATTATTCTGCCTAGCTCTTTTCCAGCAATAATTAGGTCATCTACATAGACTAGCATGAAGATGGCCTCTGTCCCTCCTAAGTTCTTGTAGTATAAGCAACAGTCATAGGCACTTCTTACAAAGTTCATCTCACTTGCTATCTTATGGAACTTCTTGTTCCACTGTCTAGGTGCTTGCTTAAGCCTATATAGGGACTTTTGAAGAAAACAAACATAATCAGACTTATCTTTGTCTACAAACCCGATTGGTTGTTTCATGTAGATAGTCTCCTCTAGCTTTCCATATAGGAAGGCTATCTTGACATCCATTTGATGGATTTCCCAGTCATAGACAGTAGCTAACACTAGAATGAGTCTGATTGTCATAAATTTGACTACTGGTGAGAATATTTCTTTATAGTCAACTCCTTCTTTTTGCCTGTACCCCTTAGCTACAAGTCTTGCCTTGTAAATTCTTGGTTTAGCTTCTGTTATTCCTTCTTTTAGCTTGAATAACCATCTGTTCTCCATCAATTTGGCTTTAGGAGGTCTAGGCACTAAAGTCCAGGTCATATTCTTCATTAGAGAGGAATACTCTTTCTTACAAGCCTCCTTCCACTGTTTAGCATCACTTCTAGTCATGGCTTCTTCAAAAGCTTCAGGAACCTTCCATTCAATAGCTTCAGCTACAAGAAAAGCATATTCAACCAAGTTTGAGTCAATGTACCTCCTATTAGGGACTCTTTGTCTTGGCTGCCTATCCCTTGTGAGTTGATAGTCTTGTAAGCTTCCTTATTCATCAACTGAAGTTGTGTGTGGGGTTTCTTCTTCACCCACCCCTTCAGCCTCTTCTGTCCTTTGTTCATAATGTGTGGTGCCTTGTATGGGCTCCACATCTGCAGGTTGTGCAGTGCCACCTTCTTCAGTATCTGGTGTTACATAGAAATGGGCTGATTGGTTGAGTGATCTTAATTGTTCCTGAATTTCCCTTTAGAAATCTGAATTTGATGAACTCTTATTCAGCAGAGGGAATTCATCTTCCTTGAAGATAACAACTCTGCTTATGATAGTTTTGTAGCCTCCCTTTTGGAGTAGTAGGATCTTATATCCCTTAATGCCCTCTGGATAGCCTAGGAAAACTCCCTTGATTGCCCTAGGTTCCAATTTTCCTTCTTTCTAATGTGCATAAGCTGCACATCCGAAAGTCCTAAGGTGAGTGAGTTTAGGTTTCTTACTATTCCAAATCTCCTGTGGAGTCTTGTAATCATTATCAGAGGTAGGGAGCCTATTAACTAGATAGGCTGCAATCCTAATGGCTTCTCCCTATAGTGAGTGTGAGCAACCCGAAGAGAGTAACATGCACCTTGTCTTTTCTAAGAGAGTCCTATTGAGTCACTCAGCTACACCATTTTGCTGAGGTGTAGCTCTTATTATTTTGGGCCTTAGGATTCCTTGCTTGCTGCAATACTCCTTAAATTCTTTATTACAGTATTCTAGTCCATTGTCAGTCCTTAGGCATCTTAACTTCTTCCCAGTCTGATTCTCCATAAGTGTATGCCATTTCATGAAATTTTCTAATGCTTCATCCTTTCTCTTCATCGGATATACCCAACACTTCCTATATTTGTCATCAATAATAGACATAAAATATAAATTCCCTCCTGCAGTAGGTACTTGAGCTGGCCCCCAGAGATCACTGTGAGCATATTCCATAATCTCTGTGGCCCTCTGTGCTCCCTTTTGGAAACTAGATCTGTGATGCTTTCCAAGCACACATGATTAACAAAATTCCAACTTCTATAAGTTTTGGTCAAGGATTAATCCTTGTTTAGAGAGGTGGAACAAGCTTTTGTTCCCTGCATGACCTAACCTTGCATGTCATTGCTTGGTTGGTTCATCATTTCCCTTCTCAGTAACTTGAATAACTTCAGTTGAGCCTATAACATAGCACAACCCACCCCTCTCAATTCCTCTAATAATGACTCTACAATCCTTTAGGATTTCTTTGAGTCCATCTTTTGATCTGATCTGAAACCCCTGTTTATCAAACAAGCTTTCAGAAATCAGATTTCTCCTTATTCCAGGCACAAATAAGACATTACTAAGGATCCTAGCACTCCCCAATACCCACAGGTTAGTACTGCAGCACTCTCTGATAATTTTTTCCACTATGATTTTCACACTTACAGATTTTGATTACAATGTAATGAAAATACAAAAGTCTCCTAATGCTTGAACTGTGCTCCTTTTTATAGATGTTGAATGCTTGGCTTTCGGATGTAGCTTTGACTGAGTCTGAATCTTTTCAGGTGTTCTTCATGTGATCTGTTTAAACAGGCTTCTAAAGCTGTGTGTTTTATGTATGTGTTTGCTTCTTTTATTTGTTTCAAAGGTTACTACTGCTTTGTGCATTTTACATTGTTGTTACTGCGTTTTGCTTCTGACTTGCATGTAATACGACAATGTATAGATTAGTGTGCGTCACTTGGACATGTCTTAAGCTAATTCGTTTTTTCTCTCTCTGTCTGAAAGAAGTTTTGAGAGCTTCTCTATCTTCCCTCTTTTATGCTTCAGACACTTTCTTCTTTTCACCTTCTATTCTTCATCTAGCTTCTGTATTTTTGTTGGATCTGAGTGTAGGTTAATGGAGAAACCGTGATTATCATCACAATGGTGGCTCAGGAACATTGGGATGAGCTAGTCAAAAGTAAGCCCTATCTCTTCTCTTGAGTTACCTTCCCTTTAAACTATCGCCCTTATTCTTGATTTTCTTTTGTTTTGTATTCATGCATTCCTAAGTGTTAAAGCCGATTAATTTGCAACTGGATCCTTACGTGAGCTTTGATTTTGTGGATAGGTAGGTCATTGTTGGTAGCCGAGTTTTTAAAGATTCTTGAATTTCTTTCTAGCCATAGGAGATACATCTAGCTACCCAATACGCTCTTCATTTCTAGTTAGGGGCTGGATATGATTCGATTGAGGATTTCCTACAACCCTTTACTTCAGGTCCTTAGCTGGCATAGAGTGTTTATTGAATCATGTACTTATTTGGCGTAGCCTCATGAGAAAATAGAAGGCGTAGGGGACATCCATCGGGGCTATTGAGGTAAGTTAGGTTGTCTAATGTAGGGATTCTGCCCAGCATAACCAGCCGTAAAAAGAAAGATACTTTGGGTTGTAGTGCTTTGCATAGTTATAACCCTTATGTGTCATAATTTTATCTTAGTTTTAGTATTCAAAATGTTTCATAATGTATTTTAATATGTCCAAACTTTGATATTTTATTTATCTTTGCATGATAAGGTAAGAAGATGCCATTTGAATAGAAAAATAAATGAGCCTTAATCTAAATTTAAAATTTTAAATAAACAAGAAATTTCAATAATAATCAAGAGTGAAGCAAGAAGATTTAGGCTAATAAAATATTTTATTTTGAAAATTGATATGAAAATTGATATCAAATTACAAAAAATCAAAGTGAAATCTAAATCTTAGATGAGGGCGTGTTTACTAAAAATTTCAAAAGAAAAATATGTTAAAAGTGATTTAAAACTTTATTTTGGTCAAAATTGAGTGAAAATCATTAAAGATATGATATGGGGGATTTAAAGGATCATTACTATAAGATTTTCATTTGGGTTTTGAAGGCTATATATAGAGCTTAAATGTGAAGGAGCAAGGCATACAATTTCTAGCTTTTTAAAGTTCTTTTGTTTTCTCTTTTCCATAGGCAAAATTAGAGTAGCTTGTCTTCAGTTTTAAGTAGTAGGGATGATTATTATTGGCTACGTCTCTTATTCTTAGTTGAAGAAAGTGGAAACTCTTTTGGAATTTTGAAGATTGAAAGGTACTTGGGTCTAATAGTAAATTGTTTCATTCACTCATGTATTGAATTGCTTTTCTATGTTTCTATTATATGATTATTTTTATTAATGTCTAATGTACTTTACTAGTTGAAATTATCACATACTAAGATTCAACTTTAAATACATAAAAGTTCAATTCTTTTAATCATTTTTAGAAATTAGGGGTTCTAATTTGTTGCATCAAAAATTATTTCTCTTAAGAAAAGCATTCAACTAGATTAAATGTAAGTCTGGATATTATATTGTCTTGCTTTGATAGTCTTTCTTTTCTTAAAATTATTGTTTAATCAAATTTTAAATCGTATATAAGGTTGTTAAGAAATAAGAGTTAATTGAATTAAGTGTTTTCGATTCACAAATCCTAAGAAAAGATGGATATTTAGTATCATATTGAATATGTAATGATGAAATAATTATTTTGTACCAATGACCAATCGTAGTTTTAAAAGGTGGAAGTGACCGCAAACTAAAGTTTGTTTTATTAAAAATTCTTATTTTATTACTTCCTTTATTTTCTTCATTGCAAAACTCATCAACCCCTTTTATTTATTTTTTCTGTAATGATTCGAGAGCTAGAATTCCTCATACAGTCGACTCCTATATTCCTATATTATGTTTGTTTAATTGCAGGAATTTAGAAATTAATTTGGAGTATCTACGACAGTTTTACCAAGCCTGTGGAAGTTTCAGGTATAGGGGAAGAGCAATTTATTACATGAAGAATTAGTGAAAGCATCAAAGATATGTTTCACCCATATATAGGAGTCATCCACTCCAGATTTTGGTGTATACAAGAATCTGAAACTTCCTAGTTGCTCCTGGACTTAGTTATACCTGTCCAAATTGTTTAGGAATATAACCATTTTGTAGCTTTTGGGATTATATGCGACATTGATACCATTAGGGGTGAATTGATTAGGGAACCAACTGAACACCAATTGCCAAACCAAATGGAAGTGTATTCTCCATTCTTTTGGTTTACATAATATGTTGGGCTAAAGGTGGTTCCTTAATCGAAGAAGTTGTTTCATAAACCATGATGAATATGTATTAGCACTTACTTTCCATAGGCTTTTGCCTTTTAAAACGTAAGAGTGGATCCACTTAACTTTTAGTGCCTCTTTATTGGTGAGGATTCTCAAAAGTCTTGTGCATTATAGGACTTGGTTTGTGATTTTTAGTGGTTGAACTTTTAGTCCTCCACCATTTTTAGACTTACAAATTGTGTCCCAACTTACTTTGTAGTGAGACCTAGTTTCCTCAGCTCAATTACATAGAAACCTCCTAAATAACCTTTCATTATCTTTGGTGACTCCTTCAGCTAAAAATATATAGGCAGATCAATATATGTGAAAAGATTGCAAAATAAATTGAATCATAGTTAGTCTTCATGTAAAAGATAGAGCTCTTATACTCCAATTGAACATTCTTTGTTAGATCTCCTTAAATAGATAAATTTAGTGCTTGTGAAGCTTTTTTTGGAGGAAATTGGGAGGACTTGGTGTGTAAATGGAGGCTCTTTGCATTTGATGCTTTGATATAGAGGAGAGCCAACTGGAAAGTTGTTTCCCACTCTCTGAAATTATTAGATGGCTATTGTCCATATTGATAGCTAAGCCTAATAAAGTTTTGAGTATCTATAAGGAGGCTGTAACTAGTGATATAGATTTATCTTTGCCTTGCAAAATAATATAAGGTCATTTAGTAAAATATAAGTTAAAGAGTTTGAGTTTCTTGCACTTATTGTGATACTCAGAGTTAAGATCTTTAGAGATGTTAATAGAGATCAATCAAGTAAGAGTCTCTATATATAGTATAAATAGGTATAGGGAGAGAAGGTCTCTTTTTCTTAGCACATTGCCTTACTGGAATTGCCTAGTGGGAGAACTATTGACTATGATGCAAAAAGATATGGTGGTGCTAAATGGGTTGATATGTACAATACCAATTTTAAAATGGTGCTAAATGGACCAGTATAGTATTAGCTTTCAATATTGGCCGCTATATAAAATACTGGTTGAGTATCAGTTAGATTTGGAAATTTAAGAAATTAGAAGACTAAATTGCAAAAACAAAAGTTAACCCACCTTAAATCACAGTTGAATCCTAACTCAATCACTCCCCCCTCCCCACCCCCTAACATTTGGCCACCCCTACTCACTCTCTTTGCAATCTGCTTAATGCCTGAGCCTCAGCTTTCAGCCTCACTAACATCCAATTTAGTCACTGCATTGCTCGTCTCCCTCTATGTCGTAGTTATAGGCTCACAACCCATCAGACTCGTAACCAGTTCGCCTTCGTCCTTTGCAGTCTACACAATCCATTGCCCAACCTCACACAACTCTCTATTCTGTCGTCCTCGATCCTCCACTTTCTTCCTCTATACGAAACCCACATAGCTCATTATCTTCCTTTATCTTTGTCCTTTGCCATCGTCCTCTATAGTTGTCCTTTGCCATCCTAGTTGCCTCAAGGTTGCCAAATGTCAATCATGTGTTATGTTGTGTGTTGTGACTTTTATTTGTGTTGAATCTGTTGATTATTGAATGAAATAAAATAGAATCAAGTTTTATGTTATCTATCTCATGTATGTGTTTTTGAGGTTTGATGAATATGGAGTGAAACATGTGTTGTTTTGGATATGAAATTCTGAATAAAGTATTGTGTTGTCTTATTTTAAAAATACATTATGTTGACTCTTGTTTATGTTGATTAAAATTAGTGAATGAAATATTGTCTTAATAAAGAATGAAAGTTAGTGAAAATTAGTTAATGAAAGATTTAAATTATTGACAAAACCATAATGAAGAAGTAGTGAATAAAAGATTAAAATTTTCATACACAAATTGGGTTATATATTGTCATAAAGTAGTTGTTATAAATTGAGTTATAAATTGAAATGTGTGACTATACAAAATAAATTAATTTATGGTTAAATTATATGATTAAATAAATAAATTATGTAATCATACAAAATGAGTTATAGTTATGACTTTGTGGTTGAATTATGTAATTATACAAAATGAGTTATCGTTGTGAGTTTATGATTGAATTGTGTTATCATACAAAATAAGTTATAGTTGTGAGTTTATATTTCAATTATGTAATTATAGAAAATGAGTTATAGTTGTGAATTTATAGCTGAATTATGTAATCATACAAAATAAGCTATAGTTATGACGTTATAATTGAATTTATGCAATCTTATAAAATAAGTTATAGTTACAAATTTATGGTTGAATTGCACTCACACAAAGCATGTTATTTTTGTAACTTTATGGTTGAATTATGCAATAATACAAAATGGGTTATAGTTTCGAGTTTATGTAATAGCACAATATGAAAATTTTCTTGGATAGAATGAGCTTAAGCATCAAATTTTCTTAAGCAATCATTTACATGAGTTCATTAAGTTCATTTGAATGTCTATATCATATGATTGTTGAGAAACTGTTATTGTTCTATTTCTTTATGTTATTTTACCAAACTTTATTTTGATATGGAGTTATTAAGTTACTTTTGATATATGTCATTTACTTTTGTAGATAAATGAAGGGAACCTCAAGTATTCTTGATATTTCAGGCACTTTAGAAAGATTTGATGATCCAACTTACGATCATGCTAGATTGATTCTTAAAATGAAGAACTATACCATTTGTTTATATTGTAATAAACATTTGAAAGGTAAAGGAATCATAAGATTAAAGAAGCATTTAGCTTGGATAAAAGGTGATGTTGAGCTTTGTTAGAGTGAGTTATAATGTGATGTAGCAAATTAAAACTTTGCTTGAAGAGTATGAACATGAAAAAGATAGAAAGAAAAGACTGAATTATGAAATTAGTAATGAAAGTTCTTTTTTCGATATTCAAGATGATACTTATGATGTTGAAGGTAGTTTTCTTACCTATCAAGAAGAAAATATTGCATATGATGTGAGAAAAATAAGACAAGTGTTTAACTTTTTTACACTATGAACAACTCATAGAGCTTAGCCTTCAATCGGTAATGTTTTACAATATAAGCAAGTGACTCGTAATGTGAACATGACAATGGTTATTTAAGTATATCATTTAATGCTACCTAGTCTTATTATTACCAGCCTATGGTGGATACTATTGCCTCTTACAGTTTACGATATAAAGCTTCTTCAATTGATAACTATAGAGGTAAATTTTTAACCAACTTAGTTTATGAAATAAATAGTTGTTTGGATTAAAAAAATGACTTAGGTAACTTATAGGTGTTCAATTATGTGTGATGGTTGGATAAATAGAAGGTAAAAGTCTATTATCAATTTTTTGGTTTATTATACTAAGGGGACAATATTTTTGAATTCTGTTAATGCATCTAACCTTGCCAAAAATTATGATAATCTGTTCTAGATATTTGATGAAGTTGTAATAAAGTTAGACTAGAAAATATTATTTAGTTCATTACTAACAATGATTCTACTTACAAAACAGTTAGAAAAGATTGCAAATTATAATTCTTTTTATTGGACTCTTTGTGTCACATTGCATTAATTTGATGTTGAAAAATAAAGGAGATGTTAGATACTTTCCTATCGTTGATGAAAATGTGTAGAAAGCAAAAAAAGTGACCGAGTTCATCTGTAATCTTGCATGGGTCCTAAACTTTGACGAGAAAGGATTTCACTTTGGCAAAAATTTATGGTATCCTACTATTACAAGATTTGAGACTAATTATTATCATTTCAATGTTTTGTTATGATGAAGAAAGAGTTGATATAAATGTTTATAATTAATAAGTGAGTTGTGTCTCAATATGCTAAGTCTAATGTTTGCTTAGAGGTTTTTAGAATTATACTTGAAGATCATAAATTTTGGTCTCAATGTTAATTTGTCATATGAGTTTGTGAACCTTTGGTGAGAGTACTTCGCCTCAATCATAGTGATGTGAAGATAGCAATGGATTATTTTTATGATGAAGGAAGCAATCAAAGCTAGTCTGAAAATAGGTCTTGTTTATATATACCTGATCGTGGCTCGTCGTTCGATCCTAAAATCGATCCTTAGAAATCGGTCAAAAACAATTAAAATTCCAAGATTGCAGTATATACTGAACCTCGGGTCGTCTCTCTTTTTGGAACCGATGGAAATTGGTTTAAAAGCTAGCCTAAATCAAACAAATGTAATT
>JANZLC010000002.1:19287594-19305225 GCA_026413385.1 Erythroxylum gracilipes | reverse complement strand
TGTGGGTGGGGTCCACTTGCGCCTGTCATCTGTCGCGGACTCTGCCAAATTTTTGTAACAAAACGACGTCGTTCTCTCAGTAGACAGAATAAGACAGGATAAGCTTAGACAGACGATCCGGACTCGGTATTGACAGGGTAGCTGATTGAGACTGAAAGACCTTTAGTAAGTGCAATATCCCAAATTTGAAGTTGGATCTAGTAACTGCATGATTCTCTATTTTAACTTACCCTGGAAGGTGGAGAGACCACCTTCTTACCAAGAAAAGAAAATTGTGAAAATAGTAAAGTGATAAATTTGAGATTTTTTTGTTATTATAATTTCTTCGTTCATATAGTCTTTATATTTAATTTAAAATCTTATTTTGACATATTATATGATATTTTATTTAAATTAAGAGTACCGTGATCAAGTGAATAGTCATATAGTAATATGATAATTTAATTGAGCATGATATGTTCTAAATCGTAACATCATATTATATATATTATGCTATTTCATGTATTAAATTGTAGTTGTTTGATTATTATTATTTACTCAAACCTGAGGGATGTTAAGAAAGAAAGAGAAATATTTTGTTGCTTTTTTAGAAATAAATAATCACAATAAATTCACGAATTAAGACTACAACATTAATATGGTAATTAAGCATCTAAGAGCTAGCATATCATCTTCAAAACAGTTTGTTTGCTCAATTCTTTATTATTATGGACAGCCATTTCTGTCCATAAAAAAAAAAAAAATCTCATCAGGCTTGTTTGAACCAATGTAATTATTAATATATTGTATCTAAATTAAAAATTAACTAAACTATTATAAACTCGAAAATAATTAGATGCATCGATTTTGTCTTAAGCGTCAAACTCCGAAACGAACAAAGAAACTTCCTAGACCGGAAAGAAAGACTATTCATGCTGTGTAACGAAAGGCATGGGAATGGAAGGGACCATTACTTGTAATAGCCAACCAAACAGAACCAACTACTTGAAAAGAGACTTATCTCAATATGAAATTGCGGTTGGTCCCAACTCTAAGACCCCATATGGGTTGGAACGAAAGCCAACTATTTAATCGAACAGTGAGTGTCCTAAACGTGTCACTAAAGTGTGTGCGCGTGCACACAAATTCCCGAACAAGTGGACGTGTTCATAGATAGAACAAAAGACGATTAAAGAAAAAAAACCTTAGAAAGGGTCAATACATAACTACCTTTCTGTTACTAAAACGGAGGGAATCTTTACTATATTCTAAATCAGTTGGAACTAATGCCATGCGGGTTTTATGGCACGACCACCGCCAATGTGCTCGACCTTTTCCATTATTAGTAGTAAGTCCTCCTTAAAATTCTTGCTTTATTGAAATGTGTAAGATAGCTTTTTTAATAAATAAATAAAAATTTATAATTTTTCTTCTTTGAACATATATGAAATATATTATTAAAATTGTTCAATCTGAGTAAATCAGTAATTAGGATATTTAAAGCAACCCTTTTAAGTGGCAACGTAAGAGAGGATAATTATTCTTGGGACGTGTGGTCTTGTAAAGTGTAAGACCCTGGATTCGATGAGAAACATTAAATTAAGGAGGCTAGTGTCGGAGATTCCATAAGAGACTGGATTCATGGAGGAATATCAGGAATCACGGAGTGTTGTGGATAGGGAGAAGGCTAGAGCTAGACTCATTCTGCGTGGATCAAAAGGAAAAAAAGAACACTGGCAGTTGATTTTGTAAGAATTGAATGCGTGAAACTTAAATTTCCTTTAATTCAGGACTTTTTCCCTGGAACAGAGGGCCGTGATTTGGTGGTGCAGGCCGGCCAAGAGCCACGCATGTAGACAAGATGGACGTGTAAAGAAGTGAGTACGAGTCAGCGCATTCAACCGTCCAATTATTTTCTGACAAAGAGTGGGTCCTCTTTTGTTCCTTGATCACCACATGGCATCCTATGGAATCCCCTCTACTGACATCGCTTTGTTACTCAAACTTACTTCATTGGATTCATGCCAACAATTGGATGGAGCCGTTGGAAAGGGTTATTATCGGTATGATTCCAACCGGTAAAAAGACTTTAAAGTTGTCAATTTGATGATAGAAGCTTATTGGGAAGTTTTTGAAAACACTAGTATTTTTTTTTTTGAGAAAAAACATTAGCATTTTTGATGTGTAGATAGGAAGAGTTTTTGCGCCACTGTTCCAATTGGTTTGTTTGCTTTTTGTAATATGTTGTTGCTTTGTTACAAAAGACTAAGGAGAATAATACTTCTTTTTAACATTGTTCTTCAACTTTATTCTATCAACTTAATTTTTTAATTTAAAAAAAAATTGACACATAATAAAATTATAGAAATATAAATTGAAAAGGAGCTCTAATTCACATTGTCGAATGTATAATTTTTTTTTTGACCATTTTCTTGTTCGTCAAATGCAATTTGTAGTTCATATGGGTGGTTATTAATTCATAACACTAATAGTTTATCATTTGATAAAACTTATTTAATTAAGTTTAAATTTAAACTTTGAAATTAATATTTTTTTTCAAAATTTATTTAACTTTCATATTTAAGGTATTTAATTTTTATTCGAAATTTAATCATATCTTATTCAAACTCGAGTTTTACGGACTCCAAGAAATTTTGGGAGTTACAAAGGAAGCTTCTTTTTTATTTTGTAATTAGAAAGCATTTTTAGTTCAGTTTGGTAAATGTTTATGAAATATGAAGAAGGAATGGTCTTTGATTGTCTTTACATTTTGTATTCGTCAAATGAATTATTTTAAATATGTAATTAACAAATTATTTCTTGATTATCAAACGGGATAATGATTGAAGTTTTTCAACATTAAAAAAGGTATTAAGTTGGTCAATAATAAAACAAATAACATATTGAATCAAACAAGATTTTGATAAATGTTTTTATTATGGACAATCATATCTGAAATATCTCAGTGATAATGATATTATGGTAATTATATTATCTGGATTTGACAACTACTGTTGTTATAATCTATGGGACGAACCAATTAAGTAGAAGTAAAATTTTGTCCAAGTTAGGAAGACGGCTTCAATAATCAACACAGGATCTCAAATGTTGGCTATTCTCAAGGATTTATGTTGAATGTAAGGGGTATCAAACCGCTGAGGTCTGACTGATTCAATCTCGTGCCAAATAACACGCAATATGTCACAATATTGAATCTGTGGACATATATAGTCAACACTAATTAAGCAGGTGCCGATGACTTAATGATAATGACGCTGATAATAAACTATTAATTATAGAAGGAGAAATAAAGGGCAGATCGTAGTTTTGTTGAAGGTGATACCTTGCCTTTTTCCTCTTCTTATTTGAGTAAATCTAAAGCAAATCCAACTCTCTTTAAGTAGAGAGTCATGCCTCCAATCGATTCATTAGGATAGGTCTGCTATTACTATATATATCCCAATAAATCTTGATTTTCTCATTATAAAAGAAAATTTGACAATTTTTATTATTTTAAATGTTTGATTTATAACAAATTATTAATTAAGAAATAAAGAAATTAGATCAACCGAGCCATGATTGACATAAGTCAAATCCTTAATCACGTCGCAAGCCATCGTTACAGAGTTTAGATCCTTAATCACGTTACAAATTGGGTTAAAATCTATTTGTAGAACTACTCAACTACAACTTTTTTTTTTTTTTGGTCTTTAACCAGGGTATCCACCGGCGGACTCAGTGACTAATCCCCTCGTTGATGGGAAGACACCTCACAGGATGGGACAGCTGATCCAAGGATTTAAAGCTGCCCCATACCCAAAGCTAAGGATCGAACCCCTGACCTTTGGTTAAGGGTGGATGAGTCCCTTGCCACTCAACCACACCCCTTGGGTTCTCTGTACAATTTTTTGATCGATACAATATGATATCCTATTCTTAAGTGACATTGTTAGGAAATTAGATCGCGGTCTAATCTCGTGTACAGCAGAATAATTATGAAACTTTTTCCTATTTTTAATTTCCCGTAAGTCAAGATCACTTTAAATTCTATAAATTGATTAACACATAAATCATAATAAAACTTGAATCTCAATTCGTACCTTATTCTAAAGCTTGATGTTGTTTTATCATATCCCTCGACCGTTTTTAAAATCAATCCCTCTCAACCACCATAACCACACAAGTATTGGGTCTCTAACGATATCCACAGAACAAGATGAGAAAACTCTACAACTAATGTAGAGAGGATAGACAATGAGTATTAGCTCCCATAAAGCTTAAGCCAATTTATAATAGGTTGTAAATATTTTGGTAATTTAATTGAAATTAAAATCTAATTTCAATTAAACTTTAATTATATTTAATTCTAATTAAATATCTGTTATGTCCAAATAAGATCTAATATCTCATATTGATATTTATTTATTAAATATTTCACATTTAATCATAAAATTTCTCAAACTTTACAATCAAGTCCAACTTAATTAAAATTTATTTTCTCTATTTAACCCTTTCTTTATGTGAGCCATTAGTTTCAAATGTGTTGGTAATAAATACAAGTTATAATCCTAAATCGTATTTAGGATTAGATAAATTATACTCCTTTAATTTTTCTGTAATTCTCTAATTAAACAATTTATATTCATAGATCAAGATTGGCGTGTAGTAATATATCATGAACATCTAAATATTTAGGAATATTAAAATCATTTTGACTAACCTTTCTATGCATGAATTTTTTGTAAAATTCAATTATTTCATTATATAATGTTCTGATTAAACATAGAACATAAAACTAATGTCTACTCTATTTTAAATTCAATCATATTAGTTCTCCATCATTAGCTATTAATTCAATTAATAACATTTGTAAACTATTTACAAAATGTCATTCTACCTTAGTCAAGGATTTTTCAAATCAATATTAATCAAGAATAATGAAATATTCTCCCTAATTATATTAGGGTGATGAATTATGTATTGATAACTTAATTACTTCCATAAAGTTCATACTACATCCAATAACTACTGACTGAGTTATCCTTAACTAAAACAAGTCATAAGTAGTATTAAAATATAACAATCACTATACAAGATAACTTTAGAAATCTCACGTCAAAGAATCACTTATATATTCATCACAATGAGAATTTCCAAGTAATGTTTCAAATGAATTTCTCATATGAATCAGTTCAATGAAATTGTTCTCTAACAAACACTTTTTGTTTAAACATCTCCATACTTGAGTCTATAAGATTGACTATTTTCTTCATGAAAAAAAACATAATGTGTTTTAGTCTGTTTACGTTCTATTAATGTCTAGTCTTAATAGAACAATGACTAGGAACAATTTAGAGGATAATACGTAAATACAATATGAATTTTATAATTATAATCTCATTATAATTTTATTTGCAATATATAATTATTTCATAAATTTTATCATATATATCTAAATATGTACAAGATAAAGAATGTCTTTAATTTATTTTTTCACTAAACTGTAACTAATCAATTAACCGTAAGTCATAAATCAACAGACGTCTTATTTGAGAAATTAAGTATGCCTTGTGTAAATGATTTTTTTTTTTTGGGTTTCGTAGCCATATGTGTTTAGTTAATAACTTTATTTCATTATAATTAAAAAAAGATTCAAACAATGGTCTACTGTCAGGTTTGGCCGTTCCAGGCTTGCATCGGAGGAGTCAAAAGTCAAACGCTTGCAAGTGAAAATGAGTGGTAATTAACCAGTCCGTAAACTAAATCTGCTGGTCTTACTTTAAGTAAACACATATTCACAACACCTGCATTTTTATTTATCTTCCTTGATCCCGCTGCGGCGCTGCCTATAACAATTCCTTTCCACGGAAAATCTGCAGCTTCATTTTCGCTCAAGATTTTGACAACCAACATGGTCAATCTTCTTATCTCTCTGTTTCTCAGTTTTTATAGTAAACACGTCGCACGAATTGACTGCTAGCTACATTGTCTGTGTAAATTTGCGGTTTTTAATTGCTTATTCACTTCATTGTGGTCGTGTTTTATGGGAGTCACCTGTCCGGTTTTCCTTATTCGGTTTATGTGATATGGGGCGTTTTTCAAATTGACTGCTTTTGTAAGATCTATTATGAGTTTTACTTGGCTGAACTTGATCTTGATATTTGCAGTAAGATCTACCCTTGTAGGTGCTGATTTCGTTATCGATTTGTAAATGTTAGATTTCAGATCCTGGTGTTTGTTATTAGTGTTCAACTTCTTCAGTTATTGAAGCGTATTATCATTTTGATTTGGCAGATCCTGGTGTTTGTTATTAGGGTTCAACTTCTTCAGTTATTGAAGCGTATTATCATTTTGATTTGGTCAAACTTTTGATCTAAATTGGCAATTAAGGAAAATATTACTGAAATGAAATGATTCATTTGCTGCGTGTAAATGGGCCATAATGTTAAAACTTTGTTTCTGGATCATTGTGTTAAGCCAATTATTTAGGTTATTGGAATAAGTGTGCCATTGGGATGGCAAATATCAGAATTTAAAAAAAAAAATTATTTAGAAGATCTCCTGACCGTTTTTGGTTCAAACGATAATTGACGATAGGAGTTGCCTCCTTCAGTAAAAAATATCCTTCTGTTGGACTCTGAAGGACAACGTGTAGCTGCAAAGTACTACTCTGATGACTGGTCAACAAACAGCGCTAAGGAAGCTTTTGAGAAGGCGGTATTCACCAAGACACAAAAGATAAATGCCCGCAATGAAGGCAAGTTATTAGCATTCTATTGATTTTGGTATTAATGCTTTATCTTTTCGTCCTAAATTTTTGTCCTTGTGCCTAAAAGTTATTTTTTTCTGGTTCAGATCTATCTTGCAGTGGAATGTCATGTGTGGACTAGGTTTAGTTTTGAGTTAATATGCTAGGCGTGAAATCTTCGTTGTTTAATTATTTTTAATAATTAGTCTTATTCCCTTTGGCTTTGTAAGCACCTGTCATCAAAGTTTTATTGGACATCTCACCCTTGGTTAACTACTACAACTATGCTCCTAACTATATGCATCATGTTACTTGCAGCTGAGATAACATTGTTTGATGGCAATGTAGTTGTTTACAAGTTTGTTCAAGATCTTCACTTTTTTGTTACTGGAAGTGAAGATGAAAATGAGATCATTTTAGCCACAGTCCTTCTTGGCTTTTTTGATGCCGTCAACCTTCTATTCAGGTTTTATTCACATTCTCCCCATTATATTTACTTCAGCATAAACTAAAGACTATTATGGTTATTAAATCTAGTAACTATTAACCAATCTACTAAGGTTTAATGTATCCTTATTTCAGAGGCAATGTGGACAAGAGAGAGGCACTGGAGAATCTAGATCTCATTCTCTTATGCATTGATGAAATTGTTGATGCCGGGTATGCAACTTTCATGTTAAGTAAATAATACAACTTTGCCTTCTCCATTCACTCTATGCACAGTACCTTCAATCCAGTGATTATTTAAATAAACCTCTGTATTTGTAGATGAGGAGTAGAAAATGTCAGAAGATTTAGATCATAGGTACAGGGTACTTGTTTTGAGTTTTATTCCTTGCGGTGTATCACTTTTCTTGCTTTATTTCTTATCCTTCGTGCTTACCCTTGGACTTGATACCTCTTGAAGTTAAAATTGTATTACTTATGGGTAGTAGTCTTTATGTTCAGAACTCAAAGATTTGAGTTTTGTGAACTGGTTATAGTATAATAAAAAGTTTCAAGTACTTAAGGATTTTGATTTTCAAATTAAATGAGTGTTGAATGAATGGAGCTTTTTACATTTGGAAGTATGAAGAAGATTAGTGCATCCCTATAAAACATTATGTTCCATTCCTTACATAGACTGTTGTGGTCGATGTCTGAATATTTCTCCAAATTTCCAAAGAGAAACACTACACTGGTGTTGGACCAGTAGAGCGTGTTGGCATATTCTTAGAGATCCAATTCATTATAAGTTTCTCCAACCATTATACCAGATTTGACTTTTCATGCCTTGTGCAGCATCATTCTAGAAACTGATGCAAATGTCATTGCTGGGAAGGTTGCAAGTCACGGTGCTGATGCTGGGGCTCCATTGTCTGAACAGGTTCACCTCACTTGTTTTGAAACAATCAAAATAATTAAAAACATGGCACTGGTTCAACAAATAACTTTTCGTTTGATGATTTGTTAACAAATGAATAATTATTCGAAGGCTTTTGACAGATAACTTACCTTTTCTGTTCTTCTCTTGCAGACATTAACACAAGCCCTAGCTACAGCTCGTGAACATCTAACAAGATCTCTTCTTAATTGACAGTTGCTCAAAATAAAAGAAGAAAAACAGACATGGTAGCATTTATTTCTAATTTTAGCTATTTGGATGATATTGCTAAATTGGCTGAAAGCTACCTCTTATGTTACTTCTTTTTAATATAATGTATGCAGTAATTGCGTCGGAGATTGAATGAAAATGGTGATGTGCAAGTGAAAAATGATATATATCACGTACTCATTATTAATAAAAAGCTAAAAACATTCACTTAGAGGCCTTAAGTTCAAAATATCTGTGGCATGCGTGCAGACTGAAGAAGCCTCCTTTTAAAAATTTTGATTTTGCTAAAGATCTCTAGACGAGGTTAAATTAAATTCTGACGGATAAACTTAAACACACCATTGAGCCAAAATAGAAAATGAGTGAAGGGCTTAAGATATACGCACAAAAGAGAGAAAAAAAAAACCCCCAATTAAACGTGTACGAGCATGGGTTGGCGTAAATTTACACCGGGCAATATCAGCCTTCATGAGAGGAAGTCTGTCAATACTCACTGCCAGAATGTCAATCCATACACGAGTTTCTAAAGTCATTTTTCAAAATTGCTTGGTTAGTTACAGGCAGGGGGTTGTAGATTGTTGAACCATTACCCCAACTGCTTGCCTAATTCCACAATGGTCTATTAACAACTCTTCTTATGTAAATGCTATCAGACCTTAAGTTCTCACCATTCCATCGTATAAAATTGTTTAGAAAGGTTCCTTATTCCTAAAGCATCCCTTATTACTTGGCTAGCTGCCAGAGAGAGATTAAAAACCAATGATGGGCTTAAGGACATCAATAATCAGATCCGTGTCCTATGCAACATGGTGCCTGAATATATAAATCATCTTTTCTTCCGGTGCAACTTCACAGCTACCATATGGGCTAGAATGCAGCATAACATGAATCTGATTTGCTAGGATAGGATCTTGGTATGGGCTAAAAGGCAATACAAAAGAATGGGGAAAGAAACCAAAGACTCTTTAAAAATACTAAAACTGAGAAGCATACACTTGCACATAAGACCGACTGCTAGATTAGAGAAATACTTGATGTTCACAAAGTAGATGGAACTTGTTAGATTTCTAGTAATTTCAGAGATGATAGGCTGAAAGTTTATTTATTTTATTTGATTCATCTTTGTTAACACAGCCTTGTAATATTACCTTATTGCTGCCTTTAAGGGCTAATCAATAAATTCATTTAACTCTCCAAAAAAAGAAATCAGCCAAACTCGAATACAAATTATTATGTACGCACTTGAAATACTAGTATACATATCGTGCAAAGAAAGTTGACAATTTCATTCTTCCCCATATAAATAGGTGGTGGTTAGGCGATCAGATTTAAACTTTTTGATAAGCATCCGACAAAAACAAGTTCCACTATAACGAGCACAGAACAAAAGAACCAAAAAGGAAGACGCAGTTGGAATTAGCAAACCTGTTCCTACGTTAACCAGACGTCAATAAAGCACAAGTTGTTTCTAATACACAGCATGGCACAGGGCAGTAACAAGTTTAGGTCTCTTCAGACCACGGATGCCACTGATTGGATCACTTCCAAACTTGCTACATGACCTTTCAAATACCAGAAAGCTACAAAACAGGTTCAGTAGCCACTTTGCCACAACTGCTGGGTCTGCTTTGAAGGTTGGATTTGAGAGCCCAAGGACCCATCCCTAGAGTTTTGCTGCTGATGTTCCAGGGATATGCCTGCTTGAGAATGATAATAATTTGGGTACCCAAGAGCTCCAAACTGTTGGGATGGTTGCTGACCTTGTCGAAATCCACCAAGTTGCTGATTCTGCCCTTGGAAGCTATAATAGTTGCTGGCAGGGGCAGCAGACATAGTTCGTGAGCCAGGTCCATGAACCCACGGGGCTGAGTTTTCGTTCTGAGAACCAAAAGACAAACAATTGAGTTTCAAGTGGTAAAAAAAAGTTATGGAATGCACAAGTCACATCAAGAAATGAGAAATCACAGGAAAATTATCTATACTAAAAACAAATGAATAACCTAGACATATTTGTCCAAAAGTCTTGAATCAACTCCAATTCTCCTCAAGCACAAGTAGACTAAAATATTTCCAGTGTAGAAACAGTTTGTAAGATTACTTCCCAATTCACCCTAAATTACAAACATATATGCAGAACTCAAGAATTGCATTCATGATAACTTGCAAACTCTTAGAAGACAAATTACCTGTTGAAGTGACACCAAATGGTTACTATCCTTGTATTGAGAACTCAAAACATCATCATAGCCAATGGTTGTACCTCCTGAAGCAGTGGGTGCATTCACAGAGAAATTTCCTGCAGCGATATTGGTTGAACTTCCAAATCCATACCCAGAAGCAACAACAGCGGACTGTGGCAAGCTGTTAACAGAAACATTGTTCTTGTATTGTGGAAGAACTGCTGCCAGAGACTGGTGATATGCACTATTACCTGCAAATGTCTGCTGATAAGCTGATGGCATATAAGGGTAGCTTTGTGGCAGGAACGGATAGCTAATCATGTTGGCAAAATGTCCCAAGGGAAGAGTAGGCTGCGAATAAGGATGAACAGCAAGGTGCTGAGGAAGAGTGGGCCCTGTGGCAACACTTGCACCAGGAAGCGTTTGTGGGGTTGGTTGTGGGGTAGAAACGCTACCTGCTCTTAAAGCCTGGCATTAATGGAAAAAGAACAATCAAACTGAGAGTCACTATTATAGAAGATCAATTACTGATCTACCAACATCCCTATAGAGAAAATTTAGTGTTAGAAAAATTGGTTACGGCCAATTGATCACTACCAAGCCTCAGATAATTCACACAACTCAGTTTCTAGACTAAACAAGTTTTCTTTTATGTACTTGGAACCATACTCTATTATAGTTGGTGATTGCAGAAACATTTCAAAGTTGACCAATGAGAGCAATCATTTAATAGTTGTACCACAAAGCTTTTAATATTTCCGCAAAGTGATTCTCTGCCAAATGAATTATTTTCAAGAACCATCTCTTCACAATCATCATATTAAGAAATCTATTGTTCCCAACAGATAAATTTTTTTAATTGCATAGCAAAGGTGAAAAGTGAACACAAGCATTATCCAATTCAACAGAGGTTGATAAGACAGTGGCCACCATATGACTCAACAATGGCTTTCCTACTACATCATATGAAACCAGTAAAGCTGTCAAGGAGGTAATATGATAGACTGCACCAGGCCCAAGATCTCACATTATCCTAACCAACTTGATGTTTGGTTATAGATTGAATATAAATTAAACTTATTAACAGAAAAAGTAGTCATACCTCTGGCATGGAAATGCTTGGACCACTGATGGAAGATTGTGCATTGCTGTATTTGGTTGTCAGTGATTGGGTCACAGGGAATGGCGAGTATGGGAGGTCAGGCTCCTTCACAGTTTGAACAGTTGAACCCAACAATGTGCCCGACAACGAGTTGCTATATGCATGCTGTAAAAACATCATGTCAAAGGGCAAATTCAACCAAACAAATGATCTAATTGGTTGATAAAGTTCAACTATGATAACTGAAAATTCACAAATGTGTAACTGTAGACATGTCACAGATACATGGCAGCACACATGCACACAACCAAAAAGACAGACAGCAATACATACAGTAGAATTCCTGCACGAACTATTTCCATTTTAACTTGCAAATTATCCAAAAAGCCCTCATAGAAATAGAAGCTTTTAACACCCTTTGCTCTTCTTTCTTGAAATTATAAAAGTAATTTGGTTATACAATTATTATTGAGACAATAAAATGGATATCCAGAAGAATACACAAGTTCGGATTTTCTTGAAAACATGGTCATTTCAACAACATAAATGACAGCAGCTAACAGATATTTCCCATTCTTATGACAAAACTCAGTTTCCTCTGTTCATATTTGTGCGTAATGTCATATTCCATTGAAAAATTAAACTTCAAGGAACAAAGTGCAGTAATAGTTTGAAATATTACCATCACACTTGATAAAGAAGCAATATTCTGCATCTGGGAGCTTGTCTGTGGGTTATTGAACATAGCATTCATCTGTTGTGGGTTTTCATAAGAATAACTAGGTGCAGCCGAAGGAAACGCATATTGATTCCCTTGCAGAACTTCTGTAGTTTCCTCCTTTAATCCCTCTGGTTGTGAAACTGTAGGAGAATCAAAAGTCCTGGTAATCACACCTTCTCTATGGATTAAACTTTCATCTGCAGTGTTTCTGAGATGCTCTTCCCCACAATACTCGGGATTTCTGCAGGGAATGACCCTTAGACCAAGAAATATTGTAAATAAGGATGCAATAGTATTGTGACAAAGGAATACCTAGCATCTGATTGTCCGGTTGATGGTACATCCACCAACTCAGATGTCTTCTCCGAGTTATTTTTTGTAGGCATTGAGGCAAAAGGACTAGAAAAACTAGAACCTATTGCGGATCCAAAACTACCAAAACTCAAGTGTGAGCAATCTTGAGCATTAACTTGGAGGTGATTAGGAATTATTACAGAAGGATTATCATCTTCAGTTGATGCTCCTTGATCATCATTATCCAAATTCAAGTGTTGGAAGTTTGCAGTCACTGATGAAGGATCATTATCAACTATTACAGAACAGCATGAAATACAATAAGTAACATGGACTGAAATTAATAATAAGTATGTTGCTTGAAATGAAGTTTATATTTAAGTACTAAGAGAAAAAAATCAAGTCCACAAACCACTGGCCACTCAACAACTGTAGTATTAAGGAAGTATTCAAAATTTGTGCTAAAACAAGCTGGTGATGAATGTGAAAAATGTCTCTAGGCTACCTTCACACCTACAAATTACTGACACAAATATCGAACCTCCTAGACAAATACGCCTTGATTTCCTAACATTGGAACTGTAACATCATTATCTTTCATTGTCAAGTAGATTAGTATAATTTATAAAAATACATGAACCAACACAACTATCACGAAGATATTTGAGAATCCAATGGAAAAAGCAGACGCAATTTGAATGGAATTTGTAAAGGAAAAGTAAACTTAGAAAAGTCCATTCCAAAGAAAATAGAAACAAATGCATCAACATCACCTTTATCATTGTCAAACGTATGACTATGGGGTTGGTAAGAACTCAAGTTCCCATACAAATTATTGTCAAAATGTGTTGAACCTCCAGAACCTTCCTCTTGTGTATTTGTACTAGATACAGATGCAGATATAGCATGGTCCCCACTGAGAGTGTCAACATGATCATCCTCTGTTGCCTGAACATCATCTACTTGGGACCTCATATACTGACTACCTCTACTCAATGGCAAGTTAGCAGGATCCATATACAACTCAGAATCTGCAGGAATCTCCAAAACAGAGGGCACACTAATAGGTGGTTGGAGCTCAATGGATGGCCATTCATCTATGGAATGCATATGTTGCTGACTTGCAACAACTTCTGGCATTGAATTTAATTCTGTCACATTTGAAGCAAAATTATCCGATGAATGCAAGTCCTGCTGTGATGCAGTTAAAGTATGCTCTGCATCACTATGGTTAGATGCCATACCAGATCTTTTGTTATGTGGCTTGCCCATCTTAACAATGTCAGCCATGGACAATTGGCCTGGAACCCCTAACCATGCAGATTGAAATCCGGAAGAAGACTGTGATAATGAAGAAACTCCATCACCTGCACTTGTATCTGCTATTTTACTTTCTGTGGCCACAGAATCACTGAGACAAAGGTAAAATAACAATAAGAAACAACAAAATCATACATCATATGTAGATTGATACCGTCAAATATAACTCAAAGCAGTAAATTTGTCTCCTGAGAAAAATACTGCCCAAACTAAAGAACCCAATATGAAAAGCAACTGTCTAAAGAATTTAAAGCCGCTTCACACAATACCAGGAGAAGGATATATTGGACACAGACACAACAGTTCATAGGATATACATACCAAAGGATCAAGCCAAGCACTTAGCCCTAATGCCTCATAACTATGGCTAAACATCAGCAGTTTTAGCAGTTGTTTCAAATGTGGTAATATTTGCTTAAATCGTAATTTCAGAGTCCTAGATTATAACGTAGAACATATGGTTTAAGTTATCCTTTTTAATATTTACTTTGTTAAGACTCTATCTAATCTCCTCTCTCCCAAGAATAGCCATCAATGTCAAAAAGAAGGGCGTCTATGTCGTAAATTTTGGACAAGTTCTGACTGCTTTTGTCTAGTCACTCTTCGCTTCCCATTTACCCTAGAATAATAAATGTTGAAAAAAACTGGGTTAAAGTTGCTATTTGCTGCTTCATATGTATGCAAATTTATAATCTCATCCACAACGAGTAAGGTTAGCAGGTCATTCCCTTCCCTGATCTAATTAGAAGGCATCCACTGAGAGTCAGAAGATTGCCTAAAATTTCCAGCTGTACTCAGAAAAAAGATCCAATATAGCTCCAATTGTTTCCATTTAAGAAGTATATGGAAATCAGTTTGCATAGATCACATGTCCACGGGCCAACAAGCTGCATCCACTGAGTCAGAAGATTGCCTAAAATTTCCAGCAGTACTGAGAAAAAAGATTCAATCTAGTTCCAATTGTTTCCATTTAAGAAGAATATGGGACTCAGTTTGCATAGATCACATGTTCACAGGCCAATAAGCTACAGAATATCTATTTTATGTGAACCAAGATATCGATTAATTATTTTAAAAATAAATTGAAGCAAGGTCCCATAAGTCATTAGTATGATAATTTACATTAATCCTAGTATGAAAACGTGGAAAACTAAAAGGGATGATACTATGCACAATAATTCACAGGTTCCATCATACAATTCTAAAAAATTGTAGAACATCTCATATAATTCCAGTGTCATCACCGTGTCAAGTAATTTGTAAAAAGGGACAACCTAAACGATGGAGGTCGACGGTTGCTGTCACTTCCTCCTGTACCAGAAGCTGAAGGAGGTAAACCAGCATAAGCATGGGTTCCATTTTCCTTCTTGTATGTTGGTTTCCCATATGAAGTACTAGAATCTGAAAGAAAATCATTAAATTAAGTGGAAATCCTGTGGAATTAAATGCATAAGAACACCTTAACAGAATGATCAAGGTTATGAGAACAGTATACAGCAAAGAATAGTTGAAAAATATAGCACAATACTCAAAATCAGAGGTGATCTAGGTAGACTGACCTCGAACATAACGATCTGCACCACCTCTACCGCCTCGGGTTGTCATATTAGCACCACGAAACCTAGGATCAATTGAGTCCTTCGTCTAAAGCAACATCAGAAAGGCATATTAAAGAAAATGATTGGACCATTTTGTTACATGAAGATGCCAAAATGAAAAATACAAAACAGCAGCACAGTTACATATCGTGATCATATGCATAGAAGTAAAGAAAACAATTAATGTCACCAGAATTCAGCTATTTTTTCTACACACCTCTTTTTTCTTCTCTCGTTTGCTCTTTACCTCATGGAATGGATCTGCAAAAGATGATGTGAGAGTTAATAACAGGTGCTTCTCAATGGGATTAAACAATGTCTAACAGAACTGTAGCAACTTAGCTGGAGCATATTTCACAAACTAACACATAATACAAAAATAGACTAGCCAATGCGCAAGGATCAGTTGATCCATAGTGCATAAAGTAGTAATGTTGAACAAATCTAAGCTTATAAAGTCCATGTATATCAAATATACAATATACAAAAGTAGACAGGTACATTCAGGCAGTTGATGCACTAGTTTCAAATTAATTCCCTTTCATGCATTGCCATTAGCTGTCAGAAAGTAGAATTGAATCACAATATGCGAGGATGTGAACATCAACACATGATCTATCCCATAACATACTGAGGCAAGTGGGCACACAGGTCTTGCAGTTAAGTTCAATCACTCAGGAGCTACCAGGCCATAGACTTCACCCATTACTAAAAACAAGTCAAGCCCTGTCATCAAGTTCACTCTAAAAGTCCACAAATGGAAGCTATCACCTGAAGACCTTCACTTAAAACATCCACTGTCAGGTTCTCAAACAGCTTAGTACAAAAAATCATGTATTATAAAGAAGCAAGTCAAAACAGGTACTAATCCCACAATTCAAAGACAGGATTCCATCTTACAGCTACAGATTTCAATAAACCAAACTACTATTCTCCTTTATACTAACCACAAACTTAAAACAAAAGAAGTTCAGCTCTTTCGATGCTTAAAGAATAAAGTTCATAATCAGAATAAATTATAAACCAAGCAGCGTCCATTACGCTATCGTCTCCATTTCCTTCTCTTCTTCCTTTAAGAGAGAAGATGAGAATCTACTTCAAGTTACAAAAGACACACACAAAAAAGCGCACTTGTACATGCTAACACACAAAAATTTCAAGATCCATTGAATAGAAATTTATTTATTTTTTCATCTAAGTTAATAACCTGCTTCCTTTTACTCGGTACCAATCAGAAAGTGAGTAAACTAGGAAGATACTTTTTCTTTGAAAAAAAGAGGACCTTGAGATAAGAGGCGATTAACGGCCTCGTTCGGGTCCATGTTACACTCTTTAAGCGTAGCATAGATCTCAGCCTCCGGACAGTTGACAATCTCTTTCAAGCTCTGTACCACTTTCCTCGAACCCACCGGAATCCCTGAAATTCCACTACTACCCTTACTGGCGCCGTTGGTACTAGTGCTGCCTCCTCCTCCGCCCTTGCCACTCATTCTCTTACTTTCGATTTCTCTCTCCTCAGATCTGAGAAGAAACGTGGCGTTATGGACGCTCGATAGGACTGTCTATCTCTCTCTCTGGAATTCAAGAAGAAGAAGAAGAAGAAGAAGATATTAAGTTCTCCACTACCTGCTTTAGGCACCGAAAACCCTGTCCCTGCGTTCTTTTCATTTTTATCCCTTTCTAGTTTTTTTTATCAATTCTATATTTTTTTTTTCAACTAGCGATACGATAAATTTCTCTTTTACCGGGGAACCAAACTTTTACTTTTGTTAAAAATGAATAGTAAAATTATTTAAGAGGGATAGAATAGTTCATAATATAATATAGTAAAATATTATTTAAAAGATGAATGTAATAGAATATAATATATATAATAAATGACTATTATATTTCTGATATTAAAATAGCTGTTACATGAGGTTTAACGCTATGATTTTAAAACAAAAATAATATTCAATTAAAAGGTCACGGTTCAAGTCACAACTGTGACAAATAATTTTTTTTTCATATTTTCTATTTTAAAATAATAAAATTTTAATATTATATTACTAATTATAAGCCCTTAAACATCCTCACGTTATGCCACCCAAATAAA
>JANZLC010000002.1:19245844-19274944 GCA_026413385.1 Erythroxylum gracilipes | reverse complement strand
CTCTCTCCTTTTCCGAGGGGTCTTCAGCCCTTGACCGATCGATGTTCACTAAAACTGAACTCTACGCTGAACTTCGCTAACTCATGATATCCTCAAAATAGTAGAGGTAGGTAGGTCGGTCACAAACTGGACACAATCGATCAGCCAACATGTCGTGCGGGAGCTCGGCAGACCGAGTGGGCGCGCGGGCGTTCGGCAGCTGATATCTCGGCAGACCGCGAGGGCATACAACCGCTCGCCTCTGCTGCCAGATCCGACCTCCAAAAATTAGAAATGCATAAATTGAGTTTTTTTTTTGAAAACTTGCTACTTATATAGCCAAAAATTAATAATTTTAAAATGTTATTAAAAAATTTCATATTTTATGTGAATTTTAGTATATTATTAACAATAAAATTGTACTCAACATTTTGTTAATACTAAAATGATAAAGAACAAATGTATTATATTAAATATGAAATTCCCTTATTCTGCTGGTTCTGTTTTATATTCAAGAGCGTCGATAATCGTTTGACAACCTCCTTCTTTGTAGTTTGTGGTTGTCCATCCATCCAAGTAAGTCATCCAATTAATGTCTCCAATATGTTTTGCTTTACTTGTTAGAGTATTTGTTAGAACAACATTTTGTGATTACAAATGAGTTCTTGTGTTTTGCGTTGTTGTTTGCAATATTCTGAGTATCATTGATGATAACATAAAGTTCTGATTTAACAGTCTAAGAAATGCATTTCATTAGTAGTAACTTTTTCAATGAACTTCAATCTGACAGACTCTAATTAGTAGTAACTTTTATTGTCACGTAACAATTGAACGAGGATTGCAAGTAATTCGGGTATTGTTTGAAATATTGAGGTATAATAAACCCTTAGGATGGTATATGTAACATCCCGTTATCCCATGTTAAGGGTTAGAACCCTAGAATATTGTATATGAGAGTTTACTTAGAAGTTAGAAAGTGCATTTCTTGCTCATGCATAATATAGTATACATACACATGGGAATATTGATTTTTGCACATTAAAATGATTGTAGATGCATTCATTGCCATTTTCTGGGTATAATTGATCTATAAATGTGATTATAGTTGGAATTGTGAATTATATGTGTTACAAAATTGATTTGGTGAGTATATTTATTGACTCAAAATTTTTGGTGAAAATTTGAGAAAATTATGAAAATTTGGATTTTTTGGACTAGGAAAAATGCCAAGTGGCAAGACAATTGATAAATGGTAGTAGAATTAATTGTCAAATGGTAATAGAAATTTTTATAAATGACTTTGGGATTTATTAACAAGTGTCATTGAAAATTGGGAGATAATTGGACTAGAATTTGGAGACAAATAGATTAGTTATTAAAAAGTGGTCAAATGGAGACCCTAATAAAAGGACAAATGGCAAGTGACAAGTGTCACAACAATTTCCACTCACCACTCACGACACTTTCTTTATTTTAATGGCCATCTCCCTTGTCTTTCATCTTTACTCTCATGAAATGCCCTAATCTTCTTCATCTTTGTCATTTGTTTTCATCCACGATATTCACTTCTCACCTCATCAACGTTGAAGCTTACTCTCACCTCCATTTGCTACTATCATTTTTGCTATCTTCTTCATATTTGTCACTAAAGACCTATCCTTACCACCTTTGGAATGACGAAGATCGTATGATGCTTGGGAGCTAGGGTTAAATATGATTTGAAGACATTGAAGCTAAATCAAGTAAGTTATGCTTTAATCATCATGGTTAGTGTTAAATGAAACTAATATGATAAGTAATTTAAGATTGATGACTTAATCATGAAATTTATATGTGTGAGTCATGAGTGATGAAATGTATATGTAAATGTCATGTTTTTGTATATGTGATGATTAATGATTCATAAATTGATATAGAGATGATTTAAAGTTAGAATGAATCCTAAAAGGATGTAGAAAGAAGTGCAGAAAAAATTGATTTGTGAATGGATATTTTCATGTTCTATTTTTAATGATTAAAAACATGGATCATTGGTTATTTTAGAAATGGATTGGATTGAGTATTGAAGTTAAAGAAAAGGCAAGTGTAGTGTCTTGAAAGGAGAAGAACTAGGATGAAAGTTTAGAGATAAAGTGATAATGATGTTTAAAGTGTGCTGGAATATGTTAACTGTAACATTTCCATTGGATATGCATTTGTATTTTGGCCATAACTTGATCTGTAGATATCCAAATGGGATGATTTTTAATTTGGATTAAATTAGATCCATATGGCTGCGTTTTTTATGAAGACATCGAATTCAAATTCTGTCTTTAAGAGTTTCAAAATTTGACTTCAAATTGAGTACTAGGTGCAGTTACAGTTTGAGAACAGTAGGTAGTTTTATGATGTCTTGAAATTAGATGAATTAAGCTGATAATTAGGAAGGAAATGAAGATGAAAGATGAAGTATAACATGTGAAGAAAATTTATGATGAAAGTGTATAAGAATATGTTCTATTTTGGTGTTTATGATCCAGCATGGATTTTGATTTGTGTATGGATGATATTGAACTGAAATTGAGTTCTAAAGGAAGAAGTTATCAACTTAAAATGATGAATTTTGAAAATGAATTGTTTGATACTTATGAATGAGAAATGTTATGGAAAAAGGATAGGATTTCACGAATGATGCGATTTAGTTGAAAATGATGAATCAAATGGGTTGAGGTTTGAGAGTTTAATGTAGTCAATTTAGTGGTTGAATTAATATGAAATGATGTTACATTAGAGGAGGTTAATTCTGAAAAATTTAGAGTGAAATTGATGTTAGCATATATGTAGAAATCGTCGGAAATGTTGTTAAGTGAGATATGCTTCTCACATGTCCATTAGACAGACTTCAGGTCTGTTGGATGGACCTTCTCGGGTCTTCCAAACTTCCCAACCCCATTCATGTCTGTTTGGAGGGACGTATGTACACTGGGCCGACCTTCTCAGTACACTTACATAAATTACAATTTTGACCTTTTACATGGCAAAATCTCTTATCAAGGTCTTCACGGGAGTTGTCAAACTTCAAGTCCTCTTCGAAATTTGTTCTACAATGACATTAATCTAACATCCATAAAAAAAGTTATGCCTTTTGTTCTAAGATCATATATATATATAAATCATTGGCTTATTAATGTTTTCCTATAAGGTATTTAGGCCTGAATGTGATCTTGAATGAGCCTAGTTGATGATGAATTGAGCGATTAAAGTAAGGAAAGTGTATTAGGTATTAAGGAATGATTTAAAGGTCATGTTAAATTAGTTATGAGACGAGTATTGAGGAAATGCACCCAAGATTGTCATTGAGCATGCATTGTATATAATCCATATACAAATATATGCATAAATGAATACTTGTAACTATGCAAAGTTGTGATGTGTACAAATGTGTATGTATTGTATGATTTAGAAGAGCTTATTGAGTGACAACATCCAGATATTGCTGGGACTTCAAGGTCATAGCTTTCTGGAGCAAACTGTGAGTAACCTAAATGGTCTCAGTTGAAAAATTGTTTGTTTTAAATTGTGTATTGAATTATATTATGAATTTGATTGTGTTCATTCCAGATGTCTAAGGCGTTTGATGCATGAATGACATATTGGAAGTGTTCCTTGTATGTGAATTTGACAAAATAAATGATTCTCAACTTATATGTTGAATGCTGGACCAAATTCTGAAGATACATATGAATGTGAACATGATGCATTTCATTACATGGATGCATGAACAGATAATGACAATTGTAACCTGAGTTTCCATTGAAAATGAGCTTAAAGCTTAGAATGTGATTAAGAGCTAAAGACTCGCTATGTATAATGAGCCCTGTATCCCCAATAGATAAAGGACAGTTAATAATGAGCCTGGTATCCACATTGGATACGGGACAGTTATAGGCACTCGATCACAACAACGTAATAATAAAAAATGAGTCTCATAAGCATTGCATATATATTTAATATGTGTGTTTGAATGATTGAAATGTATTATTGACTTGTATTTAAATGAGAATGTGATATGTAGAGTAAGTGATATGCGATGCTATATGATAAATGAAAAGATACAATTTATGTGAATATATGATGTGATATGTTATATGATTTGAGTGAACCATCGAGGATGGTTACCTCACTGAGTTCGTAAAACTCACCAAAATTACAACATTGACATTTCAGGATCGAGAGAGAACACTAGAGATAGAGAGACTCTATAAGAAGCATCATTTTTGTTCTTTTGGATAGAAGAAATGGCTCAAAAGTTGGTCAACCGAGACTGAAGGATTTAGTTAGAAATTTTTATATAATTCCTCATGTATGTAGCATGTTCTATAATGAATCTAGATAATGTACATATTTGGATGATTTTGTAAGGCTACAATATATATTCGGTTTTTATGAAATGAAATGAGGAATTTTGGATTTTTAATTATTGTGTCTTTCTTTATGATGCCTTATAAGAGAATATCACTACTCTAACATGCCATTATTATAGGTTATGTACTGGAATGTCCTCAGGGCATTCTGGTATATACTCTATGGTAGTGGGGTGTTACAGTATATAGGCTGAAAACTGGTGATGCAGCTCTAATGAGGCTTATAGGTGAAAAATTCGACGAGCCTAGAAGCAACAGTGAGAACTTTTTTTCTTAATTCAAAGGTATAAATAACGCAATGTACCTTACTATTTCTTTGCTTTCAATCTTTGTCAACAAACTTCAAACTAAAAGACTAAAATTAGTAGTAACTTTTATTGTCACGTAACAATTGAATGAGGACTGCATTTAATTCAGGTATTGTTTGAAACATTGAGGCATAATAAACCTTTAGGGCGATATATAGGCTGGAAACTGGTGATGCATCTCCAATGAGGCTTATAGGTGAAAAATCCATGAACCTAGGAGCGATAATGAGAACTTGCTTTCTTGATTTACAGGTATAAACAACACCATGTACCTTATTGTTTTTTTTTCTTTCGATCTTTGTCAACAAACTTTAATCCGAAAGACTCTAATTAGTAGTAAATTTTATTTTCAAATAACAATTAAATGAGGATTTCATTTAATTCGACTATTGTTTGAAATATTAAGGCATAATAAACCCGTAGGATGGTATATAGGCTGAAAACTGGTGATATAGCTCCAATGAGGCTTATAGGTGAAAAATTCCACTAGCCTAGGAGTGACAGCGAGAACTTGCTTTCTCGATTCACAGGTATAAACAATACCACGTACTTGCTTCTTTTCTTTCGAACATTTTCAATCAACTTCAATCCGAAAGACTCTAATTAGTAGTAACTTTTATTGTTACGTAACAATTGAACAAGGATTGCATTTAATTCGGTTATTAACTTTTTATTGTATAGCTACTTGGATAAAAGTTAGATGTCTCATCAAAAATGGCGCACTAAATGCATATAAGGAGTTAAAAGTTTTATGCAATTTATACAACATCAAATGGGTGATGAATGTCGTGTTTGTTGTCCTTTCATCGATTGCTTAAATGTCAACTTTCAAAGTCAAGATGTGGTATATAATCACTTGCTAATACGAGGCAAATAAAAATGCTATAGTCTATGGCTTTATCAAGATGAACGTAAGGAAGCAAATTATAGTATAAGTGGTGGTATAAGTTATGATGATAGTAACATTAATGATGTAGATGATTGTGATGATGGGATTGAGAAGATGTTAGATGATTATGAGGATTATATAGAGATTACGAATGAAACAAGTATGCCTAACATAAATGGTAGCATTACTGAAGATAATTTTGGGAAGTTATTGAAAGTTGCTCAAGAAGAATTATATCCAGGGTGCTCAAATTTCTCACAGCTATCTTTTATTGTGAAGTTGTTGCATTTGAAGGTCTATAATAAATGGAGTAACAAGTCTTTTGACATGTTAATTGACTTGCTCAATAATGCATTACCTGTTAGACGCAAATTACCCAAATCTTACTATGATGCAAAGAAATTGTTAAGGGACCTTGGATTAGGATATATATCAATACATGCTTGTAAGTATAATTGTGATATATTTTAGAAGGACAGTAAAGATCTTGAAGATTGTCCCATTTATGGTTCATCAAGGTGTTGAGTGGATAATGAGAGGTAAAAAGATACCGCATAAAATCTTAAGATACTTTCCTATTAAACCATGACTACAATGGCTTTTTATGTCAACAAAAACAAACATAGATATAAGGTGGCATAAAGAGAAACAAAATGATGATAACATTATGTGTCATCCAGTATATTCAATGGCATAGAAAGATGTTGACAGAAAGTTTCCATGGTTTGCACAGGATTGTCGTAATGTTTGGCTTGGTTTAAACTCAAATGGATTTAATCCTTAAAGTAATATGAGTACTTCTTACAGCATATAGCTGGTAATATTAGTTCCATACAACTTACCTCCATGAAAGTAAGTGAAGGAGCCTTTTATGTTATTGTCATTGCTTATTCTAAGACCTACTGCTCTTGGTAAGGTTATCGATGTATACAGGCAACCATTAATTGATGACTTAAACGATCTATGAGATGTTAGATTAGAAACTTTTGATGTTGTTCAAGGTGAAACATTTATAATGCGTGCAACTGTTTTGTGGACTGTAAATGATTTTCCAGCTTATGGGAATTTGTCAGGATGAAGCATTAAAGGGTATATGGCTTATCCTGTTTGTAACCATCAAACTTATTCAATAAGACTACAAAATAAAATATGTTATATAGGACATCGTCGTTATATAGAACATGGGCATAGATGGCAAATAAGTAAATTGTTTAATGACAAAGTAAAATCGGGTGAAGCTCCTTTGTAGTTGTTGGTGATGATATGATTATGCAGCTATCACACTTGGTGACATTACACCTAACAAAAACCCAAGTAATAGAAAGCGAAAGCGAAATGTTGTTGAGCTTAATTGGAATAAAAAAGTATATTTTTCAATTTGCCTTATTGGAAGGAATTGCTATTGAGGCATGATCTTGATTTGATGCATATTGAAAATAATATTTGGGAGAATATTTTAGGAACTGTGATGGGAATTGATGGCAAATCAAAAGACACAATTAAGGCTAGACTATACTTGGAAGACATAAATATAAGAAAAGATTTGCATTTGAAAATAAGAGATGATGGGGTCATACATTATTGCACTTGCTTGTTGTAACATGTCAAAAGAGGAGAAGCAAGCTTTTTTTCAATTTCTTAAATTAGTCAAGTTTCCTTATGGTATGCATCTAATATAGCCCGTTATGTGAATGTTAAAGAGGTAAAAGTATCGGGGTTAAAAAGCCATGATTTTCATGTACTTCTATAATGATTACTTCCTTTTAGAATACGTGGGTGTTTACCGAAGGATGTTTGTAACTTTGGGTCAGTTGGGTGAGTTTTTTAACAAATTATGTTACAAGACACTTAAAGTTGAAAAGGTTGAAAAAATGGAAAAAGACATAACTTTGATTCTATGTAAGCTTGAACTAGTATTCCCCTATTGTTTTTTGATATTTTGGTGCATTTGGTAATTCACTTACCATATGAAGCAAAAATTTATGGAACGTTTCAATTTCAATGGATGTTCCCCATTGAAAGGTAATTTATATTATCTTCTACTTTTTTATAAAGGTTATTAGTTAGTAACAATTGTTAATGTTTTATATTTTGTTTAGGTTTTTATGCTTTCTTAAGCATTATATACGTAATAGAGCTCAACTTGAAGGATTTATTGCAGATACTTATATAGCAAATAGATGTTTGAGATTTTGTTCGATGTACTTAAATAATGTCGAGACATGATTTAATAGACAATAATGTAACTTTGATTTTGATCAAGATATGCTTTTTAGTTTTCTCCCAAAAAGTTAGGCCACTTAGTGTCAGAAAATATATGGAGTTAACTAAAGATGAATTCGAAATTGCCTATTGCTATATTTTGAATAATTGTGAGGAAGTCGATAAATATATGGAGTATGTATATTACATTATTTTATTTAATATTTAATATTTAAAATTTGTGATTCAATCTAAATTTCCTAATCTCTACTTAGTTTTTTAAATAGAGAGCACAAAGATTCGATTCAAAGCAAAGGGATTGTTAATGTTGAAGAAAGACATAAGATTAAGTTCCCATCATGGTTTAGGACTCGAGTGAGTTATATATTGATGGAATATGATGAACTAATGACAATATGTATCTCATATTAACTTTTAGTTATATTTTGTCCTATTCTTCAGCATGTGGACCTTATATGTATGGGAAAAATATATAAGTTGCACTGTTAATGGAGTTAGAGTTCACATACAAGATCGAGACAGTCGAATTAGAAGCTAAAATTATGGTGTTATTGTCATGTTGATGATTTTATTGAGTTCTACGATGTCATCTATGATATAATAGAGTTGCATTACATCAAAGGTAAAAAGGTTATTCTATTTAAGTGCAAATGGTTTAATCTTGATGACATAAAAGTTAATGGCACTATTAATAGCTTTAATGTTAGTAAGAAATGGTATGATAATGACCCTTTTGTCCTTGCAAGTTAAGTGAAGCAAGTATTCTACCCTAATGATACTGTATTGGGCAATAATTGGAAAGTTGTTCAAAAGTTTCAACATTAAAATCTCTTCAATTTTTGTGAAAGGGATAATGGTTTAATGAGTGAGGATGGTGATAAAGGTATATCAAGAGATTGGATCAGAGTTGAATAATGAAGCCATTCAAATAGAAGATGTATATATATCATCATTCCATAGGAGAGATGTTGATCCCAATATAGTACAAGTGGATGAAGTACAAGTCAATCTATTCATAGAAAGAGATGAAGACTATATTGAGGATGAATTATATGACAATAATGATACTTTGGTCGAATATAATAGTGATAAAGAGTCAAATCATAATATAATTAATGATGATAATTTTCAAGATCTTTATCATGATGATTGAAGGTAATAAAAGTTTTGCTTTTATTGTTGAAATGTATTATACATGTTTAAGTTATGTTAATACGTATTGTTGATATTTCACTTATATTAATGAGTACTAATGATGTTTCATCCTTGTTTAATGTGTATTTTTGATGTTTTCTTGATATCTACATATAAAAATAATGTTGAAATAAGCAAACATGAACTACTCTTTTGACACAAACATGTTTATACCATTTGGCCTCATTTCATTTAGTAAATACTAAAATAACTAGAAACAAACTATGTTGATGTTTGAGATATGTTTATACGGATTGTTGATTTTGACTTATGTTTATGAGGAATGTTGATGTTTGAGTTATGTTAATGCAAAATGTTGGTTTTTGAGTTATGTTTATTCCGATTGTTGATGTTTTAGTTACGTTTTTACGTATTGTTGATATTTGAGTTATGTTAGTGCAGTATTTTCATGTTTGAGTTATGTTTTTGCAGAATGTTGATATTTGACTTATGTTTATCTAGATTGTTGATGTTTGAGTTATGCCTATCTGTATTGTTGATGTTTGACTAATGTTTATGCATAATGTTGATTTTTTAGTTATAGATATTCTTGACAATAGTATCTGGTAGAAACAAGGGAAAGAAGGCGGCAACTAAAGAAATTGTTCCTCCTCCACAACAACCAGATCAATCCGAACCTATCCAATAACAATAACCGACTTCATCCTCCAATGAAGCCAGTTAGCAACAACCTTTATCTACCTCAACTAATGTTGAGAGATCTTTAGGTCTGTTAATCTTTATCACCTATAATTAGACTTATCAAATATATATTTACATGTTTAATGTGTTTTTTTCTTATCCTTATTCTTTTGTTGTTAGGTTCCAATACCGGCATTAGAAAAAGAGGTAAAGGTATTAATAAAGATTCTAAGTTGCAACTTATGAATGTTATATGAATAACAAGTTGTCAATACATATTGACACATCATAAGGTCGTCCTGTTAACAAGATCTAATCATTGTTAGGACTAAATTGCCTTGCCTTTAGCATGCCAAGCAGTTGAAGGAAGACAAATTGATGCAGAATGCTCTGGATAAAGTTCGGTAATTTTTCAACTTATTTAATTATATACATTTTTTCCTTATTTAAAGACTAATTTCACTGTTGTTTGTTGTTCACAGATGAAGCTCAATATCATCAATATCGTCAATCCTAAAGTTTCAAGCTGTGTGACTTCATTGTTGAAACAAAGGGCTAAAGGTCATTGTTATCGACTACTTAAATACTATAATTTTTTTCCTTTTGATGAGGAGGTAAGGAGACATTTTCTCAAACAGATGTCTCCAGAAAATTGAAGTCAAATGTGTGATTATTGGGATTCTGCCAATATAAAGGTTTGACTTCTTTCTCTTCACATTTAGCTTCCATTGACCTTGTTTCACAATTTAATGACTATTTTTTTCTTTATTTAAGAAAAGTGTGAGAAAGTCAAGGTTAATAGAGGAAAAATGAAAACTCCTTACAACCAAGTCTCCAAATCATTTGTTGTCGTACGAAAAGAATATGTAAGTTCTTTATTGGTGACGAATTTAAATCTTTTAGTGATGAAAATTTTTGTCACCAAATGCCTCTCCTTTTGCAGAGTAAGAAGAGTAAAAAGGGGGCTACATATAAAAGATCAAAAGAGCTTTTAAGAGAAGCACGCTTTATTCTGCAGTTCATTACAACACCCATAAGCATTCTTAGCTCTGTCTTTTTGTAAAAATGGAGGAGGAGGCAACGAATCTTCAACTCGATAATGCTTTATCAGAGAGGTGGGACGAATTCCAATTGGAGTTAGGTGACCCTGACGGAGAAGAATTGCAAAGCTACAAACAATGGCATTTAATAAATTTCTTAAGTGTTGTCGTCTAGGAGAGGCTCTATTCATTGGCTTCTTTAGCTAATTAGAATGCACAACTAGTAAAAGTGTGCTAGAGTAGAAATTTTTAATGGAGCATTGGTGTGATACTGATAAGCAGTGACGAAGTCAGGAATTTAAAATAGGAGGGCTCAAATATTTAAGTTTTTAAATCTTGAGGGGCCCAGTATACTACTGAACTCTAAATAATTCTATCCTTATACATATATATATATATATATATATATATATATATTAAAATCAAAATATTTAATTTTTATAAATTTTGGGGGGCTCAGTACACCACTGGGCCCCAGCTAGCTCCGTCACTGCTGATAAGTTAGGGTTGAAATTAAACGTTCTTGAAATGTTAGAAATTATTTAATTTTAAATTAAATTTTATTAAAAATGTTAAGATTTGAATTAAACCTTTGTACTTTTCCTTAATGAAACATATTAACTAACCTGCATAACCTCTCGTTTATAATGAGTAGATGCATGCCTGTTCTTTATTGAAATATAGATTTAGAAGATGGACAATTACATGAATTATGAAAAATTGAAGCGTTAACTTCAACACTACCATAAATTCACATATCCCTTAATCGTATTAGATAGTCATCATTTGACTTGGACGACGAGTGCCAATAAATGAGCAAAGCACAGCTAGCACAATAGGCGATCAGCTGTTGGCTGGATTGT
Organism: Erythroxylum gracilipes; assembly: GCA_026413385.1. Classification (NCBI taxonomy): domain Eukaryota; kingdom Viridiplantae; phylum Streptophyta; class Magnoliopsida; order Malpighiales; family Erythroxylaceae; genus Erythroxylum; species Erythroxylum gracilipes. The sequence goes on along the minus strand of JANZLC010000002.1, from coordinate 19,263,403 downwards.
AATATTGTAAATAAATGAGCTTTACATATGATCAATTAGTTGTACCGATTGAGCACATAATAATACATTATTGCGAATAACTTTCTAAATTTTGCAAACAGCTAAAGTTGCATTAATTCTTATAACATATAGAAAACAGACCTTCTGTATTATTCACAAATTTGTTTTTTTTTTACAGTTAATAATGTCAAAAGGCAAGGTAACTGACATATGAGGATAAAAAAATATATTTTCCAGTTGTTTGATGGGAATTTAAATATTATTTAATATTATGATCCATTTTTACGAAATGTATTCGGTTAGGAAGCTGTAAATATTTATAACTTCTCATGTTAGAATCGCTTTTTATTTTATCATAAAAGACACAAACATAAATTTTAATTCAAACACTTCCACAGGTAAATGTCCATGAGTCTAAATACTTCGAAATTAACCAAACACATACAGGAAGTACTTTTTAAGTTAGGAAAGCATCAGCTAAACCCTAGGACTAAGCTAAAAAGCCTCATCTTATATCCAATTTATTTTGTAGGAATCTCCACTTAAACACTTAGGAAAACTAAAAAGAAAAGAAAAGAAAAGGAAGCTTATCTTATATATAGCTTTTTGTACTTGGTTTGAGTGGGCCCGCACCATTGAGGTTTTGTCCCCTTTGATATCTCAGGGTGACCTGTAGCCACTTGGGGCATGCCAGGAGTCGAACCCGTAACCTCAGGGTTTTGTTGGGTGCATGACCCACGCCTCCAAGTGGTAAGAGGCGTGACACAAGATGCCAACAAAACCATGAGGTCGGGGGTTCGAGTCACGCACTCAACCCCTCCACACCCATAGAGGTTATGCCACCTCAGGGACAATACCTGACCGGTGAAGGTCCCGGCCCAAACCAGTACTCTTTGACATAATCCCTATCACTTGCTCTACCTTTTTAATATCACTAGTTTCATGCATGTGAAACTATATGCTAACAACACACAACATATAGATTTAAAAACATTATCTTAATAATTATAGTTATTCTTTTATTTGTATTGTAGAATTAAATTATATCAAGAATTTTAACAATTATACTAAAATATAAGTGAAATTCTAACATAATTGAGTATATGAAAAGAGCCCTAATGTTTAAGAATCTTTCAAATTTAACCCTCAATAGATAGAACCCTCAACGAGATTAATGGTTGATTAGTGATAACGTGACTCTTTTTTTAATTTTATTCTTTCTATTCCATGTGAAACTGTGAGTTCCATTCATTTAAATTATTCTTAATTTTTAATTAACCCTAATATCAAACTAACCCTAATTAACCCTAAACTTAGATATACCCCCCAAAATTCACAATTCATTTGACTTTCCCCTCACATAATATTAAATCCTTAAAATTCATTCTCTTTGTGCCATTCCCAAACTAAATTGATTTATGTATAGGTCAGACGTTAATGTCACCAAGGTAATTAGCTTGTTCCTCATCTAAATTGTAGGTGGTAGGAGTTGGAAGTTAGAAGGCTAAAGTGTATGACATGCTTCATATGATGGTGAGAATGAATTCAAGGAGGATTCTAGGTTTAATCAATAATGAGGAGCTTTTGGTTGTTGATGATGAAGAGAGGTTGGAAAATAATGCTAAAAATAATGATTTTGATCATGTGTTGATACTTTATAGTAGAAGTAGCTAAGTTTTGCATTTTGTATAGGAAACTCAAAGGATCTTTGTGACTATAACGAATTTGGGGTGGTTCAGTACCAAAAAAATGTTTTAGAGGTTCCTATATGAAAATGTTGACTCTAATGATGCAACCAAACAAAAGAAGAGTACTAAGAAAATGGCTCGGGAGGTTCCTATAAAAATGGTGACTCCAATGGTGCAACCAAGGAGAAGAAGGGTTGGTTGGTTAAAAGAGCAAAGGCATGAAGAACAGTAGTGATGATCTTAAGGATTTAAAGATCTTGAAGAAATTCTCGAAGAATAGCCTGCATGACTGCTGAGCAAGTTTTACTTTTATAAAATCTTCAATGTTCCACAAGCATATGGATCGTAAGTGTAGTAGTTGAGGTGTCAGTCCCACCAGGAATTAGTGAACTAATTAAATCCTAATGTTATCTACGGTTATAACAAATGTGATAAAAAATGAAAATAAAAAATAAAACTAAACAACAATTTAAACAATTGAATATGATTTGATTAAAAATAAAATTCCCAAATTAATGCTAGGAAATCAAAATAGAGCACAACCACTTAATAATTCAGAAATCTCATAAGATAAGATCAAAAAATTATGAGAAGAGGAGATTCATTATATCATCAATTTATACCTTAATTACTTTTGATTTAATTGGTATCGATCCTAGAATTTTCAAAGGTTGATTATTCTCTCTCGAGACATAATCATTAAACCCTAAATCATAATCCCTAATTGAACTTGAATTTCTAATTTTGCAATTTCTCAATTAACAAAACAACTCATGTTCTAATTAGTTCTTAAGCAATCTAATAGATAGTCGGGGCCTCACACAAGATCTCTCCTCGTGTAATTACCGATTTGATGTTTATGTGATCTATTATATTGTTAATTCTTATTACCTAACCTAATCATGTTACTATCATTTCAATCTCTCAATATGTTACCAAAGTATGCAAAAATCATAAAAAATCAAAATACCCAAACACGTTAAAATAAAAAGCAATTAAATCACAATTGATTCAAGAATTAATCCCAAATGAAGTTAGAACATCCTTAACAAAATATTCATCATCCTCAAATCCAAAATATACATTAGATGAAGTGAATAACAAGAGGAATACAAAAATTAACTCGGAAAGGAATGGCTAGAGTTGTTGACAGCAGCTCCCCCTCTTCTTCTCTCCTTCTTCTCTCTTCCTTGGTTTCTTTCTCTAAATGGTAAGATGGAGGCTTCGCTCATTACGGTCATCTTATTTCCTTTTATAATTCTTTTGCCTTTTAGGGTAAAAACTAGGTTTTACCCAGGCCATAAAGTCCAAAATGACCCTTCAAACATGAAAATGGAAGCAGATCCCTGTGTCTGTCTCGCATATGTCACAATCGTGACCCTGACTGGATCACTTCTGTCATGACCGTGACAGGGATGTCACAGTCGTGACCCTTGCTCTTGCTCCAATCTTTCTTCAACTTCTTTCGATCTTTTTCATCTAATCTCAAACACTAACAAACACATCAAAATGTCTCAAGCGCACAAAATTGAAGTCCAATAATATGCTCTAAACCATATAACACTAAAAAACATAAACATATATCATATTACACAATTTTAAGCCTAAACATGCACAATTCATCTAATCAATACCTAAAAACACACTAAAACACCAACTAAAGTATAATGTAAACTACAACTATTAGTGACATTATTCGCTTTGATTAGGAATTTAGGGGATATATTAAAATTTAGGTTTAATTAAAGTTAATACAATATTAGAGTTAATTAGAGATTAAAAAACATCAATGCGTGGAGATCCATAATGCCACATGGATTGCCTGTGATATTATAAATCCCATATAAAGAATAAAAATAAAAGAAGTATCTTGTTAGTATTAATGGGGCACTTAGTTAACAAGCTCTTAACTTAGTTAAAGGTTTTGTCTTTTGACAGTTAACCTTTGATGGTTTTGAAATGTGGATTTTTTCACACTAAAAAATGTTACAATTTATCCAATATTTTGATATAAATGTTAGGTTCAAAAGGGACCTTTTGTCATATATCCTCTTACTAATAGAATCCTTAACCCCATCACAAGTTAATTAAATATCACATTAGTAATTACGTGACTTTTTTTAATTTTTATCTTTATAGTGCTATTGTGGAGCAAATGTGATGTAATGGATCTCACTCTAAAAAACAAACCTAAGAAAAAAGTAAACTTTCCAATATTTCAATGATCATTAAGTACTTTTTCATTCCTTATCCTTTTGTTTCTTTTTTAGCTATATGGCACTATCATTAAATGAAAGAAAAAATAAAATGAATGTTTTACAGCATTGGAAGACGAAAATGAACTTAACCAAAATACTTCCCTAGATATGTCACTTGTCTATAAGTTTTTTCCTTAAGTACCATGAAACTGTCTTTCAACTGCAACCACTTTGTTGTATTGGTGGACACGTAAATTATATGATTAAGTCTCATAATATGTTTGCTAAGTTGAAATCATAATAAATTTGTAGTTAGCTAATCAAATGTAGTGATGAATTTTCTAGAAGAGAGTAAAGAAAGTAAAACCAGGGACAAAAAAAGCATTAGGGAAGAACGACAACTAACATTGATTGTAAACTATATGGAGTATTTATCAAAAAACCAAAAGCTTTCACAAGTTCTTTATTCTCAATGTTGACTTTATACTTCCATAGAAAGAATTTATTGCTTCCTAAAATTTTTGAAAATATTAACCCACCATTAATACTATAAATTTTATTGAGAGAGAAAAAGAAAAGAAGGAGGGGAGCCACAATATGGGTTTCAACTTAAGGATTTTTTTTGGTAAATCAGTAGAAAAACTATTATAAAAAAGAGAAGAAAAAAGTAGGTTTAGTACAAAACTGAGGGGATCGTTGACCTGAAAACGATCCTTGGCTACCAAAAGCCACACAAACGTCTACAGACCTAAGATATGGTCACCGACCAAAACAACACAAAGCTAAACAAGCTGGCTACAAGTGAGTACTCAACTATAAAAAACAATCTCAATCTCTTAAGACTCATTATCAACACCAACTGCCAACAACCAACATAACCAAAACATTGAAAAATCAAAGACAGCCCAAACCATAGGCCTCTACAGATTGGTTATGTCTACGCTGAACTGCTGAGTGGCCTTCCTTCCTTCCTTTAGGTGGGGATCATCCTTTGATTGGTGTCCGACGAGGGAGAGGCTCATAAAGGAACATGTCAACTAGCACCTGCAAAAGAAAGGAGAACCAAAAAAAAGAAAGAGGAAACCAAACAACAACCCAATTTACCTACTCTCAGTGTTTATGCAGAGCTGCTCCATTACTTGGAAGATCACTTTAGAGTTGATACTCCCCATTGCCATGGCTTTGTCTTTGAAGGTTCGGTGGTTTCTCTCGGACCATAAGTTATAAACAACGATAGAAAACAGTATAGAGAAAGTATTTAGGTTTAGGATTCGGTGGCTTTGGCTTTGGGTGAACCAATGTTGGATAGATTGGAGATTAGACAGATTTGGGATGGTCAGTTGAAAGTGGCTAAGGCAGTGGTTCCAAACTGAATTCGAAAAAGAACATTCAAAGAAGAGGTGGTTAATGGATTCATTGTCCGAAGAGCAGAGTGAGCAATGGTTTGGAATATAAGTATAAAGAAGACGATCTCTAGTTTGTAGTTTATTAAGAAAAGCTAACCACAAGATAAAAGCATACCTTGGGGTTAGACCTTTCTGCCACACCAATTTATACCAAGGTAATCTCATAGAAGGAGGTCGCAGTAGGGTGTAAGCTGAAGTATTTGTGTAGGCTTTTGTGGAGCTAGGTAACCACTCTAGCCTATCCGGTTAAGAATCAGCGGGTTGATAGGGTAAAGGATCTAGCCTGTGAACTGCCTCAAGTGTAGCTCCTTGCCAATTCCAAACATTGTCATGAATAAGATTAGCTACTTTAGCATGCAATGGGAGTTTTGACCCATTGATAAGTCTTGGGGAAACCAGATCCTACAGTAAACCTCTGGGGTGCCACGGGTCTTGCCATAACAAAGTTGTCAAACTATTCCCTATCCTAAATCTGAAATGGTTCCCAAGCATATTCCTAACTTGAAGTAATTTCCCCCAGCTCCAAGAGCTATTGCTAGTTGGTTGAGTGCTCTAGAAATTCTGACGTCTAAGAATAATAGTGTGAACCCATTTAACCCATAACACTTCTCTATCATTAAAAAGGATCTAGATCCTTTTTCCTAACAGAACATGATTCCAAGTTGACAGATGTTTAATTCCTAGACCACCCTCCTTTTTTGGTTTACAAAGGTCAGACCACTTAACCTTGGCATGAGTTTGTGTTACAACCTTCCCAGCCCACAAGAAGTTCCTGAGCTTAGATTCTATTTCTTTGATTATAGAGGCAGGGAGAATGAAGTGGCTAGCCCAAAAGACCTGAAAAGTAGACAGAACAGAATTGACCAACTGAAGCCTACCAGCATAGGATAAAGCCTTATGAGTCTATTTGTTAATTCTGGAATCCATTTTGTCTAACAAGGGGATACAGTCTCTCCTAGTCAATCTACCAGTTAAGATAGGCAATCCAAGATATTTCATAGGAAGGTGACCCCTTTGGAGACCCGAAATACCTGCCAATTGGTCGGACCAGTGACTCATATCAGGAGAAAGGAAGAATTGACTCTTGTGTAGATTCATTTCCAAACCTGAGAAATTAGAGAAAGTATTCAAGCAAGTTAACAAAGTATTCACCGAGGCCAGATCAGCATGACAGAACATTAATAAGTCATTAGCAAACACGAGGTGGGAAAGTTTAAGAGCGTGGCATCTCCAGTGGAATTTAAAAGTAGGGGTACCTTTTATCGAGGCATGAAGACTCCTAGAGAGGACCTCTATACAAAGAATAAAAAGATAGGGAGAGAGAGGATCACCTTGTCGTAAGCCTGACTTACCCCGAAAAAATTTGGTTGGAGACCCATTAATGAGGACAGAGTAGGATGGGGAGGTTAGACATTCTTTGATCCATTTAATGAACATGGGAGAAAGACCTACGGCTAGAAGCACCTGGAGGAGAAAATTCCACTGAATAGAATCATAGGCTTTTTCCAGGTCAATTTTAAAAGCACATCGTTTATGGCTATTTGAGAGGTGATAGTTCTTGAAGATCTCTTGGGCTAAAAGGATGTTGTCCCCGATACGACAATTTTTAACGAAAGCACTTTGGTTAGGACTGATAACAAGTGGTAAAATCTGTCTAAGCCTATTTGAAATGACTTTGGTGATCACCTTATAGATCATGTTACAGCAAGAAATAGGTCTATAGTCCAACACAGTTGAAGGGTGGGTCCTCTTAGGGATAAGAGAAATAAAGGTTGAATTAAGCTCTTTGAGGAGCTTGCCATGTTGAAAAAAATCTTGAATAGCCCGAGTAATCTCATTGCCAACTATAGACCAAGAGTGATTAAAAAAGAAACCATTGAAACCATCTAGGCCAGGGGCCTTGTTCGGGTTGAAAGAAAAGAATGCTTCTCGAATCTCCTGGGGGGTAACTTCAGCTACAAGGGTGTTTCTAAGGGCCTCTGGGATAGGGTGGGGAAAGAGAGGAGTTACATACTCCTCGGCCGAGGGTAGGGTCTTCTGATTACCAAGGGTGTTTTGGAAGAAATCCAGAAAGGAGGCTTGGATGTCCCCTATGTCAGTGATTCTGTGGCTATGTCTTACCAGAAGTGAATGGATTGTGTTCCTGTTTCGATTTGATAAGATGGATTGATGGAAAAACCTAGTGTTCCTATCCCCCTCCCTAAGCCATTTGATGCGGGAAGCCTGTTTGTAAAAGGATTCTTGATCATATAAAGCTTGAAACAAATTAGTCATAGCCTCTTGCTCTTCAGTAGCGAGTAGGGAAGGATTAGGCAACGATCTTATTTGGTCTTGGATGTTATTCAAAGTAGTTTGACAAGCCTCGACTCTATCATTAAGATTTCCTATCTGGTTCGAATTTAGGGATTTGAGGGCATTTTTGACTAATTTAAGTTTAGACACAACACATAATATGGGGGTCCCTTGGATAGGAGAATTCCAAGCCGCTGCGACTATTGGTAAGAAGGAAGATTGAGAGGCTAGGAAGTTGGAGAATCTGAAAGTAGAAGGCCTGATCTTAAGGGCAGCAGAATTCCTGATCACAATAGGGGAGTGGTCGGAAATATTTGGGTTAAGGATCTCACCAAAGGATCTAGGGAATTGAGAACTCCACTGCACATTTATAAGGGCTCTATCAAGTTTCCTAGCTATGTGGAGATCACCAGATTGTTTATTGGTCCAAGTAAACAAAGGGCCACTAGCATTAAGATCATACAGCCCACAATCCTTGACACACTTCTTAAAATCTGACATTCCATTTAAAGCCAAGGAGCTTGGGGGTTCAGCTTCATGAGAAAACAGAATGACGTTAAAATCCCCAACTAACAACCAAGGGAGGGTCCCTACAGTTAGTTTAATGTTTGACAATGAGGTCCACAGACGTTTCCTATGATTGAGGTTGATAGAACCATAACACAAGTAACAAAAAAGACAGTAGCACTATTCACAAGGGACACTTCCAAAAGGATCAATTGATCTGTGGTAAGAACAGGAGTGCAAACAAAACGATCAGGATTCCAAAAAACCACTAATCGAGCATAAGAAGCTTGGTCTAAATTACTACAGAATTGCCATCTTGGAAACAGAGAAGAGCAGACATTATGCAAAAGGAAAGGAGATTTAATCCTAGTTTATATCAAGCACACAAAAGACACTGACAGCATGCTGAGGAAAGATTTCACAGCTAGCTGTTTCTTATGATTATTAAGACCAACCTAGATCCATGAAAGAAAAGCAAAGGAGCAACCTATTGGTTTTGTTTTCTTCTAGGTTTTCTACCTTTTCGGATGGAACAATCCCCCTCTGCCCCTTCTACCAATCCCGAAGCTAAGGAAATGCTAGGAACCACATCAGATTGTGCATAAGCAATAGAAGTACCTGACTTGCTTATCTCAGGACAAGTAGTAGTAGCTAGGCTTGCTGTAGAATCAGGCTTTGGCTGCTCTGCTACCCCTTGACATTGTTCACTTGGGGAACTCTCCAAAGTTTTGATCTCAGGACAAGCAGAACTTAAGGATTTCATCTTTATTAATTGGTGATTTTGACGAAGGGATTTCCAACAGTTAAATTAGAGAAGATGATAAAAAATTGTTGAATAGCCAAGTGTTAGAGCGGAATTGTAGAGTGAAACTCACCAATGTTATAACAGTTCCATGTTGACACTAGTAGATCTCACACAAAGGAAAAATTATAAAAAAATCATGTCAATATTAACGTGACATCTAATTGATAGAATCTATACATAATAATTTCATTAGTTGGGAGTGTAATTAAGATATTTTTTGAAACATTAATATTTTTTGTACACTTCAAAATATTAGTTTGATTTGTATTTTAGTGCAAAGAGTAATTTCATTATTTAGGAGTTTAATTAAGATATTTTTGAAACATTAATATTTTTTAGTACACTTCAAAATATTAGTTTGATTTGTATTTAGTGCAAATATTAACATTCAAAGAGACTTTTGGTCTAATCCTAAATCAAGATTTGTTTTATAATAGTTATGAAATTAAACTCTATTTAGTAGAAAATGATATGTAGGATAACATTAATATAAAATAGATCGGTAATTTGTGATCATTCTAAATTAAGCTTTTTGCTCGTATATAGTTTGATTAGCGTAGAATAGTCAACGTTTTACTCAGAGACATATGTGGGACAAAGAATATAAAGAACTAAAAAAGGCATCTCATTGGCCATCTCGTTAGTATAGAGGATAATTCCTCCTACTTGGCAACTAGTATACTACGCCTTTTTACAGGTTCAAACCGCCTACAATATTTACAGCATAAAAGCTAGAAAGAGAACCAACCCAACCATGCTAATTCTACTTACTATTCTCTTCATTTTCTACTCCTTCTCTGTCTAGTCGCTTGACACTTGTGAAGTTATTGTTCGACATTGGCATGGTAGAGGCTCAACAGGTACAACTTTCTAGGTTGGGGTCAGAATCTCAATACTTCCGTAAGCAAGCTTGTTTACTGACCACTATCTTTTTCCATCTTATTTCTTGGAGTTATTGAGCATTGTAACAATGTTTTATTCTTAATTGCAAGTTTCAGAACCGGAAGATAGAAGCCTAATAAAGCACACAAACATGACCAACCAGCCAACAAGCAGCTCGAAAAACATGGTTAAGTGGTGGCTCCTAGTGGCTCTCTTTGCATTCTTTATTCTTGCTGGCCAGTCAGCTGCCACACTCTTGGGACGACTCTATTTCGACAAAGGTGGAAAGAGCAAATGGATGGGAGCTTTCGTGCAAACTTCTGGCTTCCCAATTCTCATTCCACTCTACTTCTTTTCATTGGACAAGAAAAGCAGTACTACAACAACCAATGTCAATACAAAGTCCCCATCTATTCCGGTTCTTGCTTTAGTTTACCTCACTTTTGGCGTATTTGTAACGTTGTATTGTATACTTTTTGCACTTGGGCTCGCGTACCTCCCGGTGTCTACCTATTCTCTGCTATGCGCGTCTCAACTAGGCTTTAATGCTCTTTTCTCTTATTTCATCAACTCACAGAAGTTCACTCCATACATAATCAATTCATTGTTCCTTCTCACCCTCTCTGCGGTCCTCCTGGTCTTTGAAGGCAGCGATGCTGCAACAGCAGCCAAGATTTCTAAGGGGAAATATGTTATCGGGTTTATATGCACCGTTGGTGCGTGTTCATTGTATGGATTGGCACTTTCTCTGACGCAATACTCATTTAGGAGGATTTTGAAAGTTGAAACTTTTAAATCTGTTCTTAATATGATATTCTTTCCATCACTGGTTTCATCTTCTGCTATGGCTGTGGGGCTTTTTGCTAGTGGAGAATGGAAGAGTTTAGGGAAAGAGATGGAGAGTTTTGCGTTGGGGAAGGCTTCCTATACGTTGACATTGATTGGGACTGCTGTTTCATGGCAAGTTTTCTCTATTGGTTCTGTTGGTTTGATTTTCAAGGTTTCTGCTCTTTTCTCCAATGTCATTGCTACTGTGGGTTTGCCATTAGTTCCTGTCCTGGCAGTGTTTGTTTTCCACGAAAAGATGGATGGTAACAAGGTGGTGGCTATGATTTTGGCTCTTTGGGGTTTTGTTTCTTATGCTTATCAGCATTATCATGGTGGTTCTGAACCCAAGGCTGATGAGAAAAGCAGTGTTAATAATGAAGGAGTTTCTAAATCTTTGGAGGTTAGTGTATGATCGATGATCTCCAAGAGATCAAGTTTGAGGTTCATGTTGCATTATTCAATTTTATGGATTGCAAATGCAATAAAGAGAGATGCTGTCTAGCAACTAGCTAGCTTGTGATTGATTCTTCCATATAATTATTTTATTTGGGAAGACAGATGTAAAATGAATTATATTTATGGATATTACGTTGTAAGCTACAAATTTAAGTTTTTTAATTTTCCTTGGCTGTGACGTAGGGACATAAACTAGCATGAGAAATGTTTCTTACAGTGTCACGTACCACGTTTGTGTCGTTATATATTGAAAGAAAAAGCTTTAATAAAAATAACTAAAGACGTTTGTGTCGTTATATATTGAAAGAAAAAGCTTTAATAAAAAAAAACTAAAGTGATATTTGCATTTCCTTACAGAATTGCAAAAAATATGGCTTCCCGACCAAAAGGACTCCTGCTCCACTTCCAATAAATTATAGTTTTAATGCTATACATAACATAACAACAACAATAATAACTTAGTAAAAGTCTCACGGAAATGTAAAGTCTTAAAAAATTCAATAGTAAGCAGATTTATCTTTACCTGTATATGTATGTAAAAGAGAAATAATGTCTTTAAACAATTATATCACTAAACTACAAACAACTAATGGTTGTAAGGCATAAATTAGCAATCTTCCACTAGTCCTAAGATAATCATTGAAGCATCTTCAACCATATTCTCATTACGTGGCTTGATATTAAAAACATAATTAGAATAAAAATAGGTGGTTTAGAGATTTTGATCCAATTTGCTTAATTTGTAAGGAGAATATGGAGGATAAGGAGCATCATTTTTTCAATGTAGATGTTCAAAAGCAATATGGAGTCGAGTAATGTACAAGTTAGGAGAGTATTACCAGAGTTATGAATGGGGTAGGGTTTTGACCTGGATCATAGCAAAAACTAAGCAATTGAAGCAAAATGCAGGGATTCTAAAATCTACTTTTACCACCACCATTTATTAAATTTTGAAAGAGAGGAATTCTAGAATCTACAAAGGAAAAGACATTAAGAAGCAGTATCTAGCTGAAGCCGACCTTAACTAAATACAAGAGATCATGATAGTCAAATCAACAAATAATCAACTTACTCCAGATATGAAAATGAGATGGAACCTTTAGAATGTGTTGCTTGTAACTTCTTGTTCTTGTTTTTATTGAATCTTTCTTATTCTTGTTTTTATTGAATCTTTCTTGTAATTGTACCTTCTTGTAATTTTGTAATAGCTTTGCTATAGTTTTTTCTTTTATATCACCATATGATGATCTTGTTACTATTGGGATAGTAGTTTGCTGAGAGAATTCTACAAGATTCTCTATAGTGAACACTTGCTTAAATTTTAGAACTTTCATCTTAATTATCATTATAATTAAAAGAAAAAGCCTAAATATATACTATATATTTAATGAGACCTTAGCTCCTTTTGCATGCATAATGGCTATTGTTTTATAGTATATTATTTTCTAGATAATGTAAGGAACCATAACAATTTCATTAAAAAACATCTTGATCCAAATAATCATTTCTGCTAAATGAAAAAAAAAATATGGCTTAATTAGCAATTAATGCTATATTAGAACCTTTCCAATCTCAAAGTATTATTGTTCCAAGTAAAATATGCCTTAACTAGGATTTACTTCTAAACTTAATGTCGATGTAACCTTGAACTCAAATATTAATTCATATCTAGAATAATACATATCTTTAACACTTTAAAAGTATCATATATCTCAAATACTAAATAGATTTATATTTATTTTGACTAGAATAGGATAATAACTTTTTTATCTAGCTCTATAGATCTAATTCTTAGAATTAAGTTATGACTTTTTTATATCCAACTAGAGTCATTCTTAGACTATCATATTTTCAAAATTTGAATATGTTAATGATTTTTTTTCTGTGAGCAATGTCTTTTCATACCCTTACTGAAGAGGACTACTATACTCCACTGGCCTTCTTGTAGATATGATAAATTCACTATCATCTCCAAAACAAACTCTTTGAATTCACCATAAAAGTGAATATTTCAATTTCTCATAACCTTTCAATTATATGTATCCATAAAGGCATTAGTTCTATTTATATGTATTGTCATGAGATTCAAACTTCTTAAATTTTATCTTACTATTATCTTAAGAACTATTCTCATATAAGTGTTCATTGAAACAAATATAAGGTTTAATGACGTATGTAAGATTATATCCAATTTTTTCAATATTTCATAACTTTTTTGCAGTTAGTTCTAATTTTTTTGCATAATATATGATTCAACTTAGGATTACATCCCAAAATTATTAACTTTGACTCATTTAAGTTCTTATTATTCCATATCTTATATGAAATCATAGTAATTGATTTAACTGAAACAATAAAAGGCAAGTCATTATGCTAGGAATAGCTATAAATAGATAAACATTTCATCATGTAATATATCACATTACATTTTCCTCCTTACACAAATTTATACTATTATGAAATTTAGTTATAGAGGCACCTTATTCCCAATAGATAACAAAGCAAAATTTAAATATCACCACTTCGATCTCATCAATGTGCTTCACTATTCTCAATATTTAATTTCTACTTATTTTTAAACATTTTGAACCTTTTAAAATTTAAATTTTTATTTCATTTAATACATGTAACTATATCATATAAAGTCATTTGTAAACCTAATGAAATACAAGTATAATCCTTTTATGAACTATTACTACGTCTAATACATCACATGTATAAAATTTAACAATTCAATACCATCATCATCCTTTCAACAAAGGTTGATTTGGTTATTCTTCATCAATAACAATTTCCACAAGTTACATACTATTCATAATCAAAAGGATACATATATCCTAATATAGAACTTTATGATTCTTATTATTTCAATTTAACCTATATGGCATAAAAGGATAGTCTTAGTAATCTTATTTCATATTCTTACCAATTATGATAAGTATAAATTTCTTATTGATCTCACACATTCAAAATATTTGTATGAGTTTGAATCAACTACTTTCACTTAAAATTTTATTTCTTACTATGCCTTAAGCATTGCGGTAATGTGGAATCCAAATTTAGCATCAAATATTCAAAAACATGAATTAGAAATATATATTATCTCTATTATATCTTATATTTGCAAAAGAAATCATGCAATTAATTTTTCTTTAAAAGACAACTCATACTGTAGAATATGCCTTTAATTACAGTCCATATGTATGCTTTTAGTAGGCTAAATTGATTGAAACAATTTCATTAAGGTAATATACCTTTTAGCTCTACTTCATTCAACCTCTTGCATTATGTTATCAAGGTATTGATATACATCTTACATGTTTTCATGTATATGATAGTGATAAATCTCCAAACCTTTATCACCAAATCCTCAACAAGGATTACTAAGAATATTACATAATGGACAAACAAAATTTTTATTCTAACTTTGATAACTCTTCTAAAAACTAGACTATGTCTAAAAAAACTTGGTTCACTAATTTTTAGTATCACATTAAACAAGGTAATATTCTACTTGGAATGAAATATAAATGTAAGAAAAGTAAATAATTGGTTATATGTCATGACAACCAAATAAGATTAGGATTTAATAATATATTTGGTTACACCTAGTATTTTATTCAAAAAGATTATTCTAATCTCTCTTATGGGTTAGGATCTTATTGAAATTTAATTGATATTGAATTTAATGAAAAAAACAAAGTAAATTTAAATTAGGTAGATATCGACTTTATCAATCACATCTTATATGACTAATAGATCTCTTAAGTGATAATTCTTGTCAAAACATATTCCTAACATTGACTTTAAATTCATATGATTATCCAAATCATAGAAGTTTAATTGATTAGGACATGTTATTATAAGACATATTTGAGTTAAAGTGATCTAAGTTTGCCTAACAAGCCTAACGATAAATAGAACTCTATTGTGTTCTTATAACAATGGAAAGCAATAATCGTATTCTCAATATGTACTTAATATTTTAATTAGGGATTTAATTTTATTGGTCTCATTAAACACAAAAAAGGATGTAAATATCATACATATAAAACATGCAATTCATATAAAATATATGAAAATATATTTAAAACAAGAAATTTATGCACATAATATCAAATTATATGCATAAAAACAATTAAGTCTTGTTTGATTCTAGTCATTGATCTTCATGATCTAAGATAATATTTCTAACTTTTTAAAAAATTAAATTAGAATGAACTGATTGATTTATAAATGAATTAAATTCCTATTCTAAATAGAAATTTAATATGATTAGAAAACAATTTTCAATTTTAATTGAAAACTATTTCTATTTATCTTGACTCCTTTAATTAATTGAAAAAATAGTAAATTAGTCTTCTTACTTATTATAATTTAGAAAAAACTCATTTATAAAATTTAATAAGACATTCTAATCTAAATAGAAAATCATTTATAATCTAATTAGAAATAACATTTTCTCAATTAGAAAGATATTTTTAAATATTAAAGAAAAACGAATTTTAAAATTAAGTAAAAAACTTTTAAATTTAATTGAAAAAGTCCTTTCATTATTTATTTAGAAATTAGTCCTCAATTAATAAAAAGATCATTCCTTAATAAATCAGAAAAATATTTTCAAAGATATTATAGAAAGCTTATTTTTCTTAATTAAATCACTTTTCTAAATTTATTGAAGAATAACACATTTTTCTAATAAATTATGAAAAATATTATTCAAATAAATGAATAAATAATTTCAAAATAAAAAGAAAAATAATTCTCTAAATAACTTAATAAATTTAATCTATTTCAATCAAATTAAAATAGGTATTTTTAATTAAGAAACACATTTATTAATTGTTTAAGAAAACACTTTTCTTAAAATTATGGAGTTTAATTAATTAATTGATTAAAATCAAGTTAAAATATAATTAATTCTAATAATAGAAAAAACAACTTTTGTAAAATTTATGTAAGGACTTAATTTAACTATTAATTTTAATCATATTAAAAAATAATTGATTTAATTTTTAAATTGACTTTAATTTAAAACTCATTTATGTTTAGAATTTAGGTTATGTTTGGACCAAACAACCCTAATCTAGTTCTACGATTACTTTAATCATGTCACCAAATAGGCTTATTTCACCCTTAAAATATATTATTCATGTATCTAAGCACTCATTATGCCCTTAAGATAACTTAACCTAATGTCTAAACACACACTTTATTATTTCTACTTTAATCATGTCACCAAATAGGCTTATTCCACCCTTATAATATAATATTCTTGTACCTAAACACTTATTATGGCTTTAAGATAACTTAACCTAGTGTTTAAACACGCACTTTATTATTTCTAATTCATTCTAGAAATAGTGGCATTAAAATTAAACACTATATTCTCCACTTATGGAGAGCATCACCGCCCTTTGTCGCCATCAACCTTTAATTTGTTGCTATTGCCAATGCAACAGTCTTCAAGGTAGTCTCCAACACTCTCTTTTTAGTCAATGTCACTTGATAAATGCTTAATAAAATATGTTTTTAGCCTTATATTTAGTGCATTTTTATTTGAGAGATTTTATTTATTTTGGTACAAATTTTGTTTTTAGTTTGTGATTAGGTCTCAATTGCTTTCATGGTTCAAAAGGAGAAGAATTTTTGGTTAAATCGGGGCAAAAAGTGGAAGAATTAGGGCTATTTTGGAGGGACAGGCTCTTGTGATGAAGGACATGTCTATGTAAGTCATGTATACAAATGTGTGAGGGACATGTAAGTCTTTATGAGTATGTATGGTTTCAAAGATGTTGTTTTGCTCATTTGAAGGTGGACATGCCTATGTAAGTCATGTACACAGGATGGCCACTACCTGTGTAAGCTTTTGGGAACATGTATATATGGGACTTTGAAGAGCTTTTGAGGGAAACAGTTATCCACACAATTATGAAGGCTAATTAAAAGATCAAAGTTTGGAGTCAAAGCTGCTTAGAAAAGTTAGAGTTCTAAACACTCCTTTAAACCCTAGGACGGTGGAAACATGAGATTACATCAAAGATCTGAGAGATAACAATTTTTCATCAAAGTTTTACGTGATTATATTAGAGAAAAGGGGATATAGAATGGATTATCTTCTTTTTAATTATTCTTCTAAAGTTTGGTTTGGCTTTGTTTTCTATATTTTTGAACTAAGTTTGTTTAGTGCCTAGGTAGGATGAACCCTAAGTTGGGATGGAACTTATGATTTAATTATTTATTAATACAATTTGATTGTTGATTTATTATGATTCAATTATGTGTTTTAACATACCGTTTGGTTAGCGTCTGAGGACGCGAGGACGGATAACGAGGACATAAATTTTTGTCCTCCTAAGTGTTTGCTTACCGAGGACAGAAATTTTTGTTCCGTCCTCAGAGGACGAGGACAGAAATTTTTGTTCTTCTCAAAACATAGGTACGAAAATTCTTGTCCTATGGACAAGAATTGGAAATGTCAAAAATAACCTCATCTT
>JANZLC010000002.1:19222932-19239313 GCA_026413385.1 Erythroxylum gracilipes | reverse complement strand
AATATTGCAACAATTATAAAAAATAATGAATTACATCTACTATTCTTATTATACTACAGGGGCATTTCCGTTATTAACACTATTTTATGTTCTGTCCTAAGTAACCAAACACATTTTTGTACTTAGGACGAAGACAATTATCTCCGTTCTGTCCACCGCAGCCAAACATCTCACTGTCTTCAATTCTTGTTCTGTTTCGTTCCGTCCTGCCCAGTCACGTCCCGTCCCAGCGTACTGAAGACGCTAACCAAACGCTGCGTAAGTCTTGAATCAATATTTCTAGAATACTATTTCAATGTATGATTTCATATGATTGAGAATAAAAACAATCTTTTTGTATAAATAGATCTACATGAAGAACTATATATAAGTTAACCTAAATCCACTGGATTAGTTTCAAACCTAATAGTGAAATTTATGAATCAAGTAATGTAATCTTAGGGGTTTAATAAGAAATGTATTTTAATCAACTAAGGATTAGTTGTTAATAATTTTGAGAAAGATATTAATATAGGATAGGAATTTTCACGGTCTAATGATCTTTAATTAAAGTGCATGATAAATTGTCAATACTTAAGAAATCTTAAGGGGATGCATCACCTTAGTACTAATTACTTAATATTGATTAATCTTAGTGTCATTTGTGTTCTTGTTTATCTTTTATGTTAGACTTTAGCAAATTTTTAATTAAATTATCATCTAGAGTTTATTACTAGTACATGTAGTCCCTATAAGATCAATACTAGATGTTCACTAACACTAGACTATAATTCGATAGGTGTACTTACCTGTAAGATCTATATGGTAGAGATCAATTATATCAATTTTTTGGAACCGTTGTTAGGGACTAGAATATTAAGAACGCCCTTTTTTTAATATAGCAGTTATTTCTCGTTTTATTTCTTTTTTACTTTTTATTTTTATTTTGTTAAATTATTTTGTCAACTCTTGTGTCTTATCACTTCTATAGGTTTTGGGGTTAGTTTATAACCCAAAGAAATCTATCTTACTTGGTTGATGAAGATCCAAAATTTGAGGGGAACACTTATAGAAATTTTCGAAGGACCTTGATTGACTTTTTGTAAGTGTCAATTATGAAATAACCACAAGTGCACGACGTAGTTGTAGCTAGTACTGATAAGTTTAGGTCAATCCCATATAGACAATAAATAGTAGCAGTTACCATTGTCTTATTATCTAATATAAGAATTTGGTTTTGATTTTTAATTAAAGAAAATAAAACTTAAGAAAATAAAATAAAATAAGCAGCAATAAAGAATAGAGAATTAAGAAATCACTAAGAAATTTACCGAAATTAGGAATTAATGTTCGGGTTTTAAATCCCCCTAAATACCCTTAATTGATTGATCTTTTATTATGTAATTGTTTTATTACACCGTGGAGATTCCTATGGTATGCTAATAACTCACTCTTGGGTCTAATAATAACTAATCTTAAGTTTATCAACTGAATTACTCAGGTTAAAGTTTATAAAATTGCTTTATCGTTTCATAAATCCTACTATTACATTTGACCTTAATATAGAGGATTTATGATATCCTATCTGTAGGGTTGTAATCAACTCCTTCCAATTATGGTAGATCTATTAACACATAGGATTTCTCAATCTCTATGTTATGAAATCAGATTATGCCCCAATATTTTGGATCTATTAGAATATATATTAAATATGTAATTGAATCACAATATATGAATACAAAAAATTACATTAATAAAAGAATCAAGATATGGTATTACACAAAACTAGGGTTCATCTAACCTAGGCACTAAAAGAGTTTAGTTATATGTGATAGAACACGAAATCAAACTTAAACAAAAAGAAAAATGAATTGAAAACAATGGGTTCATAATTCTAAATCTCCCTGATTGCCTTCTATCAAATATTCTTACAAGGTAGAGGATTGATATTGTATTCCAACCGATCTTTCAATGATTTCTTCATATTTTTCACTTCTCTGACTTAAAATTGCCCCTTTTGAATGATCTCAACCTCTATAATCAGCTCCTAATGTCTACCTCCCTTATTTGCCTCCAAAGATGTCTTTTTATGGTAAATTTTAGGGTTTTAGGAGATGCACAATTTGATACACAACCATGTACTAGACCATATACAACCTAAAAAAACCTAGAATTCGCTATTCTACATGGCCTGAGAGAAGTACACAGGCTGATGCAGGATCATGTATCCCTTCTTTGCTTCAAATCTTTGTTTTATGTCCCATATTCATTTGAATTCTTCTCCTTTAAGTTTAAGAAGGAAATTATAACCTATAAACACAATTGAAGCAAATTAAGAACCAAATATATTATAAAATTATACAATATCAAGAACAAATACATTAAATATGGGGTATAAATATGGTCAATTATGCATCTATCAGATCTTATTTATAGAGGCAGATCTAGATCAACAGATAGAGGACTTGGAACATCAGACTAATACAGAAGGATCAAAAACCATGGTAGACCAACTAAAGATGATGTTTGATTATGCTTAGGCAGACTTGACTGGGATGGAGTCCAACATTAGAGACATACTATCACCACCAATAACTTCGAGATTAAATTGAACATTATCTAGATGGTACAATAGTATGTCCAGTTCGATGGGCTTTAAGATGAGGATCCTAAAGCACATATAGCAAAATTTTGCAAACTTGTGACACCTTTAGGGTCATTGGTGCCACTAATGATACAATAAGACTTTGATTGTTTCCATTCTTATTAAGGAATAGGGCTAAGCAATGGTTAAATTCTTTGCCAAGGGGATCCATCACTATATGGAACCATATGGTGGAAAATTTTCTTTGAATGTACTTTCCACTAGTTAAACTTCCAAGCTTAGGAATGTCATCATTTCCTATGCATAGATCAATTCAAAAACTTTATATGACATATATGAGAGACTTGTTCCCACATCTTGGTTTACCATCACAAATGCATATATATAGACATTTCATAATAGGATAAATTAAATTATGAGGTAGATGATTGATGTAGTAGTTAGGGGTACTCTGAAACAGAACATTAGAAGCAACTAAGAACCATGTTGAAGATATGGAAATAAATAACCATTAGTGGTGCTCATCTTGAGCATAATCTAGCAAGCTAGTAGATGTATATAATGTAGATGCAATTACAGTGTTAGGTTGAAGCTCGAAGCAAGAAATTAAACGGACTAATAATTAATACTTAACTATTCCAGATAATGTAAAGTGAGGTATATGGGCTAGAGCATTCAGGTCAATAATGTCAGGCATTGCAAGTGATGGTAAACCCTAACCATATGGATTATATAGGGAATGCTCCTAGACCACAAAATAATCCTTATAATAATACATACAATCCAGGATGGATGAATCACCCAATTGTCTCTTAGGGGAATCAAGGGAAACCAAGAAATAACCCTCCACCAGGATTTTAACAACATCTACCTTAAGAAAAGAAGCCAAGCATAGAAGACCTAATTATGGCTAGATTTATTCAAACTTTAGAGGCAAAATTTCAAGCTATTGAAAGCTTATTAAGATATCAAGAGGCTTTTATACATAACTTGGAAACTTAAATTGGTTAACTTGCAAAATTAGTTTCTGAAAGACAACAAGGAGTTTTCCTACTCACACAAAGACAAATTCTAAAGAACATGTGATGACAATAAACCTCCTTTTTCTTTTAGTTTGCAAATATCTAACCATTTTTTTTTCTTTTTCTTTACTTCCTTTTCATTGCATCCTATCTATAGAAATTTCCTAAGCATCCTTTCTATGCTATTGACGATAGCTCGAGGAAAAACCAAACAATGTACAATTTTAAATATTAGGAAGGGATTAATGGAAATTTTAAAGAAAATTTTCAAATTTCTTAAACTTATTATAATCTTTATTGTTTATTCTTATTGATTGACATCCCAATTTAATTAAAATATGTCCAGAACAGTTTAGGTTATTTAATTAAAATATGAAAATAGGATTAGGATTTTTTTATAAGCCATTATTTTTAGTAGTCATTAAGATAGTTAATTTGGATAAAAATTGCGTATTATTAACACACATTAAGCCTAAATGTGAGTTTTTGATCCTAAAAGAAAATATATCACTATATTATGCTCTATTATTCTTTTTTGAATGTGTATCATACCTAATTGGATGATTATAAGTTTACTTTTGTCATTCATGTTGAGACCATATTGTTAAACTAGAGCATTAAAATGATCCAAGTTATTTAGATTTAACCATTTATTTTGGCCTATTTTCTTTATCTACCATATTTTATCCCTTAGGAGTAAATAGTTTTTAGACTTAATCTTTCTTTTGATTGATTATAACCATATTGATAGTCGATTACCCTATTTTTTTGAAAAACTTTTCATCGATCTTTGAACCCTGAAGTATTCGCATTTACTTAATTACTTGAAACTTAGATTATATTAAATAATTTTAAAGAAAAGGTCTAATGAGCTTATGATTGTTGGTATATAGTGTTTGTTAAATTTGTTTCTTGAGTGATTTATTGTTATTACAATTTTATACTATATCCAAAGTTACTTAAATTTCAAGTTCAAAATTATTTATTGTGCGCACATCAATTGAAAAAAAAGAGAATAAGAAGAAAGAGAAAAGAAAAGAGAGATTGAATAATAAGAAGAATTGTTTTTGTGCTAATGAAAATTTTTCTTAAAGGACCTATACTATAAAGAACCAAGTTTTGAATAATTTTTTTAAATGTAAATTCCTTTCAATTATACCCACCGGGGGCGGATCTAGATTTTTTTTTGAGTGGGGGTAAAATTTTAATAAGAGAAAAATTTTATTTTTAATGGGGGCAAAATTTTAATGAGAGCAAAATTTTATTTTTTTGTGAGGGCAAAAACTTAAAATAATTATTTTTTTGCATGAAATTTTTTGGAGGCAGTGGGGGCAAGTGGCATTGTAGCTCCATCCCTGATACCCACCATACATTTACCTAAACCCCATTACACCTTGTTTAAAAGACCTTTTGACATTTTTCTATTTTATTTATCAGTGGTGGAGATGTGATTTTATTGCAAGGATATGGCTACGAATACTCTTATCTATTGATAAAAGAGTTTTTTTTAATATATATTTTCCATCCTAAAACTTTGAATGAATTGAGTGGATCCTTTGTAAGGGTGTGAAATTATGTGCTTTTCATTAAAAAAGATTATTAATGTGATTATTATTGATATTGGCTTATGAAAGTTAGTTTTAGGGTAGTTGAAGTCTAATTGTAGGCTAATTTGGTTCATTTGATATGTTAATTTAGAGTGTGAATGGATAGGTTGAGGTTAATAAGGGATTGATGTTTTAAAAGTCTAATGAATTGGATTATGATTTGCTTAAGGAAAAGTAAAAACTTAAATGTGAGAAATTTGAAAAATGCTTAATATAGTATAATTTTAGCCCATTTTGCTTGATTAATTGAGAGCTTTAATTGTTTTTATACCTATTTTGTTTTTAGTGTGTTATTAGATCTTAACTGCCTTTATAGATTAAAAAGAGAATAATTCAGGTGAAATCAAGACAGAAAATGGAAGAAGTAGAGCTATGTTAGAGGGACACATCTATTTGATAAAGGACACGCTTGTGCAAGTCATGTGTCCCAACCATGTGAGGGACAATGTAAGGCCTTGTGAGCATGTATGACTTCTAAGACGGATGCAGGTAAGTCGGATGCACCTATATAAGTCATGTATGTGGCTATCTCCACTACCCATGTAAACTTCTGAAAATATGTATACGTATCACTTTGAAGAGCTTTTCAGGCACACGAATATGCATATGGACATGTGATTGACCATGGCCACCCTAGAAACCCTAATTTCACACTATAAAAGGCAATTATGAAGGCTAATCAAAAGAGTTGAAGTTAACAAAAAAAAATTGGATTTCTAAACACATTTATGAACCTTAGGACAAAAGAAACATGAAAATGACATTAGAGATATGATAAAGAACACTCTTTCATGCAAGTTTTTGGGGATTAGATTAGAGAAAATGAGATATAAAATGGAATCTCTTCTTTTTAATTATTATTTTGAACTTCTGGTTTTGGTTTTTTATATGTTTATAAACTAATTTTATTTAGTGCCTAGGTAGGATGAACTTTAAGTTAGGATGGACCTTGTGATTTTACTCTATATTTAATAAAATTTGATCATTGATTCATTTTGGTTCAACTGTGTGTTTTAAGTATTGAATTAATATTTTCAAGATATTATTTCAATGTATGGTTTCATATAATTGAGATTGATAAATTCTTTTATATAAATAGATCTACCATAATTGAAAGGAGTTACATGTAAACCTAGAGAAATGTTGGTAGAAATCCTCTAGATTAGGGTCAAACCTAATAGTAAAATTCACGAGTTGAGTAAGTAATCTTAGGGGTTTTAACTAGAAAGAGATTTCAGTTAATCAGTTGAAGCTTAATTGTTAATAGTCTTAAGAAAGATATTAATATGGGACATAAATTTCCACATTCCACTAATATCTAATTAAAGTGAATCATAAATTGTTAAGAAATCTTAGGGGGATACATAAGTTAGGTACTAGTTATTGGATATTAATTAATCTTAGTTTTATTTGTGTTCTTGTTTGTTATTTATGTTATAATTTATATTATTTTTAATTAAACTTTTAACCTATTTTGTTGGTTAGATAATAGAAAAGAGGTTATTACTTGTACTTGTAGTCCGTATAGGATTGAAACTTAATATTCACTAACAGTGTACTATAGTTTGATAAGTGCACTTGCTTGTGAAATCTACAAGGTAAAGATTAGCCATATCATCATATCTTCATTTGAATCAAACAACTTCTAGCGATCTCCATAGGAGCTCCTTTTCGCACACATCTTCTCTCCTTACATGCAACCGTAAATTGCCCTTAATTGCTGCAAGTAACAACCACCACATTTTAGTTTTCTTATCGTGCCTTTACAACACTACATGTTTCATATGCTTATTCTCTAGTTGCACTCACCACCAATAAGACATCACCATGGTGGCTAGCTCACATCTCCACCGCCAACAGTAATTCAAAACTTAACCAAAGCATAATAAAACTCCCAGTAAGAGATCAATAAACACTGACCAACCATCATAACAAAACCTGATGCTTTATAGTTCTCAACCACTGATTCACTAAGGAAGGAATTAGTGTATGGATTTCTAAAAACCCAAGTTACTTAAGCAACTCTCATAACCGCAATCAATAACTACCAGAAAATTAATAAATTGTTTTGTGGTTATGTAAATTTTGAATTTCCAAAAATTATAGTTTGCATAGGAACTTTTCAATTCTTATTAAAATTTAATTTGATTTAATATCTTTAAGGTTTCACAACTTTCATCGTAAGTTTTTCAACTTTTGGGTTTTTAAAAACGTTAACCCTTTAACTTTTTAGATTTCTTAAGTCTTTGGCTTCAAGTTTCTAAAATTATAATCTTATTATAACTATTTGTAAATTTCCAGTTTTAATCAAATCTAATTTGATTGTAGGGTTAGCAAACTATTTATGAACTAATCTAAGTTTACGATTTAGGGTGTACAACTTTTTCAATTTCAATTCCATAATTATTCAATAACAATCAAACAAGTTTAACCAAATTATAAAATTAAAGATGACTCTAATACCACTAATGGAAAATTGGGACAGGATCCATTCATAAACTCAAGAAATAAATACAAACTTTTTGTTTGATTTCTTAAAAGCTAAGATCATTTAAATTATATAACATGATTAAGGCTTTAAACATGATAAAGTATAAATCATAATTCTTACCTTATTGTAAAGCTTGATCATTTTCTTATCGTTTCCCTCAAACCATTTCTAGAATTGGCTCATCATAAATATTGTTGTACACGTGTCCGGCCTCCAATACTATTCATAGAACATGTAAAGGGTTAGGTAAAAAGTAATAGCTCTTTTAGAGCCCAAACCTATTTAAAATAAGACTTGGACCTTTTTAGTAATTTAATTAAAGTAAAATTCAATTTTAATTAATTTATAATTAGTTATAATTAAATACTAGTTGAGCCTAAATGAGATATAGTATCTTATATTGGTCTTTATTTATTGAATGTACTGTATTCCTAAAATTTCTTAAATATTACAGTTAAATCTAACTTGATTAAAATACTTTTTTCTCTCTTCAATCCATTCTTTTTACGTGACCTATTAGGTCATAAATATGTTGGCAATGGAAATACATTATAACCTTAAATCATATTAGAATTAGATAAATCAAACTCCTTTAATTCATATTTAATTCTCTAATTAAATAATTCATATCCATAAATCAAAATTGGAGTCTAACTATGCATCATGAATAAAATATTTAGGAATGTCAAAGTAGATTTAACTAACCGTTTTGTTTATGATTTTTTTCTTATAACATAATCCTTTGATCATATAATATTTCAATTAGACATAAAGTATAGAAATAATATCTACTATATTTGAGTCTAATCAAATTAGTTCTCCACCATTTGTAATTGACTCTATCTATAATATTTAAAAACTATTCTCTAATTTTTATTTTACCTTGGTAAAGTATTTATTGAATCAATACTAATTAAGAAAAAGAGAACATTATTCTTAATCACTTTAGGGTGATGAATCATATATTAATCACTCAGCTACCTCTATATAGTTCATACTATATTTGATGAATGTCGATTGAGCTACCCTTAACTAAAATAGGTCATAAGTTGTATTAAAAATATATCAATCCCTATATGAGATACTTTGGAGATCTTAAGTTAAAAAATTACTTATACAATAATGACAACAAGTATTTTCATATAAATGCAAATAATGTGGAAAATTTAAGGAATCTAAATATCTACTGACCTTGCATACAAAGTATCCTCAAAGTGTTCTAGTTGATATGAATGAATAATCAAAGATAAGCAAAAAAGGACACATGTCCTGGATGAGATGACAAATGGCTAAGGGTGTTAAGAATTATTTTATCTTAAGTGTCCCTTATAATATATTATTACTTATCGTATGGTTAAGGTCCCATTTTAGGGATACAAAAATATTATATGTAAGAACTATCATTCCAACTTAAAATTAATTTACCACTTTACCATTATTAGAAAATAATGTGAAAAATGGGATTCTTATATAAGGTCACTTCAGTGAACTTTTTCTCTAATAAGCACTCACATATTTATTTAACTATCTCTATACTTTAGTCTATAATTCTTCCCAACAAAGAAATATAATGTATGCTATTCTTTTTATGCTATGTTATCTAATCTTAATAAAATAATAACTAGGAACAAATTATAGATAATACATAAATCCAATATGAATTTCATAATTATAATCCTATCATAATTTAATTTGTAATGTGTATTTACCTCATGGACTTTATAATATACATCTAAATATGTATAAGATAAAGAATACCTTTAAATAATTATATAACTAAACTATGACTAACAGATTGATTGTCGGGTATAAGCCAATAACTAAATGTCTTCTCGATTGATTGATAAAATAGTTCTTAATAATTTTAGTCAAAGAATTAAACAAAGAAATGATCTCTCTAAGACAAGAATATTACAAATTAAAATAAACTTTATCATAACCATAATTAAAAATAGTAACAAACCAAAATTTAGAAAGAATATATCGTATTACAAGAATATTGAATGTTAACTAATAAATTTTTATTTAGCAAAACTAGATAAAAATTTGGAAGAAAAAAAGGACTTATATATGATAATTCCAACAAACCAAAATATTTTTAAAAGCAATTTGTTTATCAAGAAGCACTTTAATAATTCTAATAACATGTTTATGAAATTTCATTTTTCCATGTAATACAAAAATATATTTATTATAATTATAATTAATACTTCTATTATCAAATAAATTAGACAAATATATTAGACTTGTATATCTTATAAACCTTCGTGGTTTTGGTAATGAATTACTTTAACTTAAAAAAAGAGTATACAAATATTTGAAATAATCAATTATGAGCATAATGAACTCAAACTATAATTATAAACATATATTAATAAATAAAATTGAAAGTCTGGAAGGATGTAGTTTCGCAAAAGTCCTATTCTACCGCAGTTGCTTTGAATTGTTCCTATTGGTTGCTTAATACAAAGCAATTGTATTAACAACTGTTAATTTTCAGAATTATGGAAACAGAAAAATTAAACATGTAACAAATAAATTAACAACCAAAATTTGGTAACGCAGTTCGGCACACCTGACCTACATCTACGAGACCCTCACTCAGCTTAATCAACTTTTATCGTGATACAATAGTTTTACCCAAGGCTTTATTGAGCCGACACCACACAACTCTTGGCACTATATCTACTTGTACTCACACCCCGTGAAAGTATTTTATTCTTAATAACACGACCACCTTGTTCTAACCTCAATAGAAGATTTTTACAACAATAAACGATAATAAAGATGAAAATAAAAACTCAAGTGATTGAAACAAAAGTAACATAAACAAGGAAACACTTGAGATAAAAATACTATCCTAAATATCCAGCTTCAGCAACCGAAAGTGTGGGAAGTTGTAGATTAACATTTGCTATGAACCTTTGATTATAATCACTGAACAGTCCACGCATAATAGCTCCAAAAATTCATCAATTGGATAAGTGTTTCACTACTGAAACATCACAAAATATAGCTGCGCATTTGACAAATTTACTGCACATTTTTCCCTTACCAAAATGATGAAATAACTATTAAAAAAAACACAAATTTATGTAGAAAACACAGCTGCCAAAAATAGCTTAAATCACTAAAAATTTGTTGTGTCTCTATCTGAAATTATTGACGTGCATATCCAAATAAATCCTATCAGGATTCAACTTTAAGTAGAATTCCATTAAATCCTATCTTATCCAAGATAGAGAAATCATATCCCAAGTAAACTTCTTATGACATATGACATATTAAAAATATCTAACAACAAATAATGTCCAAAATAATTAATTAGATATCTTAGCAAAATATCTTAACAATCTCCCCCTTTTTGACATTATTTGTCACATATAAGAACTCCCCCTAAACACGAGAATTGGACACTCCCCCTAAATTGAATGGTTTCCAACAAAGCATAAAATATTAGCGGCTGAATAAATATGTTTCTATCTCTCCCTTGGGACAAAACAATGCCAAAACACAAAATATCAGCAGTTGAATAAACAAGATGCGATCAATCTCAGCAAATAAGGACACATAAAAATTAGCAGTAGGTGCAACGGAAGAATCATAAGCTCGTAGTGTAGCAGTAGAAGGCTAAGATGACAATTTATCATCAATCAAAATACTAGCCAACATATCTTTACTCACATTAAAGTCATCCGCATACGACTGATTAAATTCATAAACCCCAAAAATGCATTCAACGAATCATAATCAAACTTAATCAAACTCCCCCTCACATAAACCATATGAAAGTATAAAGTTATATCATCCAACACTTACTTATCCAAATCATAATAAAAATCTCACACCAACTTAGCATCAAAATGTTGTGGAAATAAAGAAGCATGTAGCAAATTCCTCTCAGTCAACAAAGCATCCAAATTAAATTGTTTATACTTAGTTAAATTTATAGGATGATCAAGAACAAACCCAGTTGATGCAAAAGTATCCCATCGTTATTGGGTTATCGAGGATTAAAATTTAGGGGATGAACTTGCTTTACTTAGAAGCCAACAGGATCAAACAAAATATATGAATTAGCTTCTTCCTTGCAAATTTAACTATTGTTGCCATCTCTTCTTCAAAGAGTTTCTTAAATTCCTCAAGTGTGAAGTTGGCAAGACAAACCCCCCACCATGACTCAATTGTAAAGTCAACAAGTTCTGTAAACAAAAATTCTTTAGTAATTGACTTTATCAACTTCCGCATACTTTTCTGAATAGCTTAGATCTGCACTTGTTCATAATGTCAATAAACTCATTTCTATCAATTCCATTAAGACACAAGACATTGACAACACTAAAATTTAGGTTTCTATCGTAAGGTTTCTCATTTCTCATGACCTCTAAGACAAAGTTTCTTGAAGTCTTTTTGGAAGATTCTCCTATGGGCATTGTTCTTTTATCTCCTTTAAAATTAGTTGTTCTTCGATTTTCACCACACCGAACTGCATATAACCAAATTACTTCAATCCACTCCCTTCCATATAGTGAAGAATCATGACGTATGGGTTCATCTAATCCATTAGACAAGGCTTTTGATATCTCATCAACAAGTGCACATAAATATATTCTAGAAGTAAATATTTTCACAAAACATCTTAAAGCATTGTTGTCATTTACAACCTGGAGACCATTATTGTATAGGCACAAAAGCATCTAAAGATTGAAGATTATTGCTTCTATAGAGAGAAAAAAATTCCATCCATTATGGCATCCAAGAAAGTAGACGAAAGACTAGTTACATCTAAAGCTAGAAAACAGGTAGGATTTTTATGAATCAGGCCACTCATGACAGTAGCTGCAAGTGAAAATACACCTCTTCCAAAATCTTTTGCTCTTTTAAAGATGATACATAAGCATTGTGGCAACATATTCTCCTCAAATCCGTATACATAGGAACTATATTCAGTGAAAGAATATTGTCTAAACTCATACAGCCCATGATATAGAGAGAAACTAGGATAAAGCTTGAAAAACTCTAATCATAGAAAACTCGAATCTTTCTTCAGATCTTCAATCAATCATCAACATTTTCTCGAAATAACTGAAACAAAACTCTCAAATCATTAAGAAGAGCCTCATTTTCACATCAAATATAATATTCAACACATAAAGAAAAAGCCAAACACACATCAATCACTTGAACCTTATAAAACCTATTAATTAAAAACTCAGAAAGCCTAGACGTTAACTCTTTTAAACCTCTTTTCTTTTTTACTTACTTCAATAAGCGTCAACGTTATAAAGCACTAATCTTACCTATCACATTCTTAATAGGATGAACCCATCTAATTTGTGATGGAAGATCTTTGTTGAAATCATGTTTCCTTGTTTTCGTTATCCACCAAGTATATTTTTGCATCAGATGTCTAATTGGTTTCTTCCTCAGAAGCAACCAACTGATCCTCTATCTAGTTGGTTTCTTTTTTGGAAACAACTAACTGTGGATCTAGATAGTTTTTGAAACGAGGCAATCTATCCATGCAAAGAATGCCTCTACCAATTACCATTGCTTTCTTCCCATCACCAAATGTGACGTGATCATCCATACAACTTTGATAATCCATCAAGTAACTTCTTTCACCTGTCATATGTCGTTAACCCACAATCAAAATACCATCTAATGCAGGAAGTGCCACACACTTTCTAACCCAAATCTCCTTTGGTGACTTCTCCTGCTGAAAGTTCTTTGAAGAATATTTGAATTTTCTGTTTTGAGCATTATGGAATAGAATTTGTAGTAGTTTGTAAAAATTTGGCCTTATGTGACCCTTTAAACTAAAAAAGTGACATGTAGGCACAAACTTTCTGCTTCTTTTTCATATTTCTCCTTGCTTACTTGATCTTTCTTTCTTGAAAAATCTAACTTCACCATTTTGCTCATTATTCATTTGAGAACGTTCACCTTTGTATCTAACACCTTGAAATCCTCTTTGTTTTTGCCAATTTCTAGTAACTCATCTTGCTTCTCGGTACTACCATTCAACATTCTTATTACTTTCTTTGTATTAAATAGCTTTAGCTTGATTTCATTAAGTTCATCTTTTGTTGACAGTAGCCTCCTCTCTAGATCTTGAATGACATCCTTCATAGTTGAATTCTCCTTCTTTAGCTTCTCATTTTGCTTACACATTTGCACCCATTTGGCATACATTAATTGATAAACCTTACAAATATCTTCCTTTCTAAATTTTGAGTCGTTGTCATCGCCGTCATAATCCAAATTTGAGTTTAGAACTAAAACATTTATATTTTTATCGTAAGTTTCTTCACTGATTGTTACTAAGGAAGCAATTGTTTAAGGCAACCAATGCAACATGATTACTCACAATTTCTTCTTTGCTGCTGTACTCACTTTCAAATTCATTTTCACTCTAAATATTGGTGTAAAGCTTGTCTTTTCTCCTTTTAAGAGTGTTAGCACATTCCGCATATATATGTTTGAAACTTTGACACTCATGATATTGTATCTTCTTTTCTTTTGCTTATTGTTTGAAGTTATTATTGGAAGAACTACCACCATTCTATCTGAATTCAAGTCTATCTTTTTTCACCTTCTTTAGCCACTTGTTGAAATTTCTTTTTAGCGATACCACATCATCATTTTCATCAAAGTCGTCTCCTAAATCATTCACGGTTTTACCAACCTTAGCTTGCAATTCTAATCCTTTGTTCTTCTCGTGCTTATCTCTCAACAAATTCATCTTAAAGTTTGTAAGAGTCCCAATCACTTTATCCAAAGATAACTCATTAATGTCATGGGTTTCTTCAATGGCTGTAATTTTCAGTATGAATCTAGGAGGCAATGATCTCAATGTTTTCTTGACGAGTTTAAGATTTGAATACTTCTTCCCAAGTTGATGTGATTGATTTGCAATATCACGAAGTTGTTCATGGAAGTATCTAGTAGTATCACTTTCCTCCATCTTAAGCTCTTTAAATCTAGTGGCCAATATCTGAAGTTTCAAAGCTATCATTGATTTTTGTCCCTCATGTATTGTTTGCAGATTATCCCATGCTTCTTTTATTGATTCACAGGCTGATATCATAGTAAAGCAACCTTCATCTACTGCACTGAAGATAGCGTGCATTGCTTGAGAATTACCAAGCGCTCCCTCTTCTTCAGCTCTTGTCTATTAAGATAGATTTTTAAGAATCACTTCTTCCTTTCCATCAATCATCATTGGATATGTCCAACCATTCAAAACCGACATCCGTGCTTTGGTTCCTTGTGCTTAAATAAATACTTTCATTCGTGATTTCCAAGTGGGGTAATTAGAACCATCTGGTAATGGTGGCCTAGTGATTAATGCCCTTTCTTTGGTAGCCATAATTGCGAAACATCGATCTACGCCAACTTGACGCACCTAGTTTTGATTAGGTGAACCAAGCTCTGATACCAATTGAAAATCCCAAATGATGTAGTTTCAAAAAAATCTTGTTCTGCTATAGTTGTTTTGAATTATTTTTGTCGGTTGCTTAATACAAAACAATTGTGTTAACAATTGTTAATTCTTCATAATTAAAATGCAAACGGAAAAATTAAACATGCAACGAATAAATCAACAACAAAAATTTGGTAACGTAGTTCGACACACCTGACCTACGTCTGCAGGGCCCTTACCTAACTTAATTAACTTTCACCGTGATATAATAGTTTTATCCAAGACTTTACTAAGCTAACACTATTTAACTCTTAACACTATCCACTCATACTCACATCCCATGAAAGTATTTCACTCTCAATAACATGACCACCTTGTGCTAACCTCAACAGAGGATTTTTGCAACAATGAACGATAATAAAGATGAAAATAAAAACTTAAGTGATTGAAACAAAAGTAACACTTGAGATAAAAACACTCCCCTAAATATGTAGCTTTAGTTACTGGAAGTGTGGGAAGTTGTAGAACAACATATGCTATAAACTTTTGAGAATAATCACTAAATAGACCACACATAATAGCTCCAAAAAGTCATCAATCGGATTTTACCACCGAAACATCACAAATAAAGCTAAACACTTGACAAATTTACTGCACGTTTTTCCCTCACAAAATGATGAAGCAGTTGTCCAAAAATACATACATTTATGCAGAAAATGCAACTGTCAAAGATAGTTTAAATCACCAAAAATCTATTGCATCTTTATCTAAAATTATTGACGTGCATATCCAAATAAATCCTATCTTATCTATGATTCAACTTTAAGTAGAATTCCACTAAATCTTATTTTATCCAAGATAGAAAAATCACATCCCAAGGAAAGTTCTTATGATATATGACATATCAAAAATATCCAACTACAAATAATGCCCAAAATAATTAATTAGATATCTTAGCCAAATATATTAACAAAAATAGTAAATTTTTTTTGATATAAATATATGTTAGCAATTGACGAGGTAAACCTAGTAGACTTCTGCTTCTACTATGATTTAGTTTTGTACTTGGAGAAAATGTGATTGAGTCATAGATATTTCAGGATTAAAAAGTGACAGTTGTTGTAAATTAGGAGGATGAAAAGTGCAATTTTGTGGTTGGGACAACTATAGTTTATGTAACGCCCCAAATTAGGGGTTAGAATATTAACGGAAATTATTACATATGTGCTTAATTGTGCAGAAGTATTTTGG
>JANZLC010000002.1:19174067-19191992 GCA_026413385.1 Erythroxylum gracilipes | reverse complement strand
TGACCTAATGTGTTTGGATAAAGATGGGCTTAATTATGTTTTGAAATGAGTAGGTATTGGATTAAAGGCATTAAATGACTTAGAAAATGCAAAAGAAAAACTAATGTGGATAGTAAGGAAGTAACCATGTGAGGAATTAAAGTGGGGGATCCTATAGCTCAAAGGGAATGATATTATGTTTATACACTTATGTGGTGGTGTATAATTATAAAATTTAGGTTAAGTAGTAATCTCATTTTATGTCTTTAATGTATAAAGGCTCAGGAGTTAGTAATCAAGGAGCTTGTACTGAGAATTTTTGAAGGCAAAGTAGTGCACACCCTCTTTTAAAGTGAGTTGGGGAAACCATATTTCTCAAATACGATTAGAACATCCTAAGACGAGCATGATGACTTATATGTAAATTTTGAATGTAGCACCCCACTCATGCAATGACTCGAACCTGACATCGATGGTGATATCCGAGTCCATGCCTCGCAAGGGTGGCTTGCTAAAGCACTCAAACATTCCAAAAGTTGGTATACATTTTTTTTGAACACAATAACATATTTTGTGGAAATCAATATTCAAATTTGGTCCCACTTTCATTCATAAACATTTTCAATCACACCATATAATCAATAGGATTTCAATAGCCAATTGGCCCTTTTCACCAATACATAACAATTGAGTCATTTTAAAAATACAAATTTAAACAAAAGTTGCAGAATAACAATTCAATACAAAATAGAGGAATGCAATGTAGACGCGAACTGATCCTGACCTTTAATCTTCACTTGAAAGCTGTAAGTATGCTCCCTTTGGCCTAATGGGGTATTCTTCTGAATCCTGAAAAATATTTACAAATTTTGGGTGAGTTTTGCGAACTCAGTGAGTGACCATCTTCGATGGCTCAATCATCACATAACACATACCATTCACATAATTCACATCAATTCGTTAACAATCATAATGAATCACATGAACTTAATCAGTCATTTTACATATTACATTCAGAAATCATTCAAACCATTAAAATCATTCATATCATGAATATGCAGTGCATGTGAGACTCTCTTTCCATTTGTTATTTTGTTGTGACCGAGTGCCTAAACTGTCCCGTATCCATTGGATACCGGGCTCATTGATAACTATCCCATGTTGGGCTCATTAACATTGAGCCTGAGGCTCTGAATCACTTTTAAGCTCTAGGCTCTGAATCACACGTTGAGCCTGTAGCTCTGATCGGTGGCTACTCTAGTCATAACTTCCATTATGATTCATGCATGCATGCAATGGAATGCATCACTCACAATTGCATATCCTATTCAAACACTTTCTCATCTCATCAGATCTTAGTCCGACATTCCACATTGTAGTGGAGAATTCACAATTTCATTTATATACGAAAACAAATACACATTTAACAATCACTTTCACATACAATTTGCACTTCAATAACTCATTCATATATCACGGTCATCGGACCTTCATTGTTTGGAATTCAACAATCAAGTCACCTTCATAATTATTCATGTCTACTCAATTCATAACATAAACAAACAAACAATAAAGTAAGACCATCTAGGTCTACTCAGTACGCTCCAGATTCGCATTTGCTATCAAATTCTAGGAACGCCTGAATGTGAACACTTGACCTGCACAGCATATTTATGCAAAACACCCATTTCACTCACATTAACAATGGCAAACTTATAAGCATTTATTTATGAGCAATTGTATACATGGACTATGTACAATGCATGCCCAATGACAATCTCATGTATTTTACCAACTTCATAACTTATGCCCATTTTCATTTCATAATTCAACCACTTAATCATGCGAATAATATTACCCCTGAACATATTCATACCTTTGGTACTTTGATGTCTACAGTTCATTCACCAATTTATCCTTAATAACTTTCTATTTTAATCCCCTACTGAAAACATGACATCATCTCTCTCTCTCTTGGGGAAAACAAAGCATATATGTCTTTATCACTTCAAAATTTCTGTGCTCTTCTCTTGTATGTATTCAATGATCTTTCTACTCAAAATCATCTCTACACCATCATATCACATAAGAATCCCCAAATATGTACAAGACAACACATCTGAAATTTTATCTAGTTTGTACTGTATTCCATGAAAATGACCACTTTTTTTCATGACTATTTTATGTCAGATAAATCATCCATTTTTATCTCATATTCAAACTTCTCATAAGGATTAACTTGATACTTATTCATTAAAACTCCAAAATCTTCAACCATCACAAAGCCCTAACTTTCATGTAACTCACGTACTTCATCTACATGGGGTTTGGATTAGGTGTTGATGAGGCAAAAGAAACAATTGACAAAGTGGTAATAGTAGAAGATAAGGGTAAGTATAGTTTAGTTTTGGTAGAGTTTTTGATAACTCACGTACTTCATCTACATGGGGTTTGGATTAGGTGTTGTTGAGGCAAAAGAAACAATTGAAAAAGTGGTAATAGTAGATGATAAGGGTAAGTATAGTTTAGTTTTGGTGGAGTTTTTGATGAAAAACTCTGTGTTGAAGATACACTAAAGAAAGAAACTTCAAGAGAAAGAAATGAAGGCAAGTACAACAACCTGTCTTTCAAAGTTATTTAAAACTCAACTTTTAAAGTTGGGACACTTGTCCAATTCTTAGCCACTTATCCACTTCCAGATTTTTCCATGATACATCATTTCGGCTCAACTTTGCATGTTCTTTCAGACCCTAATACTTAAGTTATTTTGCAACACTTTCTTCTAAAAACTTGTTCCCCTATGTCTTAAGTGTCTAATGACACCAAAATCATTCAATTTGGTTTAGCGATTTAAAAGATATACTTCAAATATTTTTGGACTGCTTTTGTCCAAAACAGTATACTATGCACAACTTCCATCTGAAATTTATTAGAGACTGAACTAGCTTCCAATTTCTTATACCATTTGTAGCTCCATGTCTCTAGTTTACCACAAAAACAACATCATCTCATTTGGATCAGTAAAGCTCCAGAAAGCATCAAAATACCGAAGTATGTTTAGTAGAATAACATCAGATCATATTACTTAAGAGCACACTCATTGTACCTGTCCCACTCAACTAATCTTTCTTTATTCATTTCAGATAGCTATGATTCTTAGGGGAGATGAAGATCAATGGCTTATGAATCAAATGGTTCAAGAATCAAGTCATTTGGATGTCTAGAGAAGAAATTATGGTCAAAAGAAGCAAACATGTTTATGACCTCAATCAAAATGAACCTGTTTCAGGGAAACAGAAATAACTCTCTCTACAGATATCGGTTTAAGGTGTTCTTTACATGGTGAAAGAAAACTTCAAGATCTACAACTTTTATAAAGACCTCAAAGAACAATTTCATTGTCTGAAGGGTAGAAAATGGATCAGACGATGCATGATGTCATTATGAGACGATGGTGGCGTCATCAGACGATACAAGATTGAGAAAATTTCTATAACTTTCCCTACAGATATTGAATTGAGGAGTTCTTTATATGGTTGGAAAGAGGACTTCAATATCTATAACTTTCATGAAGACCTTAAAGACCAATTCCATCATCTGAAGGATCAAAAATGGAACAGAAGAAGTGGATGAAAAGTGTTGAGACGAAGTGGATGAACAGTAACTTTGTCTTAGATGAACAGTGTTGAGACGAAGTGGATGAACAGTAACTTCATCTTAGATGAACAGTGTTGGAACAAAGTGTATGAACAGTAACTTCATCTTAGATGAACAATGTTGAGATGAAGTGGGTGAACAGTGTTGAGACGAAGTGGATGAGCAGTTACTTCTTTTTAGATGAACAGTGTTGAGACGAAGTGGATGAACAGTAACTTCGTCTTACTTTTTTTCCAGAACGTCTTTACTTCAAAAGATCATAACTTTTGACTCTGATGTCCAAATGTTTCATGCTATATATCGTTGGAAAGGTAAAAGAAAGATCTACAACCTTTCAGAAGGAAACTTTGCCAAAAACTATTTATATCAATCCTAAATTTGCTCCTAAATTCCAAAGATGAATTTTCCATTCTTACACCAATGTACTGCACCCAATTCTTAACTTCATGACAAGTTTTGAGACTCTTAGAGGTATAATTAAAATTCAATGTCTTCATATAAAATGTATCCATATATTTCTAGTTTAATCCAAATAAAGAATCATTTCATTTAGATCACTAGAGAAAAAGTTATGACTAACAGACCGAAACACACTCAGTGAACATTTTCCAAATCATCTACCAATTTCATTTCCAAGTCTTTCCTTGTCCCAATT
Source organism: Erythroxylum gracilipes (assembly GCA_026413385.1). NCBI lineage: Eukaryota > Viridiplantae > Streptophyta > Magnoliopsida > Malpighiales > Erythroxylaceae > Erythroxylum > Erythroxylum gracilipes. Next base: position 19,187,701 of record JANZLC010000002.1, on the reverse strand, counting down.
GTTGGACCCCAAACCTTTCTGTAAGCTAAGACTATTAAATAAGAATTATTGGCAATTATTCATGTGTAGAAAAGAGGAAAATCCTTGAAATTGAAAAGAAATAGAAAAGATAGTTAGTTACAAGGTGGATTATATGTGAAATATTAGAAGTTAAAAGCTAGAAAATGTAAGTTCATTGAATATGCTCTGGTGTTTTAGCCATAACTTGATCTCTAGTTATCAAAATGAGATGATTCTTAATTTTGATTAAATTAGAGACATACAACTATAAATTGTATGATGAAATCAAGTTTTGATTCAATCTCTAAGAAAGTCAATTTTCAGATGGATATTATGCGTAGGATAATGTTTTAGTATAAGAACAGTCTGAAATTTTGGGAGTATAACTCTTAGACTATGGAACCAAATTGAATGATTTTAATGTCATTAGAAAATTGAGACAGTGAGGAACATTTGTCTAGAAGGAAGTTTTTGCAAATTCCTTCAATTTCATGATTAGAAAATGTCTTGATTCCTTGAAAGAATTAAGTATGAATTAAATGAATTTTATGGTCTTAATGGAGTATTTTGTGAAATTAATTAGCATGTTAATGGGATTTAATTAACATGTTAATTAAAGTAAGATTAAATGATATGAATTTAAGGTATTAAGGTGGTAAATGGCATGAGGGGCAAAATGGGAAGACAACTTAAGTTTTTAAGTTATTAGGCTAATAAGTAAGGGCATTATAGACATTTTAGCAACATAAGTGGTATAAAAGGGAACAAATGAGGTGTGTCTTACATTAGAAATGGGAGGGAACGAAAATGAGAGGAGAGAAGAGAGAGAAGGTGTCGTGAAAGAGGGAAAGAAGGAGAAAAAAAGAAGGGCAAGCTAGGGTTCCACTTTTCTAAGCCTGCAAGGGTGGTTTTCTAGTGATTCATGAAGGAAAAACATGGAAGAAGGTAAGGGCTTCCTTATGAACCAAGCAACTCCTCTTTTGGGTGGAGATCCAAGTGATGATGGAATTAAGAGGAGCAAGAGGGGAAACATGGGGAACAATAATAAGCAAGGATTTAAAGTGGGTTTTCATGTTTATAATTCAAGTAATGAGCCATAAATGTTTTCAAAAAATCAAGATGAAAAAAAGATTTCAAATTCATTATGTTGAATGATTTGAGAAATTACTACAATTGTTACTTTTATTACCTATGATTGATTTGAGAAATTGCTTTATATTTGATGTTTGAAATTTTGATGAAGCATTGTGAATTGTTATGTGAATTGTGATTGATGAATTGCAAAATGATGATAGAAATGCATTTGAAATGTGTTATGCTCATGAAATCAAGTTTTTTTAAAAAAGTGCCATATGGGCATAATGTTTTCAAGTTCATGAATGTCATGTTATGTGAGTTTTTGGTAGTCCCCAAGAACCGTCACGTGCATATTGACCCAAGAAATAGGCTTCTCCCGCCTGCCTGCTAGTGACACAGAACTCCTTCAAGGACTCCCCAAGTTTACGACTACACAGGACCATTATATGGGAATGTGTACTACGTCATGAATTTGGACTTACCTAAACCATTTTGATGTGCTTATATAATTTGTGACAAGTTTTGATGCATTCATGATTGATGAACAAGTTGGAAAATGCATGAATTGTGTTGTTTGTGATTTTGAGTATATGACAAGAATTTTGAAAGAAACATGTGATTTATGACTCAAAAGGAAATTTTCATGTTAAAGAACTTTTAAACAGTTTTTACTTGTTATTTTGTTATAAGCATGTTACCCACGGAGCTTTTGAGCTCACCCGCTTTTTTTCTCCTCTCCAGGTATTGAACAAGAAATCAAGTGAAAGTGAATCAAGGCACCATTTGCATGTTTTGTATGGATTTGGAATTATTGATGTAAATAAGCTTCCGAGTGTAATTTGAGGATTATTGGGTTTTACATGTTTTTGTATACTGGAATTTGATTTTGAGATTGTATTGTGGCATGAAACGCCAATTAAGCTTGTAAACTCTTATTTTATGAGGTTAATGAAAGAATGGATTTGTGTATGGATTGTGAAATGTAAATTTGTATATAGATGAATATGATGAATGTTGAGCATGAATGGTTGGTATATGTGTATATATATTTGCAAATCAGGGAGATTTTATGGAAAAGAGACATGGGAATTTTGGAGGATAAAATGTAGCTAAATGTGACAATTCAAATGAATTAAAACTTAAGAATGGATGATTGAGAATTTGGAATATGAATATGTGTATGAATGATGTTCAATTAGATATGATTGAAGAAGTAAAGTTAGAAAGGTTTCGTAAGCTTTAACAGTGGTAAGACTTGTGTTCAGGATTTAAGGGAAAATCTGGAACAATTTAGAAAAGATTAGCAAAACTTGTCTTTCGGGAAGTTGTAGTTCATCTTTATAGCTTTCTGACGCTATAAAGTTTGTAAATTTTGGATGTCGGAATCAAGAGATATGATAGTTACAAGTATTGATGTTGCATATGTCTTGTGTTTGGGATAGCTTGGGGAATTGATAAGAATTTGTGATTTTGATGGACCAAATGGATCAAGAATTGATAGTTTGATGAAATGAGATAGATGTTTGAGGAGTTATGAATTGAATTTGCACTAGAATAAGTAAATTTTGCAAGGTTATAAGTGTATTTGATGTTAGATTTGATGTAGGAAGCATTAGAGAAGGTTCGGAGGGCATTGGGGGACTTTGGGAAACCCCCACATGGAAGTCCATTTAACGGTCCTTCTCGGGTCATCTGGGACCCTTTTCCCAGTCTATGTCCGTTAAACGGACATGGAAGTCCGTTTAACGGACCTTCTCGGGTGAAATGGTGCAGTTTAGTCAATTCATGTCCGTTAAACGAACATTCATGAGAAAGATTGTGAATATTAACACTGTTTGAGGCCAAATCAGGTTTTGGGGTCTTCATAAAAGTTGTAGCCCTTGAAGGATAATTTCTAATGGTCCAAACAACAAAGCAATCCGACTTCCAGAGTAAAGGTTATGGCATTTTCTCCAAGACATGGTCAAATCAATTTAGGGTGTAAACATGGTTTATTCTTTTGGGAATATCTCACTCATCCGACCTCGAATTGAGGTGATTCTTGAAGCAATGGATTTCTAAGACATGTAACTATCTTTCCATGAACATTTGTATCATCTGGAGTTGTTTTGAGAGAGTTTACATTAGAACGAGTGAGAGGTCGGATTGGAGAGCATGATTAGGGTCGGAATACCCTTTATCTTTTTAAGTATATCTTGAGTTCTAGAGCTCCGATTAAGGTGATTCTTGAATCAATTTGAACAAGAGACATAGATCTATGTTTTATATGAAGAAGTCAAATTGGCATTCCAACTTGAAGGCATCCAAAGTCTGTTCGTAAACAGGATGAATGAGTTCAAGCATGGTGATTGGTTAGTATGGGCTAGGCATTGAAGATATTATAAGTGAAATTTGGATTGTTATGAGATTGAAGATGTATGAATAATGTCTAATAAGGGTTCAAAGAAAAAAAATGATGGCTTATAAGGGTTAAATGCGACAACCTATCAAGGCAATATGCACACTCACGTTTCATGATTTCCTGCAAGAGGGTTGGGTTTTGGAAACGGGATCTAACAGTCAGTGGGTCAGATGAAAGGGGTAGACAAAAGAAGTCAGTCTAAGGCTATTGAAAAGAAGGTTCAGTCTAAGACGATTCAGAAGAAGGTTTGGTATAAGACAAACTAGACAAATGGACTCATCATATACAACAAATTCTCATCCTTACTATAGTTGTCTCGTATATACATTCTCTGCGACATCCCAACTTGTAATGGTCATAACTCTCGACTCCAATATCTAAAAATCACATACTTTATATCTTTGGATAGATAAAATAATAAACTACAACTTCCTACAAGACAACTTTGTCTAATTCAGCCTAGATTAATCCAGTTTTTCCCCTAAATTCAGGATACAATTTTTACAACTATGAAAGACTTGAAAAAACAATGTAAGACTTGGAAAATCATAAGCAAAAAGCAATAATATTTCATTAACAAATCCAAACACAATTTGAGCCTAGCTTTAATTACATATCAATATGCTCATCAATAGCTTAATACAAGTACAGATGGATGCTCAATGTTTGATATGCTTATAAAGCTATCCAAAAATCACTAACTTAGTTACAAAATATCTAACTATCTTGGAGTATCCAAATGACTTGCAAGGATTGCTAATCATCTCATTTTGCACCTGAGGAGGGAATAGTGGGGTGAGCTATATAGCTCAGTGGCTAACATATTTATAGCCATAGGCAATTGACCATAAACTCGAGCAAATGTACACGTATATATATATATATATATATATCCAACAATTTAAACATCTATCAATTTAGCTCAAAACTCATAACACATAACACTCAAATGCTTCATACTTGGCAATTCAATTATACAATGCACAAACAATTGGCTCGAGGGTTCTATAGAAAAAGAATGGAGAAACTGAACTTTACCCCATTTACAAAATGAGTCCATTTTTTGGAGTACATATGCCACAAGCGGGCAGCTGGGAGAAGGATATTGTCGACATGCACGTGACGAACAGAATGGTTCCACTCTCGCCCAAACAGAAGCACATAATCATGCTCAAAAATCGTTTTATCAAATGCTCATACTTTCATGCTTTTACTTCTTTTTGTTTATACAAAATGTTATAATATTTTTCAAGGTATAACGAAAGCAAAATCATCATGCATTATCAAATCCCCACAACATCAATTAAAATTTATGCATTCAACACATACACACACATAGGCAAGAATTTGCCCAATCACACAAAACTATAAATACATTACCCACTTAAGGAGCTTGCGAAAATCCAAGTCAAGCTTACCCTTTCCCTTGCTCTTGGGTATGATTCTTTTGGTTTCCTAAAACAACCAAGGTTCTATTCAAACAACATTCCAATAAAATTCATAAACATTCAAAAATCACAAAATTTGCAATAAACACAAATTAAGCCCAAATCTAACCTACCCATAGTGCATCTAAGTTAGAAACCTAAGACCTAGTTTAGAAACCCTAAAATCAAATGGGATTCTCTTAATTCATCTTCTTCCAATACAAACCTTTCATTCTCTACACAAACTCCTTCTCTCTCTAACTCCTTCATCCTCGACATAACCCATTTCTTTAATAAAGCAAGAAGAGAAGATGGTTAACCTACCTTAATAAACTTGATTTCTCTTCCTTTCTCTTATTTTCGTTTTTCACTTCTTCCCCTTCAATTCACGTTTTTCTCTTCTTAACAAGCAAACAACATATTCTTCTTCCATTTCTACCCTTAATGAGCCCAAAAAGTCCACTTTACCCTTCTTTATAAGCTTGTGTTCTTTTATGCTTAGTGATCTCCCAAAAATGTCCTTGCACATCCTTATTACATTAACACTTCAATTTCACTTACCCATTCAATAAATCCTACTAACTTTGACATAACAATTAACTCCAAAAATAATTAATCTATCAAAACTCAAAAATTATTTTAAATCATGCTTCACTTAAAGAAAAATTTCAGGATCCAACACTATTGCTGACATGGGTGTGCGGCAACTGAGGTGATGTGGGTGTGTGTCACATAAGTGAAGTGTGTGTGCGGCAACTAGGTGCATGTGTGTGTGAGAGACAGACATGAGTGAACAACAGTGCAATGTAGTGCAGTGAGCTGATGATGAGGTATTAGTGCTGCACACGTTTCTTTAAATTAACAAAGTTGAAGTTAAGATCATATAGTAGATGGGTTGTGCGGCAAAGAGTGGATATGATGCGTGGGTTTTGTAAAAAGGAGAAGTGGGCATTAATTACATAGCTGATGTGATTGTTTTTGGGTATACAAGAGTGCAGTGGCTTGCGTGGGTGTTTTGGATATAAACAGTGCAGTGGGCGAGGACCATGTGTGTGTTCTTTTTACTATGATTTTAATGGCTACGAGGATGAACTTGTTTGGGTAGCTACATGGGTATTTAAGGGCACCAACCTCTCTGTTTAATGGATTTTATGAAAAAGAGAACATCAACAACTTGGAGAACGTTTTGTACAAGAGTGGTAGCTTTGCTGAATTCAGATGGGATGATAAGTATCCTGGTATAAACATTATATGCTCCAAGATTTTTTAATGAAGATATTGAAGCCCTCACTTCAAATCGTTCGATGGTCAACTTCCCGTTCTTTCGTTGATGAAGCGACATATTTAGGGAAGTTGATTTTGATCTCAAGTGATGTCTTTGTTTATGTTGGTTATTGTTTAATCACTTGATTACTTATTTCGGATCTTTATTATCAAAAGTAGTTGAGAAAATCCTCTGTTGAGGTTAACATAAGTCGGTCGTGCTATTGAGTGTGGAATTCTTTCACGGGAAGTAAGGTTGAGAGATAGTGTAAAGGGTTGAGTGGTGTCGGGTCAATAAAGCCTTGGGTAAATCTATTGTACTTCGGTGAAAGTTATTAAGCTGAGTGAGAGCCTCGCAGACGTAGACAAGGTGTGTTGAACTGCATTACCAAATTTTCAGTGTTGATTTATTTTTTTGTTTTCTTAATTTTTCTAATCTTTGTTTGCTAGAAACAAATCGAAAAGTTTGTGAAACTACTACCCCTACCTTTTTTTTCATTTCCATTAAGTAACCTTATCCTACTTGGTACTAAACACATGGGATGAAAGAAGCATATGTAATTTCCACAAGAAGGAAGGAAGCAATGAACAATTCATGATAGAGCTAGTTAATGCCATTAAAATCCACATAATTACCTTTTTTGACAAGCTTGCACTAGGATCAGCTTGTACTAACACGTGGAGATGTAACTTATTTTTTGTATTTGTAATTCTTTTAATGCCTTATGGCTTGGCTAAATCATATATCTGTGTACTCTCTTCTTGAGAATCTCTTGTAGAACATTTGCTTTTCAGCCTTTTATGACTTAATTCAATTTTCATTTTTCAATAAAGTACTTGTAAGTTTGGGATGGACTCGACTAGTCAACTGGCAATTTCTGCTCATGAGATATTTTAGGCCGTGCTAGACTATTAGTTACTCTTATATTTGATGTTAAAATCTTGAAACGTTCTTTTTTAACGTTGCACGATTCATGGAGTGATTCAGTAGATTAAACTATAGACTAAGATCGTTTTTTACCAATATAAATAAGAATTTAAGAACAAAGCTTCTACGTTACAAGGAGTGTACAGAACATGATATTCATGATTTAAGGAAGAGAAGGCAAAAAGTGTTGCAAAGTCTTCCCTTAGTACAACACAATCTAGAGAAAAATCTTAAACCTTTCTGAAACATGGGAATCCAAAAGAGGAAAGATGAACCAATTTGTTTTGTTTTATAGATGATACAACGTAAAGAAGAGGAGGAATAGATCTGGAACCCTATAATGTGGATGATAATTGATAACTGAACCACATACTCTTGTTGGGGTGGGACGCAGATTAATGTAAAAAAATGAACAAATGTCTCGTCCAAGAAATTGTTAGTAATAGACTTGGTATTGACAATAGCGTCAATGTCTTTGTAGGGTTGAACCAACTTGCAAAGCTACACTAATACAAACCTTACCGACTAACCTAGCTTAAGACAACTACAAGTGGCCAAGCTGGTTTGAAGATATTTGGAAACAAAAGTCTTTTGGATATACATACACACACTCATCTCCTGCTGTCCTTAATTCAGCTTTGAAACTTATGGGAGAGACTGAAGAAGTTCAACTGCAAGTAACAAGTAAGGCAGCCCTCTTCCCAAGATACATACTAGTTCGTTTTGCCAGTATTATACACAAGCTGTATGCTTTCGGGTGTATCAATTTATGTCCTTTGTTTTAATGTTTAAACTAGGAGTAGTTGTAAGAGAAAATTTCCTATGAAGGAAAATAGTTCTCTCTCATCTTAAACTGTTAATAAGAAACAGTCGTCCTAAAACCTGTTGCGTTTGTATCCTACACATCCTTAATCACATATTTTTACAGCTTATTATCAGCTGAGAGGCTGAGGAACACAGGCTAAACAAACTTAAAATTCCATGTTTAACTTATGCTATGCCTCTTGGTTTCAACAAGATCAGATTGCCACTCATTGTCCAAACAAACATGGATTTGACATATCAACTATGATATTTATAGCTGTATAAGGTTTTTTTGATTTTCTTCTCACTCTCTGCAGTCGGGAATTCTGACAAAGAAGCAAATCCTAAGAGTACAGAAGAGACCAATGGATCAACACTGTCGCAAAACCAAAGATATAGCCGGTGGATTCGAGTTCTTCTCTATACGCTGCTTCTTCTCGCTGGTCAGTCAGTGGCTCTGTTTCTGGGTAGGCTTTACTTTGAGAAAGGTGGAGATAGCAAATGGCTATCAGCACTATCACAGGTTGTAGGCTTTCCAATTCTTATACCCTATTATTTCATCGCCAAACCCAAAGATCCACCTAATCCAGACGATGTCCTCCCAAAACCTCCATCAACCTTAACCCTTCTAGCAATCTATGTAACAATTGGCCTACTTACATCAGCAGGCTGTTTCTTATACTCGGTTGGCATGCAATACGTTCCCGTTTCAACTTTCAGCCTCCTTTGTTCATCACAATTGGCCTTCAATTGTTTCTTTTCGTACTTCCTGAATTCCCAGAAGTTCACTCCCTCTATAATAAATTCTATGCTTCTTCTCACCATCTCCTCTGTTCTCTTGGCCTTCAACAATGAATCTGCAAACCCTACCAATGTTTCTAAAGCCAAGTATGCAGTTGGTTTCATATGCACCATTATTGCGTCCGCTGAATATGGGCTAATGCTGTCTGTAATACAGTTTTGCTTCAATAAGATCATCAAAAGGACAAACTTTTATGTGGTGATGGATATGATAATCTATCCGCAAACAGTTGCTGTTTCTGCTTTCGTGATCGGACTTTTTGCCAGCGGAGAGTGGAATGATTTGATTGGGGAGATGGGTGAGTATCAATTGGGCAAAGTAGCTTATGTCATGAACATAGTTTGGACTGCTATCTCATGGCAGGTTTTCGCCATCGGATGTGTTGGGTTGATTTTTGAGGTGTCTTCCTTGTTCTCCAATGCGGTGAGTGTTCTAGGCACGCCTATTGTTCCTATCCTAGCTGTGTTCTTTCTAAATGAAAAAATGAGCGGTGTAAAGGGCATCTCAATGGTGTTAGCTGTGTGGGGCTTCATTTCCTATGCTTATCAGCAATATATCGATGATCGTGAAGAGAAAGGTCAAAAGAGTCTGCTTAATGAGGCGTCTCAGATAATAGACTAAAATATTTGAAATCTTAGTAACTGGGAACCCGGAAATAGAAGCATGAGGAGTTATTTCGACTTGTATATCCGGTTAAATCATCTCAGACTAAGTTTTCAAGGTATCTTAATTCTTCTCCAGTCATATAGTCATAGCTACCCTGGACCAATCTTGGTCGTTTTATGTAATAATGGATGATAACGAGGTTAGGCTTGGCCGTCATGGGGATTTGACGATTTGTTCTTACGTCAATCAGCGGTACTAAGGTGATCCTCTGCCCAAATGCTAACAAGACACTGCAACAGATAAGCTTATTAGCGATGAATTCAATCGTTGCTAAATATTAAAAAATTGTGTTTTAGATAGCTAAACAATATTCGCAAAGTTTACGTGAAATCGTCGTAGAAAAGTTTTTGATACACAATATATTTGCCAATAAAATATATAACTAACAAGAACAAAAAACATTGTACGTAGGAATTTGCGAGGTATATGTTTTGTAGAGGAAAGTTTTTACCTACGAAAGTTGTATGTATTTATTTTTATCTACGATTTTGTTTTTGTAGCAGAATAATTTTAGCTACTAATTGTTTGTCGTAGGTAAATGTATTTAGAGATGTTCTTCAAAACGTAAAGAATAATATTTTGTGATGAATTTGTTTTGATAGTTAATACTTTTTTGTGACAAACATTTATTTTTAAATGTTAATTTTATTATAATTGTTAACAAATTTAATTTAATTTATTACAAATTTTAAGAAAATTTAAAATTTAAAATTATAACAATTTATAATTAATGTTGGTGACATATTTTTAAATAATAATAAAGTGAAATAAAATAAACATTAAAAATGGAATATATTTTATAAAAAAATAATTACATGTTAATTACAGATTCCTCATCGTCACTACTACTGACATAGTTTGAGCCAAGTAATTGTTTGACCATATTTTTAAGCTTGTTGAGTTCTTTTACATTACGATCTAACTTCTCTTTTGTATATTGTAACTTAGTCTTTAGTGACTGGTTCTCTTGTTGAAGCGTCGTGACATATACTGGTCATGACGAAGATGCACCAGTAGGCTTAGGGCCATAGCCAAGACCTTTGATATATTCGGATCTTGTACCAAAGACATTGATGCAAATGTAATCGACATTGGGCTAATTCCCCTGAGATAATGATGTCTGTAACAGCTCCTGTATCTTGTCCTCGAATTTAAAGTACAAATTCAAGTTAAGTAAAAAATTATTACTTAGTATTACATAAAAAAAAATAAGCTGTAATATTTATTATTTTGCACATATATAATTACTTTGTGCCTCTTAAAACGTCCAACCTTTACCTTCCTTATAGTGTGTTAGCTTGTATAGTGTGATCCTATCACACTCTTGTCCTTGGAGTTGAGTTTGGCTCTATTATATGAATTTAAAAAATTAGAAGACCATAGAATTTATTGTATTAAGAAATTGAATAATAAGTTGAAAACATTTAACTTACAAATTCTTGTCGAACGACAACAAATGATTTCAAGTCGATGTTATGAGGAGTCTTCATTTTTGCTCTGTACACATTAGCTTTCTCACACTTTTCTTAAATTAAGAGGAGTTAGACATAAAATGTATAAACAAAAATAATGGAAGGAAATATAAAGAGAAATAAAACAAACTTGAACCTTCACTAAGGCCTAATAATCATACATTTTAGTCCAATTTTCTGGACTCACTAGTTCCAGAACATATCTCCTTGCCTCTTCATCGAAAGGGAAAGACTGGTAATATTTATAAAGTCTATATCAATGATTCTTCGCCCTTTGTTTCAGCAGTGAACTAACATAGCTTAAAACCTCAGGCTTGTCGATATCAACGATATTGAGCTTCATCTACAAAAGAACATGTATTAAGTTACTACTTTTGGTAAGTAAAATTGCAATACATTTAATCAAATGAATTGAAATATTACCGAAACTTTGTCCAAAGAATTTTGGAGCAAGTTGTCTTCTTTCAACTGCCTGGCATACTGAAGGCAAGACAATTCATTCCTCACAATGATTCCCAACTCACTGGACAATTATGTAGATTGGATCTTATCTAAAGGGCGACGTTGCCTGGGGTCAATGGTCACAGACAACTTACTGTTCCTTGCAACATTCATCCGTTGCAATTCAGCTCCTTTTGTGATACCTCTACCTCGTTTTCTAATGACAATATTCGAACCTAAAAACAAAAAAATCATAATAAGAAAAACACACTAAACATGTAATGAGTAATTTTAACATTAACATAAATATGTTTGGTTAACAATAACATATCTGAAGATCCCTCAGCACTAACTGACAATGTTGGTAAAGGTCGTTATTGATTGTCTTCATTCGAGGATGCAATTGTTGGTTATTGAACGATGGGGTCAGATTGAGTTGGTTGTTGTAGGGGAAGGACTTCTTCGGTCGTTGCCACCCTCTTTCCTTTGTTTCTACCAGGTGCCATTATACTGAACAACTAAAACGAAATATGAAGATAACGCTTAAGCTTAACTCAAACATCAATGTTCCACATGAATATAAGGAGATTAGTAGTCAAATACTAAACATTCAACATAACATTCAACATAAACATAAGTAAAACATTAAAAATATGCATCTAGTTATCGTAAATTAACATAAGTTAAACATCAACAACATAAGGCAATTATGAACATAACATTTCAAACAATCATCATGATCAAGATTTTGAAAATCATCGTCATTAAGTACATTATCATTGGATTCTTCATCACTAATATATTCGAGCAAAGTATCGTCATTGTCATTTAACTCATCCTAAGTATAGTCTTCATCTGTTTGTAAGATAAGATGGTCTTGGACTTCATCTAGTTGAACTATGTTAGGATCGACATCTCTCCTATGGAATGATGATATGTCTGCATCTTTTACTGGAATGCCTTCGTTATTAAACTCCAATCCAACTTCTTGATAGACTTCATCTGCATCCTCATCCAATTAACCAATATCCCTTTCACAAAAATCAAATACATTCCTTTATTGAAACTTTTGAACAACCTTCTAATTGCTACCCAACACAGTATTGTTGACGTAGAAAACTTGTTTGACTCGACTTGCAAAGACAAAAGGATCATTATCATACCATGTCTTACTAACATTTATGCTAATAATATGCCCGTTCACTTTCATGTCAATTAGATCAAACCATTTGCATTTAAGGAGAACAACATTCTTATCCTTGATGCAATGAAACTCTGTTATTTCATAGATGACACTGTAGAAGTCAATGATTTCGTAGTCATGGCATCCTTCAACGACAACCCCACAATTTTGACTTCTAACTCGACTATCCCGATCTTGTATGTGAAATCTCACCCCATTAATAATGTTACCTGTGTATTTCTTCCCACAAATATGAGGCCCACATGCCAAACTATATAATGTTATTGTCGCTTCTTGCACGTTGTGATTACATAATTGTGTCATCTGTACGACAAATTGAAAATAAATATAAGGATGAGACATATTCTCATATTCTCATAATATGTAATTAATATGAAACTTACTCGATTTCTAAACCATGATACAAACTTCTTCTTATGTCTTTCTTCAACATTAATAATCCCTTTGCTACGAATTTTCCCTTTGTGCTCTCTATTTAAAAAGACAATGACAGTAAGATCTTAGAGTGAATTAAGAAAAATGTAATATGATTGTTTGAATGAAAAGGAATATACATTCTCCATGTATGTATCTACTTTCTCGCAATTGTTCAAAATATACTAATGGGAAATTTCAAATTCATCTTTAATTAACTCCACGTATTTACCTACACCAAGTGACCTAACTTTTTGGGAGAACATAGACAATTCACTGTTATCATGAAAATCAAAGTTACGTTCTGTTCTATTAAATCTTGTCTCCACATCAGTTAAGTACATTGAACAAATAGCCAAGCATTCATTTGCTACATAAGCCTCTGCAATAGACCTTTTTGGTCGAGCTCTATTACATACATAATGCTTAAAAAGGCACAAAAACCTGAACATAAAACAATGAACATAGAAAAAACTTGGTGAATTTAATATGAATTACCTTTCAATTGGAAACATCCATCGAAATTGAGCTGGTCCACAAAGTTTTGCTTCATATGGTAGGAGAATTACCAAATGAACCATAACATCAAAAAATGATGGGGGGAATAATAGTTCAAGCTTACATAGAATCAATGCTATGTCTTTTTCGATTTATCAAGCTCTTCAACTTTAAGTGTCTTGCAACATAATTACTTAAAAAACTCTCCCAATTGACCCAAAGTAACAGACACATCCT